>CAWVRF010000001.1:2621053-3221053 GCA_963932465.1 Maratus speciosus
GAAGGCATAGATAAAGTAATGATTGAATGGGTCCGGCAACAAAGGTCTGAATATGTTTCCCTTGACAGGACCAATGATTATGGAACAAGCCAGAATGTTTCACAAGGATATGAATTTAACCTCCACTTCTGGATATTCAACTAGCTAGCTTACCAAGTTCAAAAGATGGCATGGAATATGCCAACTGAAAATATTCGGTGATAAATCTTCAGCAGATCATGAAGCAGCAGAGCACTATGTAGATGAAATTTAACAAATTAATATTTGAGGAATCATTAACACTAAACCAGATATATAACGCTGATGAAACCGGTTTGTTTTGGCACTGCCTACTACAGAAAACACTGGCAAAGGTATACAGAATCACATACACATATATTAAGGATATGAAAGAAAAGCTCAATATTTTAGAATGCGCAAATGATGCAGGCACTCATAAGTTCAAACTTCCAATTATTGCTAAAAGTGCTGAACCTCGTGCTTTTAAAGGAGTCAAAACCTTTCCCCCAGTACGCTATAAAACAAGTAAAAATATGTGTATAACAAGGGAACCAACGACAGAAGGGTCCATAAGAATTTTGTACCCGAAGCTAAAACTCACTGTAAGGCTTATCGGTTTTACAAATGAGGCAAGTATTATTTTGATTTTAGATATATTGTTCAGCTCATCTAAATGCAGAAATTCTTGTTGCAGAAAATGTGAAAGTTTCATTTTTGTCTCCAAATTGCACATCGCTAATACAGCCTACGGATATGGGTATTTTGCGCGCTTTAAAATGCCATTAAATAAAAAGTGATTTCCTGAGGCATACGTTAAACTTCATTAATAAAAATATACATGACTTTTTTAATATAAAGGACGCTTAAAGGAATATCAGTTGTGCACGGGGGAATATTTCAGAAGACACTTTGAAAAATACTTGGCATAACTTATGGACTTAAACAATTTTTTTCGGCACTGATGATCTCGTTTGCGGAAAAAGAAAAGTTATATTGCAGAAATTCTAATGTATGCAAAATCCTCAGCAACGTCTTTAGAGGAAAGTGATGTCCTTGAAGTTATGGTGTTTATAAGGACGTGCCTGTTAAGTGACGGTGGAATTCGAGAGATGGTTTTAAACAACAAGCAGAAGAAAGTGATTGTGACAATGAGGAAAATGAAGAAAATGTGCCAATCGATGAAATCATAAACTCCCTGGATAATGCCATTAAAGTTAATTAACCGAATTAGAACTCATGTCTCTGTACAGAATAAAAGAAAACTTCTCAATGAGAAACATAAGTTAATAAAGCAGAGCACATAGACTGAAGTGTTTAATAGTTAAGTAAGTTACAATTTGTTCTTAAAATGAACGTTCTCCTAAAGATATTTTTATTTTACTTTTTATTTTGTTATTATTAGGTGCGTTCGTAATTATATAAATACGTAGCACCTATAGTCGTCGTTCAGTCCGTCTGTCCGTCCGTCCGTCTGTCCGCATGTAACAGAGCAAAAACTACCCAACCGAATGGTCTGAAATTTCAAATATATGATTGTTGCAAAATTTTGTCGAGCCATTTCAAATTTTATGAAAATCGGATGTATAGTTTAATTACAGGGACAGTCAAAAGTTTTTCTTTACATTACGGCCAATGGGGAAAATTATTGCAAGTGCATTTTAATGATATTAGAGCCTTCCGAATGATCTGAAATTTTAAAGATATAATTGTTGCAAAATTTTGTCGTGCCATTTCAGATTTTAGGAAAATCGGATGTATAGTTTAATTACAGGGACAGTCAAAAGTTTTTCTTTACATTACGGCCAATGGGAAAAATTATTGCAAGTGCATTTTAATGATATTACAGCCTTCCGAATGATCTGAAATTTGAAAGATATAATTGTTGCAAAATTTTGTCGAGCCATTTCAAATTTTAGGAAAATCGGATGTATAGTTTAATTACAGGGACAGTCAAAAGTTTTTCTTTACATTACGGGCAATGGGAAAAATTATTGCAAGTGCATTTTAATGATATTACAGCCTTCCGAATGGTCTGAAATTTTAAAGATATAGTTGTTGCAAAATTTTGTTGAGCTATTTCAAATTTTAGGAAAATCGGATGTATAGTTTAATTACAGGGACAGTCAAAAGTGTTCCGTTACATTACGGTAATGGGAAAAAATTATTGGAAGTGCATTTTAATGATGTATCAGACTATGCACTTTATGAAGTGCAAAAAATTATACATTCAGTACAATATGGGGTGCAAAAAATAATTATAAAACTAGTTATAGTACGAACGCACCTCATTTGCCACGTTTGACGAGCAATTTCCAACTTGTTTATTTAATGAAAAAGGTTGTTTAATTTAGTGTTAATAGCTGCTATATGCAATTTTTAATATACAAAAGTCATATTTTGCATTTTTAAGTAGTGAAATTTAATTTTCTTTTTATTGGAATACCAATATTTTTGATGACCCAAAATTCGGAAAAATCCAAAGTTCGGACTAGGTAAAGTCCCGAGGATTCCGATCTTTAGACTTTGTACTGTATATATAGATATAAATTTTGGTCTAGTTAAGTACCGTAGAGATTTTTTTTGTTTGGTTACTGAAAAGTAGGGTTGGAAAATGACCTTTTTAATGAAAGGTAATAGGGTGGATTTAGCTCAATTAGTTGAGGAATTAGGGGAACCAAACTTCAACTCAGTAAAATTATTTTGGGGCATGCAGATTATGAGGAGGCTATGATAAAGGAATTGCTAGAACAAATTATAAGTGAACGAAAAAAACTTGAGGAGAAAGAATTATGTGAGAGAAAGCACGAAGCACCCAAGAACATGAAATAAAACTTAAGGAATTTGAAATTCAACAGTGGCAGGCCTTGAATCGGACTCAGAGGGCAATAATAAATAATTTGGAAGATGGGTTAACAAAATATTTACATATAGTAAGGGAACAGATGCACTGCATTCTGGAAAAACAGAAAATTGGGTTTTCCATCAGGCAGAAACCATTTTTGAAATTTATTCAGTACCGGAGTAGTATTGGGGTCAAATAGTTCTTAATAGACTTGGAAACTACATTAGAAGTTTAACAAATAGTTTGGGAACGGACAAATTGTCCAGCTATACCTCTATTAAGAAAAGTATTTTAGCTGAAAATGTGTTAACCCCATTGCAGCACAAAAAGAATTTTGAGACATGTCATAAACAACATAACGAAAGTTATGTCCAATGCGAAGGCTAAAACTAACTTAGATTATTATTTAGAGAGCCGGGAAGTGGAAGATATCAAATCGTTAAAGGATCTTATCATATCGGATAAAATTAAAGACTTGTTAACTAGCAGCATGAAGTCACATATACTAGTGAAAGAGGGGTAAAAATGGATGACACCTGTTGATCTTGCTAAGACACTAGATGTATATGTAGAGGCAAACGAGGGGAATTTTTATCGCGAGAGGAATACAAACTTGTATACGCACTCCTACCAAAACACACAGGAAAGAAAAGTAGAGGGGGATGGCATCAACGTTAGATCTCCCAGAAAAAATAGAGAAAGAAGGGGGTGTACAGAGGAGAAATGGAAAGTAGTTAAGTGTTTTATTTGTGGGGGGAATCACTATAGGTCAGAATGTACACAGAAGAAAGAAATAGTCTGTGATGAGGAGAGAAAAGTTAGTTGGGTCAGTGCTAAAATTGGATGGACAGCGGCGAATTGTAAAAACAGAAAGCGAAATAATGATTTGTTACCTGTGGTGGAGCTTAATATTGCAGGGCACAAAGTTTTGGCTGTTAAAGATTCTTGTGCCGAAATTTGCGTATTTCAGAAGAATTTGATTCCAGACAAATTTATGACTGGAGGTTACATTGATTTAATCCCAGTGATAGGAAGAAAGCAGAAAGTTGACCTATTGCCAGTAGCTCTATGGGAAGATAAAGGGAAAAAAATCTTCGGAAAATGACATACTTGCTGCTGTCGCAGAAAATTTAAAGTGTCCGGCGCTGATTACGTCTGCGGTGTACAATGCTTTAATAGGGCAAAGGATAGAGTGTATCTGTAGGATTAGAGAGTCCCGAAAAATGTCCAAACTGGAAGGGAGGGAAACCCTATAAATACTGAAACTGAAGCAGACTCATTCAGATACAAGAAATGATAGTGGGCTTTTAGACAGTGAAGGTCCAGAAATAAAACAAAGGGTTAACTTAATAAAAATTATGGGGAATCATGAGCTCGAGTTGTAGAGACTAGGAAGCAGAGAGCTTAGTCAGATCTGCACAGAAAACGGTTAAAAAGTCACAAACAGGGAAATTTTAAGAACAAAGGCCAAAAATCACTAAAGTAGGATGCGGTAAGAAAGAGAAATGTTCAAATGGTAAATAAAGAAATATTAAAGGGTGGTCCTAAAATAGCGAATATGGGAAATGGCAAAAAGCAAATTAACGCTATAAAATGAACTATAGAAAGAGTAAAGCTTATAGTAATGAGGATGAGTTTATTAATTTAATTAATGAGATAGCAGTTAAAAGGAATTTAGCACTTAATTTTGTTATTAGTAGGGAAAACGAAACTTCTAATAAGTGTGCTTCTGTCAACAATTGGCCTAATAAGAAAACTGTAACGTGTAATATTAGGAATATAACTTAAGTGGAATTTGTTGAATATTTGAAGAATGGTAATTTAGCTTATTGTGTTTATTAATATTACTGTTTTTTTTTTCTGTATGTTATTAATAATGGCATTTAATGTGTTTTAAATTGTATATTCATGAGTGTAAAATGTCTAATAAGTGATTATTGGTTATGTGAGTATGATAATTAAGTATAAGATGTAGAAATGAAATTATGCAGCCAAACTGTAATGAAGATGAGTAGATTCAGATTTATAATAGTGGAAATCTCATTTTTGTTTAATGGATATTAAATTAAATTGTTATATGATTTTAAAATTATAAGTCAACAATTACATTAATAATATAATGTGTTGGATTATGCTAATTTGGCAGAATGAATGTAACAGATCACATGTGAGCTTATGGGAATTATAGAGTACACTGATTCTAGGTATAAGCAGGATTGTTGTATTGAATTTTAATGTGTTATTAAAGTAGATTTGATGTTTGTAAAAACAAAGATTAATGGAATTGAATATTTCTTTAATAGTAACTGTTTTTTTTTATTAGTATATCTTGTTTTTTTAATTAAGGTAAGAAAAGAAAAAACTGGAATGATATATTAAAATGTTCACTGGTAGATGTTGGGAAGTTATGTGAACTAGAGTTGATTAGAACCATGTGTCATAACTAATAAAGAAATGCCTTAATTTATGTATTATTGTCCGAGGAGGTGTCATGTGATCTTTTAATTTAATGAATGATTATTGGAAATTGCTAAATGAGGTGGAAACAAAATTGGGAGATTAGAATGTTTCCACAGGTTTAATGTTAAAAAATGATAACAGTACTTAAGAGTGTATGTAGCACAAGTAAAATTTGATATAAGTGTGTAATTACTTATTGTAAGTTTATCAAATACAGTACAGGACCTATTATCCAGAATCCTTGGGACTGAAGGCTTTCTGGATTTTGGAATTTTCCGGATTTCAGGTGCTCTTGAAATTTGGTATTTTTAAAAATTATTTAAACAAAAATTCATGTACGAAATTCATAATAACAATGAATAAATAAAAAAATAAAATTGGTAATTAATATTATATTATCTACAAGCTCTACCCTTTTTTTTTTCTTTACAGCTACATAATTTACATAAAAATTTTTGATCTATATTTTTAATAAATCTTATTTCTTAAATAATTTCGAAATTATTTGCAGAGGTAACTTCCATTATTTTTTCTCTCTTTTGCATCTCCATGGAGGCTCCATATAAACAGCAAAACTAATATTTTGTTATATTGGTTTTTAAAATTGTCAACACTTGCATTTTGTTTACATCTTATATATTTGTGTTTGTCACATTATTTGTCAACGATATGCACATGTTTAATTTTTTTTTTCCAAAATTTAGTGATTTTGCTAAATATGCAGGAAAAAATTTTCCATGACAATTTTTAACCGTTTTCGCACATTCTGCTGGGAAAAAGCAAATAAATAGAGCTCTCCTATCACATGTGTATTCAAGTAACACAATGGCACAGCCATAATATTTTTTTGGAGTGAGGGGCAGGGCGATTTATTTTTTATTTTAAACAAATATTGTAATAAAATTAATTTTAAATTAAAATGTGACAGAAAAAGATTTTTTCCTAAATTGGGGGGGGGGGGGGGCTCTGTGTTCTCCCGCCACTGAAGTAACATATTTTAGTGGTTACACATTCAAACAATGGGCTGAAAAAAAAATTAGGAATCTAAAATTTTTACAAATTACAAAATTTTAATAAAAATTTACAAATTTAGAAAATTTTCGAAATTTTTTTTTTTTCTTCTGGATTTTGGAATTCTGGATAATGGGTCCTATACTGTATTTAGGGTTTGTGTAATTGTAAGTGTTATCAATTGTTTATAATGCAAAGGTGTTAAGAAGTTTATGCCGTTCGTTCCACTTGACCACTTGGAAAAAAAATAACTGTTGTTATGGACTGATACTAGATACCACCATGACTACATAGAGTGGTTGCTTAGTGACTTTCTATTCATCATTTGAAAACAGATGAGTGAAAGTGGCTCCGAACTCCCGCACCCCAACGCATCTCGGGAATCTTAAAGTGGACTCTCCACGGATGCGAGGGGGGGGAGATGAAAACTTTACAGAGAGAGCAAGATCGAGCCCTTGATCTGGATGGGTAAAATATGTTTTGGCAGCTGGTCGCCGAAACTTAGATATTTAATTACTGAATGCTCTCAGAAACAGATAGGCAGTGAGCCTAATCCGTTGATATGCTAATAATTTGTAAATATATGTTTCGTCTTAATGTTTTTTGTGTTTAGAGGCATGCGTCATCATTAGTCTCATCAGTATAAATTATTATTGGGAACCACCGCACGATAAATAACCTTGTGACAAAGAATATATTCATACAAAATGTGTTTTGAGAGTGTATATATATTATTTGAGTTATATGACATTTATTTTACCCAGAAGGATTGAGTTTTATTTCGATAAAATCGAATTTGTTAACCTTTAAATACTTTTAAAATAAAGTATTTCTGAGTTATTTTTTGAAATACTAGGGGGCGCTGCCCCCTACGAGCTATGCTTGCTAGCTCCCATTCAGATACCACAGACTCTAAAAGCACGCTAATCTGATCGGCTTTAAAAAGATTTCAGAAGATTGAACTATAAGCTAAAAGACAGTGGCGATCTCCCTATAAACGGGTTTCTATTCATTTCTCTTTGATTGGGAAATTTAAAGGCCAAATCAGCTGCTGTTAAAAGGTACAATGGCTGTTTCCATCTTAGATAAAATAAAATCAGTTAATATAAAATGAATTAAGTAAACAGAGTCTTTGTCTCCCGGTATTTTTTAGCAAAGTGAAAAGAAAGTTTTTTTTTAAATAAGACACTTTAAATGTATTGTTTTTTTATCTGACGTAATTTTCACCAAACATTTCTTTCTCTTTTTAATATTCATGTGAAATTACTTTTGTTAGAAATGAAATATTATTTGCACTGTCCTAATAAAAATAGTTGAAAAGATCATCTCAAAATATAAAAAAAATCATGGGGTCTCAGTGGCCGAGTGGTCAAAGCACCACACTGCTAATCGCTTGCAAGCGCAATATTATTTTTATTTCATTTTACGTAAAAGTGTAATGTGACGTAATTTCTCCTATTTAAGACTTCTAACGCATGTTAATGAATTTATTATTTTACATATTCTTTCTCTTTTAAAATTCACATGTAAATATAGTTTTTATGACGTAATTTTCAATGAGTTCCTGCTTTTTATATTTTCTGTTTATAACAGTCACGTGTAAATAAATTTTTAATTTGAAGCAAATTTATTATTTGCGCTGTTTATACAGTTGGCAACAGTTTAAATTAATACCATTTTCTAAAATATGTAAAAAATATCTCTCGAAATGCTGAAAATTTTAATTTAAAATGGAAATAAAACCTCAAAAAATGAGACAAATTAAAACAATAAATGCAGCCTGCACACCGGGAAATTCTAACACATAAAATGATTAAATTCCCATGCATAGTTTTTGCTCCTATAAAACTTTTTTAATGAAATGATTTTGTCCAATTTTAGCATTAAATATCTCTTAAAATAATTCTTCGATTTGAAAACTGTCTGCATCAGCGTGTTGATCAAACATTTCTCGATAATACCACCGATTTTCATATTTTTGTATGCAATATTTTGCTTAATATTAACGAAGAAAGACCTCCGGTCACAAAAAATTCAAAACCGGCAGTGGCGGTGACAGCGTTAGTTACCTTTTTTTAGAATAGCGAGAAAATATGAGAAAAGAAATGAACTCTTGCAGCATTTAAAAATTTAATTTGAGTGTTAGATATCATGAGTGTACATCACTACATAATAAATGCAGAATTGTAGAGTTATTTACAGGTAATGATAGAATCATTAGAGTAGTAAACATAAAAACACAAAGAGGTGTTTTCAAGAGACCAATTTCAAAAATTTGTCTGTTACCCATGAAAAAATGATAATTATCTTTTGTAATTTGTCAATTTATTGTTTACTAGTACATGCTGTATTATTTGTTTAAAATTTAAAGTGTAATAATTTATTATAATTGTGGTTGAATGAAAATCATTCAACGGGGATTGGTATGTTCGGCCGTATTTATGCTTTGTATTTTTGACAATGTCTTTTATTGTCTGCATTTGTTTATTCGAGTTGATAGAATGTTTTTGTTGTGAAAAAAGCAGCTTATCTTTTGATATTATTAAATAAATACAGTGCACTGGAGTGTTTTTTTATTTTGAGTATTAGTGAGTCTTTTAATATGAGCTATCACCATTTATTTATTATATATACTACTGCATTTAATTTTCTAACACAATCTTTAAGAATTTTGTAAGATTAATTTGTTGTATTAATTTGTTGATGATGTAACTCTCTGTTTTGGGGTTTAGATCCTTGACCTGTTCCAAGATAATAATGTTCTGAATTCAAATTCCTGAGTTTAAAAGGTCATGTCATTCTACTCGTATAATTCAATAGAATAATAATAAGGCTAATATAATTTATGGAAAAATGTTGTTTTAAGGCATTTTTTATTGCATTGAGTTAGAAGCTCAAAAATTTCGCCAGAACAACCTTATTCATTTCAACTTGATACCTTCAGCCATTTCTGAAAAGACAACACACAAACCTATAACCAGAGTTGTATAATATAGATGCACACGTGCATGCCGTGCGCAGAAAATCTTCTGCAAAATTCGGAACTTTGCAGAAAATTTTTTTTGGGAAAAAAGAAAAAAACAATTTTTGTTCCTTTTTTTTTTAAAAAAAAAAAAGAAATACCGAGATATAAAAAAAATTCCCAATTTTATGTACGATTTATTTATTGTTTGCCAGGGGTGATTCTGTTCCTGATTTTCCGAAAATTTTAAAAAAAATCGGCTATCAGCCCGAAAATTAAGGCATAAAAAAATATCACTTAAAAATATTGCGAATTTCAACAAATGGTCGCCAAAAAAAAAAACAATTTCATCAATCGTTCGCAGAAAAAAAATCACCACTTTCGTCAAAGCATCGCGGAAAAAATGCGAATTTCGTCAAAGGACAGCGGAAAAAAACGCGAATTTCTTCAAAGGATCCTGAAAAAAAAGATAATTTCATCAAAGAATCGCAGAAAAAACGCAAATTTCATCAAAGGAAAAAAAAAAACGAATTTCATAAAAGCATGGCGGGAAAAGCCCGAATTTTGTCAAAAGATTGCGAAAAAAACGCAACTTTCGTAAAAGAATCGCGGGAAAAAATGAATTTCGTCAAAGGATCGCGAAAGAAACACGTATTTCGTCAAAGGGCCGCGAGAAAAGCACAGATTTTGTCAAAAGATCGCAAAAACAATCCACTAATTTCGTCAAAAGATCGCAGAAAAAACGCGAATTTTGTAAAAGCCCAAATTTTGTTGAAGGATCGCGAAAAAAACGAACATTCCGTAAAAGAATCGCGGAAAAAAACTAATTTCGTCAAAGAATCCCGGAAAAAAGACAAATTTTGTCAAAGAGCCACGGAAAAACCGCGAATTATGTCAAAGGATCGCGAAAAAAAAACACTAATTTCGTGAAAAGATTGCTGAAAAAACGCGAATTTCGTCAAAATACTGGGAAAAACATGCAAATTTTGTCTAAAGATCGCAAAAAATAGACGAATTCCGTCAAAAGATTGCTCGAGAAGAAAAAGAACAAAACACGGTCAAAAGATAGAAAAAAACCTGTAAATTTCTTCAAAAGATTGCGAAAAACGCAAATTTCCCCAAAAGATCCCGAAAAATATGCGAATTTAGTCAAAAGATTCCGAAAAACACGCAAATTTTGTCAAAAGATTCTGAAAAACACGCAAATTTTGTCAAAAGATCGCAAAAATACTCGATTTTCGCCAAAAGACTGCAAAAATACGCGAATTTCGTCAAAAGACATCAAAAATACATGAATTTCATCAAAAGATCAAGAGATCGCGAAAAATAAGCAAATTTCTTCAAAAGATTGCGAAAGGCAGTCGAATTTCGGTAAAAGATCGGAAAAAACAGTCAAATTGTGGTAAGAGATCGCGAAATCACATGAATTTTGTCAACGGATCACAAAAAACAAGCTAATTTGGAGAAATGGTTGCAGAGATTTTGTTTATTTTATTTTGTGATTTGCTGAATTTAGGTCCCTAATGGTTCCTTTTTATGCGAAATATATGGTCTTTTTTAGTCCCTGTTTTTTTTTTTTTTTTTTTTGAAAAAAAAAAATGGTCCCCTTTTACCATTTTTTACTACAAAAGTTGAGTGGGAGTCCTGTATGTTGTATTCATAGGTTTTTCTTTGATTAGTTAAAATTACTGCTCTAAAATAATATTTTTTAAAGCCAAATAAACTGATTTTTTCTTCTTCCTGATGCTAATTTTTCATTATTGCAATCTGTACCTAATTGTCGTTTAGAATGCTCAGAGTTAGCAAAACGTGTGGAGAAATTTTATATGAGTAATTATTCTTTCAAATGTGAAAATATTTTCAAGATAGCAATCATTTTAATTTTTAGGAGTTTATTAGCATTAGAATTTCAGTCTGCTCTAAAAACAGAATTTTAATTTTATTGCTACAAAAATAGATTTTACTGCTCCAAAATCAGATTTTTGCTGCTCCAAAATGGCTTTAGTGCACTTTCATCCCTGCATCAGTCTCTTTAATGATGATACCTATGAATGGACCTCTCTTAATAAAATGTGATTCAGCTGTTTCAGAAGCAATGCTTTATTATTTCTGTGAACAGAGTGACTGGTATTTTGTGCGAAGAGGTTACAATATTAAGGATCGGACTGTATCTAAATGCATTGACAAAATAATTGATAAGAATTCACTTTTTCTTATCATGAATTTTTAGCTTTACTATTTTTTTAACTAAAATAATTATTCTTTAATTAATATCGTCAAAATAATATAACACTTTTTTTTTTATTAAACATTAAATTAATTTGCAGAAAGTTTTTGACCCAATATTTGCGTGCGCAGAAAGTTTTTGGTTTTATATAAGTCTGCCTATAACACTCTCGAAACCTATAGGATACTTCCCCATTGATCCAGAATGTTGAAATTGTGCACGAAGGAAGTTATTATAGAACAAGAAAAACAAAAATCATTCATTTAATAATTCTATGTCAATTTATTATGTGACAAACTTGTTTGACGCAGCTTTAAAAAGTTGAGTATTTTTATGTTAGCCAGGCACAAATGTTAAAATATCAAATAGCGTTCCTACTGCCATTATTCATAGTGCATTTATCCGATTTAAGATATAAACTTTTAGGTCATTTTATTTAAAATGCATAACTTTCACTTAAATTACATATCTTGCATATGCTTTTCACCCACTTCCTTTAAAGTACATATTAAAGGAAACTATAAATAATACCATAAAATCAAAGCATTGTGTTTCAATTTCAAAGCTTTGTTTCTAATTGATGGAGGAGGGGGGAGAATTATTGGCGAGATGTGTGCTTGGTTAACTAAAAGTATCAAAAGCTGTTTTAAGGTCGTTGGGACTTATCATTTCATATTAATTTCAACTTGATACCTTCTTCAGCAATTCCTGAAAAAGAAAACTGTTTTGATAGACAGACAGAAAACAAAGCGATCTTATAAGGATTTCGTTTTGAGGTACGAAATCCTGAAAATGAGTAGTTTCCAAAACTGTTGCACTTCTGTGTATACAATGACACATTCTTTAAATGTCAGTGTGAGGTGAGGGTTTGTAACGTTGGGAAAAACAATTTGCATTGGACTGAATTGTCTTGTTTTGCATTGACTCATTTCCTCTCATTTTCACTATATAAATTTACTAATTCCTCTTGTTCCTTCTTTCACTTTCCACATAATGTATTTTGTTTTTAAGTCCTGCTTTGTGTGTTCTCATATTCAAAACAAGTATATTATTATATTCTTATTTGCATTTCCATATTAAGACATGATGCCCATTTTTATACAACAGTATTTAAGTACTTGTTTTGAAAAGAGCAGTGTAATTTTGCAAGCTATGCTTTAAAAAAAATCTCAAAGATCCACTTTTAAGCCATAAATACTATGTATCAATAGTTCATCTATACAATAAGGCCAAACTCATATAATTTAGACACATTTTAACAGTTATTCATGCAATAAAATGAATTATAACTGTACATATGATTGTTATTTTCTTTTTGTAACATAGAAAGTATTAAAGGAGACATTAAAGGTACAGAGATTGATTTTTCAAAATAAATGTATTATTTTGAATGATTTGACTGTTTAAGACTTTACTTTAAAAAAAAAAAAAAAAAAAAAATTGCTAAATTTAGGCACGCCAAATTGATCTTTACTACAGAAATACATTTCCAAAAATGCATCGCAAATGACCCAGAAGTGTTTTATAAACAGAATAAAATATTCTATTCCAAAAAGAACCTTATGGAAACTTCCTTTCCCTAGTTAAAGAACTTAATTTACATGATTTTCAGATGCTTATAATAAAAGCTTTCCTTTTATTGGATAGTACAGCAATTCAGAAACAAATTCCAAGGATTTGAGTAGACAAAATGTCTAATTATTAAGTTTCTAGAGCCCCCCATATGCATCTAATATTTTCTTTGCATCCATCCAGAGAATGTCCAAATTTGCATTTTAAGGTGGAATTCCTCCTTTAGAAGGAACTCTTTCATGCCTGATGTGAGAAAGTATTTAAAAATCTAAAAGACAAGCAAAATTGTAGTATAGAATGTTCTTAGCAAAACAAACATGATTTAGCTGAGCTGAGGAAATTGAGCCTAAACTGACCAAGAAAGGTATCCTACAAACATGGTTCAACAAATGCAAATCAAAGTAAAACAACAACTGTTTTGAGCTGTTAACGTATGAGGTGGGTAGCATTCAAAGTATGATTTTTTTTTTTTTTTTTTAAATGACCTGGCAACAAGCAGTGGGCTCTAATAAAATGTATTGCAGGATTTTGAATAAATCTGAAACTTTGATAGTTGAAATTAATTTGGATTTTTTTAAAATTAAAAATACATTGCTTTCAATTTAATTATTCCAGTCAAAAAAGAAAGAACAATATAAAAGAATAAAACAAAAGGTATTTCAAACATTTTATAGAGTGCTTTACCATGAGCTCCTAGAGTCGCTCCAAAGTTTAAGCCATGGACATTCTCCAAAACAACTGGGTCAGCTCCATGGTCATAAATGCACAAATCTCCTTGCATACAGTATCCCTTTTCTATCAAAAAGAAAAAGAATAATTAAGAACACACAGCTATTATTTAAAATCCTAGAATCACGAATCAGAAATCGTATTTACAATGAAGCTTAAAAAGCTCTCATTGAAAATGCTATCCCCTCCTGTCTTCTGAGATTTGGCCTTCACATTTTGAGCTGTCGGAATGATATTACTTTAACATACTTAAAAACAAAAATATTTCTGTTTCATGCTCGAAAAATGTCATTTTTACTTGCTAAACACTTCCATTCACTCTTAGTGCACTTTTGTGAAAATTTTAAATGCTATCTTTCAGAAATAATTAGAATAGTTAAAAATTTACCGGGTGTTCTAAAATGGACCGACTGATTTTAAAATCTAATAACTTACAAAGGGTGACAGCTATTTAAAAATTGCCTGCAGGAGGATTATGTAAGATGTCTCAGAATTTTTACTGCAATTCTCGATTTTTGTTTAAAATAGAAGCGATAGCGGGCACTGCAAGCAATAGGCACTCCATCGGGGCCCAACTTTTGACTTTTCTCTTCTCTCAATCAGTATGGATGCGACAGAAGGAGGTTAAATAGATGGAGTGGGCAACGGAGAACCAACTCATATATTAAACCTTTTTCTTTCGTATCCATACCGAGAGAAGAGATAGGTAAAAAATCCGTCCCCAATAAAGTGCCTATTACTTGCAGCACCCTCTATCACTGCTATTTTAAACTAAAATCCAGAATCACAGTAAAAGAACTTCTGATATCTTACATAACCCTCCTCCTGCAAGAATCATTTAATAGCTGTCACTATTTGCAAGCTATTGAATTTTAAAGTCATTCAGTCCATTTTAGAACACCCACTATGTTTATTCTTTAAATTCAATTCTCGTGAGTAGGGTTCTGTCCAGCAGAATGCAAGGAGCTTAAACTTCTTTGGTAGAATGTAAAAATAAAAAAAAGTTATGATGCAAGAATTTCTAGATATTAATTTGTCAATAGATAATTATTTTCAAAGAATAAAGAGATTCAAGAAGCTTGGATTTGTGAAATGTTTTTTTTAATATTTAAATTTTCTTGAAAAACATATATATATTTTTTTTTTTTCAAAATTGTTTAGTGGATGGACAGAATGTTCTCAGAATTTTCAGAATAAGATGGCACCCGTGTGGATCTGGTACTCCTGTGAATTGAGTTTTTCCAACAGAGAGAAAAAAAAACCCAAGACGAGATTCGAACTCAAAGCCAAAGAGCATTGAAAATGATCTACTATTTCATACAGGGTTGCAGACTTCTAGATAGGGTAAAATAAGCCGGGTCTTAAGCACTTATAAAATGGCAGCTTTAACTGAAAAAAGGCAGTTTTTATTTTTTTAAAGTTAGTTTACAGCTAATTCATATTAAATTTGGATTAATTTATTTTTAATACACTTATAAATATTTTCCACTAAAAAAAAATTATGTATATTTATTTAATTTTGTCAAACAAATAAGTCTTCATAACTGCTAGAAAGGAACTGTAAAGGCATCACGTCTGAAAAAAGATAAACATTGAAAAGAATATAAATTAGACTCCAAAGTGGCATTTTGAAATTCTATATTGCATAGCTCCACTTATACTACACATTTTAAAGATTGTATTTAATTAAACAATGACGAAATGTAACACATCAAAAGGGAAACATTGTTTTGTTATGTCCATATGGAGAGATTAAGGCATAGGATGAACAATGTTGAAAGAGAAATTAGGAAGGATATAATGTTTGAGGATATTTTAGTACATCTATACTAATAAAAGAAATTTGAGGCTATTTTAGTACATCTATAAAAAACATATAGAAGCTCTATATTTCAAGTTGAAATGACAAATTTACCTTAATAAACTAAATAAGCAATATGAATATTAAATTCACAATATATATCTTTACTAAATTGGTGCCAATATACATAAATGTTAAAACATTTAAAACAATCTAGATGTTAAAACATTGCACATGCATCACATTATAATCTATACTATCTATACTAATACACTATGACGCAAAAGTTTAGACAATGACGTCATTCAGCTTTAAAATGTAGAATTATGACGTCAGAATTACAAAAACCTGTAAATATATTCAAAAACTGATTTAAAATGCTATGTACAAAAGACAGTCGTTTTATTTGCTATAATACTAATTTTTTTCATAAAAATTCAAATGTGCTTGTCGCAAAAGTTTAGACACTATTCTAAATTTCTTTGAATATTCGCTGGCATATGCAAATTTAGAATCGATGATGTCACAAATTTGGAGTACTTAAGTTCTGCAAACGATTGCGCTTCATAATCGACATGCCGAGAGCTAAAGAAATTCAAGTGAATGAGGTTTCAAGGATTTGGCAGTTGAAAGGTGAAGGGAAGAGCGTTTCTGAAATTTCTGCTATTATTAATAGGTCAAAAAAATCTATTTATCGAGTTTTATCGAGTGGTTCCGAATATAAAGCAAAATGTCGGTCTGGGAGGCCACGTGTGACAAATGTACGAGAGGATCGCCTGATACAAAGACTAGCGAGTACTCAACAAATGAGCGTACGTGGAGTTCAAAGCTCATCGGGACTCTCTGTATCAAAGGATACGATTCGTAGACGAATTTTGGAAAAAGGAACAATCGTTTATAGCAAAATGCAGAAGAAACCAGCTCTGAAACCACATCATAAGTTACAAAGACTTATGTGGGCTCGAAAGCATATGTCATATGGAGAGAAATGGCAGTCAGTCATATTTAGCGATGAAAAAAAGTGGAATCTGGATGGTCCAGATGGTTGTTTATAGTATTGGCATGACTTGCGGAAGGAACCTCGACGTTTTTTTTAGTCGCAGACAAGGAGGGGGCTCGGTGATGGTTTGGGCAGCCTTTTGCTATAATGGACAAGTATCTCTGACCTTCACCAGTGGTCGTCAAACTTCACAGCATTATACACAGACATTAGAAGAAAACCTACTGCCATTTGCTGAGCTTCTAGGGGGTCCTCAGTGGGAATTTCAGCAAGACAATGCTTCAATTCACACTGCAAAACATTCAAAATCTTGGTTTAATTCCCATAATATAAGAGTTCTCGACTGGCCAGCATGTAGCCCAGATCTTAACCCTATAGAAAACCTTTGGAGCATCATGTGTCGCAAAGTTTATAGCAACGCTAGACAATACTCTTCTGAAAAGGAACTTAAGACATCTATTGAGAATGCATGGTACGATATCGATCCACAAACTATGCAAGATTTAGTTTCTTCCATGCAATCTCGTGTATATGACGTAATACATAAGCATGGATGCGCAACCAGGTTTTAAAAATTGTTTATTTTGATTTTATTTAATTTGTGTCTAAACTTTTGAGACAGCAGTTTATTTTTGTTACCATTTAATTTATTGCAATATGCACAATTCGACTTTTCTTTGTTATAAATATTGTTTATATGTACAGCACATTAATTTCAAGCAGTGATTTGAAAATTGAATAAATATTTTTCAAAGTATGTAAGAATTTCTTCATTGTCTAAACTTTTGCGTCATAGTGTATTATAAAGAGGTAAAAATTGTTTATTTGTAGGAGGTAAGCTCTGGAACTACCGAACCGATTCCAAAAGTAATGGTATCAAAATGATGGTGTTAGTCCAATTTAGAACATAGGCTATATCTTATGTCCGTGCCACTGGCCAAAAGAGGGTGCAGGAGAAAAAAACGTTCTAAAAATGCGATTTTTGTGTTACTGAAGGGCCTAGAAACATGAAATTTGGATTGGTAGTAATAAGATACTAATGATCTCTAAGGACATTTCTTAAAAAAAATTGAAATTAAAAAGGGGTGAAAATGCGCGAAAAGCGTTCTAAAAAACGTTCTAAATGGCGATTTTTATGCAATTTCAGGAAGTACCAAACTGATTTAAAAAATAAAGGTGCCAAAATTATGGTGACAACCCTTGCCCTAACATAGGCTACATTTTATGTCGGTGCCACAACCTCTAAAAGGGGTGCAAGCAAAAAAAAACATTTGAAATTGTGATTTTTTGGTGTTACTGAAGGACTCAGATACATAGAATTTGGCATGGTAGTTACTTATTAGATATAAATGATCTCTAAGAACATTTCTTAAAAAATTCAAAATTTAAAAGGGGTGAAAATGCGCAACAGGCGTTCTAAAAAACATTCTAAATGGCAATTTTTATGCAATCTCAAGAAGCACCAACCGATTTAAAAAATAATGGTGCCAAAATGATGGTGATAACCCTTGCTCTAACATAGGCTGCACTTTATGTCGGTGCCAATACCCATAAAGGGGCTACAGGAGCAAAAAAATGTTCGAAATTGCGATTTTTGTCTTACTGAAGGGCCCAAATTCGAAATTTAAAAAGGGTGAAAATTCACAAAGGGTGTTCTAAAAAACATTCTAAATGGCGATTTTTACGCAATCTCAAGAAGTACCAAACCGATTTAAAAAATAATGGTGTCAAAATAATGGTGACAACCATTGGTCCAAGTCCAACATAGGCTACATTTTATGTCAGTGCTATTACACCCAAGGGGGGTGCAGGAGCAAAAAAAGTTAGAAAATGTGATTTTTGTGTAGCTGAAGGGCCTAGAAACTTGAAATTTGGAGTGGTAGTTACTTATAAGATATAAATGATCTCTAAGAACATTTCTTAAAAAATTCGAAATTTAAAAGGGCAAGAATGAGAAAGGGCAAAAAGAGTTCTAAAAAATGTTCTATATGCAGTCATGAAAGTGGTAAACAGGAAAAAAGGAGGAATTTTTTTTTCATCTATACAATGGTACCAAACTCGTATAATTTTGGCACATTTAAGAGTTATTTATACAATAAAAGGAAATATAACAGCACATATGATTGTTATTTTCTTTTTGTAACTTAGAAAGTAGTAAAAAACTAGTTGGATGCGCCAATCCCAAAACTTTCTTCTATCTTATACACCTTAATATTTCAAAACCTAATTACACATGTTAATACTTCAATATTATTAGTTCAATACTATACCAACTTTGATTTTCATCTTAAATTTCTGCTCAAGTCAATTAAACGGACTAAAAACGAGTTAATCTATATCATATTTGTTAAAATTATTAATTTTTCCTTATTCTGTTGTTATCAGCTGTTTACGAATAGCTGGCTTAGCAGGAAGCGAGTTCCCGCCACTGCATGAGCCGCCGATGCACAATAGAACTACGAAAAATCATAAAAGTATACAAAAATCGCCAACACGGAGCCCCTTTAGTGCGCAATATTTCCAAATTCAAGGAGGACCTGTTGGCCAAAGCCAAAAACAAGCACAAACACTTTGGTTCAATTGTATGCATAATTTTATACGCTGTTCGATGGTACAATAATGAAAATGGCACAGAGATCGGAATTATAGCGCCCCCTTCTTTCGGAATTTTTTCAAGTTCAGGGAGGACTTGTTTGCCATAGCCAGAAACATGCACAAAAAATTTGGTTCAATTATATGGATAACTTCATACACTTTTCGATGGTACAATAATGAAAATGGTACAGACATCGCAATTATAGTGCACCCTTCCGGCAGAATTTTTCCAAATTCAGGGAGGACCTTCGTGACATGACCAAAAATAAACACACAAAATTTGGTTCAATTCTACTTGGTTAATCTTCATACACTTTTCGACGGTACAATATTCAAAATGGCACAAAAATTGTACAAAAATCGCTATTACAGCGCCCTCTACGAGCGATTTTTTTACAAATTAAGGGAGGACCTCCTTGCCATAGCCAAGAACTTAAATTTTTTTTTTTTGGTTCAATTTTATGCATAACTTCATACACTTTTCGATGGTGCAATATTCAAAATCGCACAAAAATCGCTATTACAGCGCCCCCTAACGGCGAATTTTTTGCAAATTCATGGAGGACCTGCTTGCCATATCCAAAAACTTAAAATAAAAATTTCGTTCAATTCTATGCATAATTTCATACAATTTTCAATGGTACAATATTCAAAATCGCACAAAAATCGCATTTACAGCGCCCCCTACCAGCAAATTTTTTCCAAATTCAGGGAGGACCTGCTTTTCATATCCAAAAACTTAAAATAAAAATTTGGTTCAATTCTATGCATAACTCCATACACTTTTGGATGGTACAATATTCAAAATCGCACAAAAATTGTTATATCAGTGCCCCCTACTGGCGAATTTTTTCCAAATTCCGGGAGGGCCTGCTTGCCATAGCCAAAAACTTATAATAAAATTTTGGTTTAATTCTATACATAACTTCATACACTTTTTGATGGTACAATGGCGACAGACAGACGGACACACAGACAGACAGACATTTTCTATAAACATGTTTTTTGGAATCTCTGACCCCTAAAACATGCAAATCCGTCGAAAACCGGAAGTCGAAAAAAATTTCGATTACAATACTTTCTTCTATTGAAGATAGAAGAAAGTAAAAAAATTATCTAACAATAAATGTGTAGGTTCATAGAACTAAAAAAGAAAATTGATGACCTTTTGCTAAAGGTATAAATCTAACCAAATATATCTGATGAACTTATGTGCAGAGTTCATTCTAGTCATTTTTTGCAGGGCGGGCCGCCCTGCCTGCCCTTCTTTACAAAATTTGACGCCCCGATGCCCCCACTGTCCAAATTTCCCACCCTGTGAGCCCTATCACTCGGAAAATCGACCTAGGGAAAAATAGCGCCCTTTAAGTTAATTTCATCGCTTATTTCAAGCAAACTCTAAACTATTTTTAAACATTATATATAGTAAAGTGGGGACAGATGCTGCAGAGATTGTGTAGATGACACTAGTGTTCCCTAGACCAATTTTAGAAGTTCATAGTGTTTCTCTGTGCTGTGTGATGGTTTGTATGCGTTTCCACCACTTAATTGTCAGTATTTACATATTTATGCCAGTTGTTATTGCTCGAACCTGTGTGGTAAGTTGCTAAAATTATTCTAATGAAGATTTCATCCCAAAATCGATTGCAACTCTAGACTAGATCCTCGTGGAATACAGACATGTGCTTGCCTTTCTCTCACGTTGCTCACATGATACAAAATGGCAGCGCGGCATCTTACCTGCCACTACAGATGTCACACCGAGGTTGAAGGACAGATACTGCAAAATATATTTTTGTTTTCCAGTTCAATAAATTCACCACTGCGATTTAAGTAGAACTTACATTTAAACGAATGTATATTAGCGCATTCTACTACTTATCAAAATATTCTTAGCAACAATGTTGGTTCATCATGTATAAAGAAGGAAAATGCAGGCCGTTTACAATTCTCACCATCTAAACTGTTAAACAAAATATCTCCTACCTCAATGGTCAAAAGACCTATTCAGCCAAGTAAGAGAAAGCAAAAGGATGCATTAAAAGCACAGAGTTTATAAACAATAAAAAAGAAGAAGGAAATGAAAAACAAAAGAAACTAGAAAGCGTCAAAGAACGACAACTTGGCGGAAGTAAAATTTGTAAAAAACGGAAGGGAAAGATCAACTTGAAAACGCCTTACTTGAGGAAAAAACTAAAATATAAGTCATCTTCCGACAATGGGTAGATTGTTCCTCTTATGGATTCTGATGGCAGAACTGGATTGGAATTTGATGTTTCTGCATATTTTAAGCGGCTGGAGTCGTATCAAGAAGCAAAGTCTAAAGAGCACAGAATTCAGTGCATCAAATTCAATCGATAGCGGCATGAAAAACGCTTACTTTACTTTTGCAAAGGGTAGTGTGGTGTAATTGGGAGCGAATGGAAATACAAAACTTAAGAATGAAAAGAAAGGCCAAAAATAAACAGACTAGGGCCTAAATAGAATAGAACTAATACTTACATTAAGAGCAAACTGCAATGTTCTCCTGGATGTAAACCAGTGATTTACATCTTTTTTGTAATTATGCTGTCTATTGTTTCCCATATATATGCTATTCATTCATGTAAATTCAAATGATTTTCTTCTCATTTTCACTTTTTGTCTTAAGTTTTGTTTATAGAGATTACACTTTTGCATTTTACACTTTTCACAATTTAGTAATATATATAATTTTTGTAAGTTTACTTTTATTTATTTTCATTTTAAGTAGTTTGAGAAAATAAAAATGTGATTTGCTTGAAAAAAAAATAAACAGCCTAGCAGTTTTCTCCATGCGGCATTTATCCCACACCCCATGCGGCATCTTATCCAGCACATAAAAAATGATGTTTAAAAAATGACCCGTGGGAAAATAATTATGCTTTTTATTAAGAGAGTTTTAACTTGTTTAACATAGAAATTCTAAAGGGTTTGATCAATGATTTCTGATACTTAGTTTGTTGTTTTTTGCTTTATTGTACATTTTACAAGAAGAAAAGAAAAACTGCGGCATCTGTCCCCACTTTACTATAATGTCCTAGCCCCATTTTGCTCCTAATCAGGCATGTTGACTTAAACCGATTACAGAAGTTATTGGTTGTGAATGAAGAGCGATAGTCCCTGATCCTATACGGGCTATATTTTATGCCGGTGTCACTACCACCTGGTTGGCAGGAACAACAAGAAAGCCTTTAAAAACATCTAAATTCTGTTTTCTATAGAATATTAGGAAATACCAATCGCTTTCAAGGTTAATGTTGTTGGCAAATTAATGACGACAGTCTCTGTTTCAACATTTTTCGAGACATTCTATTTCAACCCTGTTTCGGCATTTTATGTTGGTGCCACTAACATCAGAGAGGTGTTAGACTTTTAGACAAGATGCTTGGAATTTGACATGATGGTTAATTTTAAGATGTAAATGTGTTAAGATGGTTTCTAAAAATTTCAAAACTTCAAAGGAATACTGAAATCAGCGTATGAAATGAGCATAAAAGTTTCAAAATACTTTCTAAATTATCATTTATTTGGAATTAGTTTTACTTATTAATTAACATCTCATTTCTGTCTATTGCACTTTTATAATGAAGTTTAGTTAAACTGTGGCTTAATTTGTAATTTTTGAATTATTCCAAAAAGTGTTCTTCTAATAAAAAATAGTCATGCAAATATCACTTGACATATTTCAACTACGCAAGCAAAGCCGCGGTGTTTACTAGTATTTGTATAATCAGATAATCTTAGGAAATTTTGACAAGAGGCAAGTGTACCTGTAATGACGTTCTGTCCTATAATATACCAATCCTTTGGTTTAACTTACTAGGTGTAATTGGTGAATTTGGTTTTGAATAATCCTTCCCTCCCCCCCTTCCACCCTCTTTTTTTTCAGGTTTCTATAGCTACTCCTCTATTTTTTCCTTCCCACCCTCCTATTTGTGGTTTTTAACAGTTTCCAACAAAGTTGAGAAGTGTTTATGACTTCGGTTTGTCTGTCCGTCTGAGCGGCACTCTTAACTCCCGTAAATATACTCGGATCATTCTGAAATTTTTACATGTCAGTCACATCTACCATAGCACGAACCCTATTTCAAATGAAGTTTGTAGCATGTTTAGTTCATTTACAGGGACAGTCAAAAGTTTTCCGTTACATGACGGCCTATGGGAAAAAATCGTTTAAAATGATTTTTAATGATGTTACGTGCTTTCAAACATAATAAAATTGATATGCATTTATCAAGTGCACTAAAATATGCATTCTGTAGAATATGTGGAACAAAGAATAGTTATTATTCATTTACAGGGCCACACAAAAGAATTCCATTACATAATGATATAGGGGTGGAGGGAATTTTTTCCAGCGTATTTTAATTATGTTAAATTATTTCATGTATAATGAAATTGATATATGTCGCTGAGGTTTACTATAACTTATTTCATGTATAATATGAAGTGCATAGCATTTACAGGGACAGACAAAAGATTTCAGATACTATATTTTATCTGAAGTACTGTGCAGTAGTGATGATTGCTGGAAATGCATTTTTAATTATGGTATGTGCTTTTATGTTTCACTATATTTATGCATTGCATATGGTGTGTATAAATGCTGTAATTGATATACAGGGCTACACAAAAGAATTCTTAATGGTTACTGTGTATGATTGCAAATTGCTTAAAGGTGGTTTTTAAATGAGTTATGCATTTTTACGCTGAACTGCATTTAGTTTACTAAGAAATATTTGTAGAACATATATAAAATGATATACAGGGTCACGCAAAGAATTGGATATATGGTTGTCTATAAATGATAATTTCTGGAAATGTGATTCTAGTAGTTTTAAGAGTGTTTTACTTTGAATTAAACTTTAGCTAAATAGTGGATTGCAATAAAGGTACTAGATTAACTACAGGGTCGTACAAAGTATACAAGTATGTTTCCATCTATTAGTATAAATTGCTGAAAGAGAAATTTCAAACTGTTATATGTTTTCTTGCTAAACTAAATTTCCCCATTATATAGTATATATATCAACCTACAGATCCAATATAGGGCTGTTTAAAAGAATTGGAATACATATTTGCTATGGACAGTCACTGCTGAAATCAGTTTTTCAAATGTTTTATGCATTTCCTAAAATGTTTACTTAGTTCTCTTATATACCTTATTTCCCTAAATAACGAAGTTTTGTTAAAGCATTCAGGAAGTTTTAGAAAGTGTTTCATAATCTATGCTTAATGCATGATTTTTCTTACTTGTTTGGTTTTGCCCTCTGTATTTAACCTGCAGTTGTCTTTCAGCCGGCTGTAGTTTTCCCCTGATGACGACTAATGTTTTGGTCGAAAGCACTCGGGTGTTTTAACATCGTCTGACTCCAATGTTTTAACATCTTGATTGTTTTAAATGTTTTAACATTTATATATATTAGCACCTATTTAGTAAAGATATATATTGTGAATTTAATATTCATATTGCTTATTTAGTACATCTATCTATATTATAAAGGACAAACATTTCTATGCATAACGCTTTTGTCGTTTTGCAAATGGCAACACTTTGAAATTTGAAATTAAATTTCGATTTTACAACTTTCTCTACTGCAAATTTTTAAACTTCTAAACATCACACATCTTTAATTTTTATGTATAGGGGAATACTTTCATATAGGGGGGGAGGGGGGATGTACTTTTAAATGCAATTTGTTTGAAAACTGTACCTCAATTTAATTTTAAGATAACTTTTTTTGTAGTTACGGAGGAAAGAGATAGATGGAGATGCCCGTAAAAACGGTGTTTGCAATATGTGGGCAGTTATCGCTCAAATTTAAATTACCCTCATTTGGCCCAAACAAGACAACCACGAGGGAATCATGCGGTCCTACGGTCAACATGCAGATGATGAATAGCAATTTGCAACGGTAACAGCAAAGAAATACAAATTTGAATTGACAGGCGTGTCAAAGCACGTGGTTGTGTTGAGACTGGATTATTCTTCCATGCCTTGCCCACTAAAACTCTGATGGGGAAAATGGAGGGAAACAGGCCGAACAGTGACTTACTGTGGATGCCGCTGGAGAGAAAGAAAAACCAATCATACTATGGAAGGCTTAAAACTCAAAAGCCTCATTGCTTTAAGAATGCTGATGTGACAAGGATAGGAGTGATTTGGAAGTCTAACAGAAAAGCATGCATGACATCCACCATTTTTCAATATCGGTTACATGACTTCGACAAAAAGATGACCAACAGGATAGAAACATTATTCTTATTTTGGATAATGCTCCATGTCGTTTGTAGGATGCACAGCTGAGACACTTCAATTTCTCCCTCCTAGCATGACATCCAAAATTGAGCAATTAGATCAGGGAATTATTTATTGTTTCAAGCTGGAGTACAGACGTTTGTGTCTGAAAATGTGTCTGACATTGTGAAATCCATATCAATGTACTTGTTGCTATTGGATGGATAAAATGTGCATGGGACAACGTAAAGGCACAAACAATTGTAAATTGTTTGAGTACTTGTGGACTAAGCAATATATCCATAGAAAAATCTATTGATGATATCAGTGTGCCTTAGAAGATGAAGTGATTCAGCTATCAAACACAGCTAAAGTTAACTATGACCCCCAAATCACATGAATATGAGAAAGCTTTTGGGTGTTACAATGATTTATCTGAAGACTAGGAGAATCGTATAATACAAAATCTTGACAAAGGTAAGACTTTAAAATTTTTATTCTGAAAAATAAATTCTACAAAATTCTACAATCATTTATAAAAATGAATGATACTACAATTGAGATTTTTTTTAAATCTATTTCAGGACCTCATTCTGATTCACGACGAGCTTCCGCCAGTTAAAGCTTCTATTTCATTTCAAGAAACACTTGTTGAAATCGATAGATTGATAGAAAGTTCGATATCAGTTAGAGGTGATACTAAAATAAATAACACATTTAAAGAGAACAAAGAATGTTTAGGAAAAAAAAAATTATTTATGAGAAAATTAATTCCTTCTTTAAAGCTATATAGGCATGCTAAACTAATTCAATAATAACTTTTTTGTAGTATGTATTTCATGTTGTAACTTTGCTTTATCCATCACCTCTCTGAAAGACCCATTTTTTTAGGGTCTAATGGGTGGTCCCCTTAGAGAGGTTTCACTGTATTATTATTTATAAAAATAGAACTATATATATTTTTTTTTATGAAAGCAATTGTCTGTATTAGTATATAATATATTTTATACTACAACAACCAGCAGAAGAGCAGACAGCAATAAAAGTTAATTGTTAATTTGAGGTGCCCTGTACCAGCTCTCAGTTTGTATTCATATGCAACTTGGATTGATCTGGCGTTTAGTAGCGGCCATTTTTGTGACAGCTTTTACAATCTATGTGCCACCCCTGCTATTTAATACTATTTGTAACCGGTGTCGAATGACGCCTTTTAAAAGATTTCGATTTATGGTTTTTGTTTTTAATTTTAATTTTTTGATTGAAATAATTGCGAATCATTTTTAATACATTGAAGACTTTTTTTTATGCATTCAAAAACTACGAGCAAAATAAACTTAAAACTTTGACATTGGTAGAAATAGTGTTTATCTTCATACCGTGCAGTAATTCGGTTTTGCGTTCATTCAAATGCATCCTACAATTATATTTATACACTGCTTTTGTTAATGAGTTGTTGCTATTGTAATTAATAACATTAAAAGCAACAGCTTAAACGATCGCCTCTCTTCAGTCATCTGTAATGAGATTGGCTTCTGTGTATGAAACATTCTTACTGCATACCAAAGTCAGGCGCTCTTACATGGTAAAATACTGCGATGTATTTTAGATTTGAGAAATGAAGTTTACATTTTTTAGTAGAAAACAAACTTATGCTGGCTAATTTATTCATTAATGAATACTAACTCAAAAAACTCAGTTACATGGTTGATATTTTCGAAATTGATTTCAAGTCTGCAAAAGTACAAACCTTTTAGCACCAAGCAATAAAATCGAAGCTTTTAAGAATAAGTTCAATAAGTTGATACTTAGGAAAGGTTAATCGATCAAAACTACAGACATGTTTCCAAACTTTTACGAATTTACTAAAGAAAATAATACAGATTTCTTGTTATTTAAAACCATCATTTTCCCTCATAGGATACAATTGGGAGACAACTTTTAGAAAAATTCCCAGATAGCTGGATATATAATTCGTTTTCATTTGACATTTTTAAGTCTAACATCCTCTTAGAGGAAAAGGAACAGTTAATTGATGTTTCAAGTGACGAAAGAGTGTGTGTAAGAACAACCAGATGGTCACGTGTGGGCTTTTTACTCAAAAGATTGGCCAATTATCGAAACATCACATACGTTTATTTGACATGGAAGACATCATGACGGACATCACTGGCACATAAAATAACACTTATAATTATCCCATTCCTTATATGGAATTCGTTTTGTTTCTTGACGACCGGGAATAGTCACGGCCGTTCACAGCCTTTTTTAGCTCACCTTCCTAGGTGAAGCTATCTCAGGTTCTCCCTGATTCGCCTCTTTCGGCCACAGAGGGCGCTTCTATAGGATAGAGGGCGAGCGCAAACATCACACCTCCCCCATTCGAAGTTTTGATTTAGTCTTTAAAGACTAATCAAAATCTAGTGGATCTCTATAAACATTTTAGTAAACACATTATTAATAAAAATCAAAATTACAATACTTACTTAAAATAAGGATAACTAAAAAGGATAACTGAGATACTATGCAATGTAAGATTATGATATTAGTATTAATACATTAAAGTTCTAGAATAAATATTTTAAAGTTCAAATAATAATGTTCAATCAACTAATGTCCAACAAAGTCACATTCAGAAAAGTCTTGAAGGTACATATGATCACAAACAAAATAAATAAAAATCTTATGGTGAGTTTTTTGAAAGGCAAAGTTTCTTTTATTTAAGTCCAGTGTGAGGCATATAGTCTACTGAAGTCAGCATTAGTGTGTTTTCCACATCGATAGGCTATGTGGGCTTGAAATCGCTGCAATGCCAGAGCCCACCTTTGAGGGTGGGCACTTTGGGATGCACATTCTGTCAAGAATTTCAAAGGGTTGTGACCACTCACAACAGTCACTTATGAGCCGTATATATAATGTTCAAATTTTTTAGAGCAAAAATAACCGCGCAGGCTTCCTTCTCTATAGTGGCATAACGTTCCTGGCATTTCGATAGTTTTTTGCTAATGAAAGCAATGGTATGTTCTTGGTCATTTTCATCTTTTTGAGATAGACAAGCACCTATCGCATACGATGAAGCATCTGCATGTATGATGAAGGGTTTTGTAAAGTTCGGTGAATAACAAATTTGCATTTGACTGATTACCAGCTTCAGATCACGGAAAGCTGTTTCACACTGCTCGGTCCAGGTAGCATTTTAATTCTGTTTACACGATTAGGGACCACAGAGAAGTTTCCGGCCTTCTGATTGGCTGGTTTCTTTTATGCGGTTTGTTTTAGCGCCTTTATCAAAACGCAAAACACTGACTTTGAAATAATCGTTCATTAACAGTTTTTTTTTTTCCTCCTTTTCCTGAAATGGCTGCTTTAGCCGAACTTAAACTTCCGACTTCATATTTTAATGAAATTGAATCAATTTCCGAAAAAATAATTACAATTCACAGCAATCTTAAAAATTTAGAAGATTGCAATAAATGGGTGAAAGAATTCGGAGATTTAAATAATAAAAAATGGAATTCTAGATCATCAAAACCTTGTGGACAAAGATTAGCTTGCACGTAAGTATAATAATTATTTAAAGATCACTTAAAGCAAAATTTGTAATATATTTTTTTAATTGCTTATTGTTCTTATGACGGTTGTAACATATGGAAATGATTTTTAAAGAAATTGTGGTGCCATCTATCAATATAATGTGGAATGTAAAAAATAAAAAAATTAAATAAATAAATAAAAAAGGAATATTTAACATGCTTAATTTGAAGTTCTTTTATGGTTTTATACAGATCAAACCGATGAAATTTCATTTTAAAAGACTGTGTAAAATTGAAAAATATATTTTTCTTGTGTATTTCTTTTTTAATGTTATTATATGCCAAAATTTTAATGTTGTAAGTTGATTCGTTTAATAATGGGTTAATTATAAAAAATATTTAATAATAAGTCTTTAATTTATTAAAAAGTGAATTTAATAACGACTGATGACTTTAAATTCCTAATATTCTAAATATTTGCCTAGCATCTTTTTTTTTTTTTTTTTTTTTTGTTAAAAGTATTTTTATAGTTTAGATTAACGGTTACTTCATCCGCTACTTAGTATTTTATAATGTATTCTAAATTTTGCATATTTCCTATTCCATTTTCAGAAAAAAAATTGTTTGTTACCACAGTGATTTTATGAAAGTACCAACTACAGCAAACAAAAGAAGTTTTTCAAAGAATTTAGGGTGTCTAGCTACAATAAGTGTAAAAGTAAAGTTGGATACAGCATCAACTAAGAAGAAAGGCTCTTTTGTAAGTTTTTTTTTTTTAATTTACTTTGAGATTAAAATGAAATACTGCGTGAATTATTATTAAAAACTCTCCATAGATTTTAATATTAACCTAGCTGTAACTGTTATCCTTTTTCAACTTTGATAAACCATTATCAAAACTAAAAATATATCAAATGCAACTTGCTTACACAGGATTTTCATTAAGCAGGTGTTTGGGGTGAAAAGAAAAATATCTATCTTCATTTCCCGAAAAAACAATTAATTCTGGAGAAAAAAGTTGAATAATATTTTCAGAAGTACATATTACCTAATTTTATCAATTTCATGCGTACAACAGGTGGGTACGAGGTAGCCCCAGTAAATGGGATACATATACTTTTATTTGGAGGAAATGCATTGTAGCTAAAAGGCTTTACCCCCACCCCACCCCACCTCCCATACAACAACAACCTGGCTGCAGGTTTTAATTTATTAATCTTATTGTTTAGCTTAAAAAACTGAAAATATTCAGTTATTATGGTAAGCAATATTGCTGAATGAAAAGAATCAAGATAAAATTAAATTGCAGGTTATAGTTGTAATGACAATCTTTAAAATAAAACTATTAATAAGTGAATTTGCAAAGATGCATTAATCATTTCATGCACAATCACAAATAGCTTTTGTTTTTTATACTCCCAATTAGAGTGCCAACGATTTTAATCAATTGATTTAAATCAGCGATTAAAATCATGATTTTAATCAACCGATTTTTTTAAAAAAGTCATTGATTTAAATCAAAAATTTTCTAAATGTTTAAAATGTCAAAAAATATATTAAAATCTAACATAAACATAATTTGAAAGTTTCTACAGGTATTTTGACTTATGAATAATCAAAAAAAGACTTTAAATAATTGTTTCTAAGTTTAATTCATGAATATTGTAAAAAATTAAAAACAGTTGAGTTTATAAAAAGCATTGTTTTTAAGTTTTTATCCAAATTAAAACAGCTTTAATTTAAAAATGATTTGCAATGTCATAATTCCTTTAGGTAATCAATTTATGCACAATTTTATGTAAAATTACACATAGCAAGTGTAATACATTTCTACAAGTAAAAGAATAAATAAGTAATTAATAGCAATCTCAAGTTAAAGAAGAATGAAAGAATGACATCTTTTCAAAGCTAAATTGTAAATGAATGCATAAGAGAAAAAGAAATAATTGGTATAAAAATGCTAAGCTCAGCAAGAACTACTTCGGTATAGGTTGAATAAATGTTTTTAACTTTGTAGCTCACATAATACTAAATAAAAAATAATGAATAGGGATTGAAAAAGCAGCAAATTTTTTCTTAAAAAGAAAAAAAAAATTAACCATTGGAACCTAATAATCCACACTGAGAGGTAATAATGCTGTTACTTAAATATTTTGAGGATTTCAGATATAAGTGGCTAACTTAGATTTATCCTATACGAATGGGTTTAACTCATTTTCATAATTCTTTTGGTTATCATACACATACACGTGTGTAAGTTTAGATTTTGGTGGTTTACAATAATTTTCCTAAATACAAATGCAAAACGAGCTGCAAATAATATTTGTTAGTTTTGTTATTCGTGTAACTAACTAATGACTTACTTATTTGCAGTTTTTATTAATCTTGTAATTACTTATACTATTTGTTCTAGGACTTTTTGAAAATGGTGGTGCACCATGCCCCTTTTGAAATTGGCAAAATGCACCGTGCCTTAAAAGAAATAGTTGAAATTCACCTGTAGTTGTAGCCAAAGATTTCTTGTAAAAAACCTCCCCATTCAACAGTATTTCTAAATTCATATGGCCAAGATCTCACAAAAACATAGAACTTTATTTCTTTAGAAAATACAGGATATTATTAAAATATTTTATTTAATTGTATTTTTCAATTTGTTATTCATAAAATTATTAAAAATTAAGGACACTTTATTCATCATACTAAAAATTATTCTTTTTTTCCCCCCTTATATCATTACTAAACACATTACTAATATATTTCCTCATGAAATAGTACCCTTTTTTGGAACTAGCATCCTGTCCCTTTTCCTTTCTAAAATGAATACTACAACATTATTATCATTTTAATAATTAAGTTTTAAAAACGTATAATATGCTCCTAAATAGAGAGTTAATTGTTTAATAATTATTAATTTGAAGTAGTGTTAACTATGTAATATAAAATGCAGTTAATAATTTTAATAAATGTTAAATATCACTAGTATTTATAAAGTTTTACATAATTATTACAATATTAATGTATATAACATTGTATGATACTACCTAATGAAACTACTAATTTGCAGTTTTTATAATTTCTGTAATGACTAACTAATAATTATAATTTTATAAATTAAAGTGTAAAAACATAGATTATGTTAGCAATTAGTGGTTTAATTGTTTTGGAAACCTAAAACTCTTGGTAGCTATTCCGTATCTGAATGCTGGGAAAAAAATCATAAAAATCCGATTTAAATCAAAAAAATCTGATTTAAATAAAAAAAATCCGATTTTTTTGATTTTTTTTAAAAAATCATGATTTTTTTACACCCTACTCCCAATATTTAATTCTAACTTTTTTCGAAGATTTTTTTGTTTGTTTGTTTTTTTTGTTTTTGTTTTTTTTGTTTTTGTTTTTTTTTTTTTTTTGGGGGGGGGGGGGGGGGGGGTAAACTCCTACTTGTGCCCGTGTGTTTACCACTGTTGTCATTTACAGATTATTTGAAATAAACATTTAATGTAATCCTACATATGAATTACTTTATATTTTAATTTCAGAAGGGACTGCTTGCTATCATTACTATTAATGATGTACATAACCACAGCCTCAATACAGCTGCAGCTTTGCAATTTCTCCCTACTTCCGACAATAAAGGGAAATTCTTGGAATATTTTAACGATGGCATGGGTATTGCCGAAGCTTGCAAATACCATGAAGGAATTTTACAGCTAGATGATAAATATACAGAAGAAGACATGGCTCATAGTCAAATTAATCCCCCTTACAGAGCTGTGCAATATTGGTACACCAGTGGCATCTTGAAAATCTCGGTCCAAGGAATGGTCAAGGTCTAATTGAAGTAAGTTATCAGTAAGAAAAAAAAAATGTCTTGTAATTTACGATAAATTATTTTTTGATATGTAATACATTTAATTAAGCATTTTTAAAAATTTGATTATCATTATTTAAATTTTGAAATAAAAAAGCTTCAGTTTTAAACAGTGCTTTTTAAACATTTTCTGACCTTTTTGGTAGAAAAATGGAAGAATTCAAATTTATTATTATTTAAAAGATACATATATAATGTTAGTTAAAAGATTTAATCACTAGATAGAATTTTTAATTTTGCGAAATAAAAATATTAATTTGAAATCTCGATCTCAAAAAAAAAAAATTCCTTCCTGCTTTCTAGAAAAATTGTTGCAATTACTTTTCTCTACGCTATCTCAGATTTAAAAATAAATAAATACAAATATGAAACATTTAGTATGTTTTATCTTGTAATTTCAGCTTTAGAAATAACAATACTTATTTTTCTTATTCCAAATTTTCTACATATGTTATTTTGAACTTCTTTTCAGCGAGTTTTTCACTTTATTAAAATAGCAATACAAAATAGAATAGGGTATTATTTTAATATCTCGTTTGCATTTCCATATTTTAAAATGTTTTTTATTTCATTGGATAACTGTTGTCGAAAGGATAACTGTTGTCCAAAAAGGCCATTTCTCACTTTTTTGATTTTGTTTGCATTTTTTTAAAAATTATTATTATGAGGATACTTTCTCTCTTGAAAAAAGTTCTCTAGTATCTTAATTTAAAAAAAATATGTAAACAGAATCGAAAAAGTTAAAAACGGTCTTTGTAGAGTTCGACCTCGACTACGCAATGCCTATATATATATATATATATATATATATATATATATCCTTCTATATATAAAAAAAAGTTTTGATTTGGAAATGGATCAATGAATATCTGCGTAGATATTCCGGGTAGATCCACATCCAATTTGAATGCTTAAGCATGGCCTTTCATCGTTAATTTAAAAAAAACTGTTGCATACAAAAATATGAAAATCGGTGGTATTATACAGAAATGTTTGATAAACACGCTGATGCAGACAGTTTTCAAATCGAAGAATTATTTTAAGAGATATTTAATGCTAAAGTTGGACAAAATCGTTCCATTAAAAAAGTTTTATTGGAGCAAAAACTATACATGAGAATTTAATCATTTTTAGATCATTTTATACGTTATAAGTTCCCGGTGTTCATATTGCATTTATTTTTCTTATTTGACTCATTTTTTGAGGTTTTATTTCAATTTTAAATTCAAATTTTCAGCATTTCGAGAGATATTTTTTACAAATTTTAGAAAATGTTATTAATTTAAACTGTTGCCAGTTGTATAAAGAGCAAACAATAATGTTTACTTCAAATTAAAAATTTATTTTACACGTGACTATTATAAACAGAAAATATAAAAAAAAGCAGGAACTCATTGAAAATTACGTCATAAAAACTATAATTACATGTGAATTTTAAAAGAGACAATATTGTAAAATAATAAATTCATAAACATGCGTTAGAAGTCTTAAAAACGTCACATTACACTTATTATATAAAATGAACAAAAAATAATGTTGCAAAACAGTTTAAATTTAAAAATTGCTCGAGACATTTATTTGATATTTTAAGATGATCATAATATTTCATTTCTAACAAAAGTACTTTTACATGAATATTAAAAAGAAAAAGAAAAGTTTGGTGAAAATTACGTCAGATTATAATTCTCAGATTCAAATTATAATTCAATCTTCCAAAATCTTTTTAAAGCCGATCAAATTATCGTGCTGTTAGAATCTGCGGTGTCTGAACGGGGGTTGACAAGCTTAGCTCGTAGGGGGCAGAGCCCCCTAGTATATATATATTAAATTATTGAAATGCAAACGTGATAGTTAAAAAAAATTCTATAGTATTAACTTTAACGAGCGGTTAATTTCACGTAGTGAAGTAGCCGCTTAATGACATCTTTGACTTGTTATCATTTCTTTAACATTTTTGTCCCTTTTCTTGGAATTGTCACTGATTCATGTAGTAGATTGTAATCTTTTATTTCTAAATTTCTGATGAGAGAGGATTTTTTTTTTTTTTAATTTATCGTACATCGATTGCTTGATTCAAGCTTCTGTGCTTAATAATTATTATTTTTGTACTTTTGTAGTAAAAATTTATTCTTATCCTAAAAGTAACACAAAAATTCCTAGTCGGATGTTCCAATCCCGAAACTTTCTTTTTTACACATGTCAGTACTTCAAAATTCGCCATCATAGTGCCAAAATTAAATGGTAAATAATTTAATGGGCATAATTTAACTATGCCCATCACGAAGATTCTAAAGATATGAAATTCCGTGCATTAGTTCTTGAGATATGACTATCGCTAAAATGGTATAAATCCTGCAAAATGCAGCATAGTAGTGCTACCGGTTGGACAGTTTATACCCAAAAACTAATCAGCACCAATTTATATCAGGAACTAACAGAATATAAATCTTTACTGAATTCCGTGCATTAGTTTTTGTGATAGAGCGCCCACAAAATTTGTGTCACATATAGACAGACATTTTATAAAACACGTTTTTCGGAATCTCTGGCCTCTAAAACATGTAAATCCGTCGAAAACTAGAAGTCGAAATTTTTCACGAATTCAATACTTCTTGTAAAGATAGAAGGAAGTAAAAATTGATAGTATTTATGTTTTAGTTAAATATCAGATAAAAATGTAACTTATTGGCTGTCGAACTTGATTTTAACCCACATTATAAGTTATTAGTTTCAACATTGCAATATTTTAATAATTATTTGAATTTCTCATGACACAAACATACTTATAGTCATTTTTCAATGCTTCAGAAATTGAAAGAGAAATTAAAAGTTTACGAAGATAATGGAATTACTGTTAATTTCAGTGAAGAACCATTTGCTGTGGTCATAGTCACCCCCATTATGAAAAGAGCCCATAATTTAAAATCTTCATCTGAAATTGTTTTTGTAGACTCAACGTCATCATGTGATCCTGATAATCACAGTATAACATTCATGTTGTGCCCATGCTCAGCTGGTACTGTGCCAATCGCAGTCATCATTACGAGAGGACAGACTGAAGAGTCATACGTAAAAGGTTTCCAAATTGTAAACGGAATGTTAGAAAACGCATTTAATGGAAAGGGAAGTCCAGAACTTTTCATGACGGATGACTCTGAAGCAGAGATAAAATGTTTGGCCTACATCAAGGAATTTATTATGCATTTTTCATGTAGCCCAACTATATGGAGATGGCTGTGGGATTCAAAGGAGCATCGGAATAAGCTGATGAGATTTTTTCCAAGGCATTTTGTATGCTCGCAATGTGCAAGAGGCTGAAGAGGCATATAAAAATTCTTGTGGTTATGTGGGAGACTATACGAGAATTGGAATAGCTATTTAGAAAGTTATTGGCAAAAGAAAGAGTTTTGGTGTCTTGCATTTAGAAATCAGATAGTAAGGGGCCACAATACAAATAACTTTTCCGAAGTTTGCATACGTATTTTTAAAGATGAGGTTTTGTGTCGTGTCAAAGCATATAATGTTTTGACAATTCTAGATTTTGTGGCTACACATTTAGAAAAACATTATGAAAAAAAATTCAGAGACTTTGCTAATAACAGATGTGAAACTAGTAGGCTTTTTCTTTTATCCCTGAAGAAGAAAGCAACTAATATAGCTAAAAACGACATCACGTTAATAAGTGAAAATACATTTTCAGTTAAAAGTGAAGGCAATTGTTATATAGTAGATACCAAAACTGGATGTTGTTCGTGCCCTGCGGGATTGTATGGCCGCTTTTGTAAGCACCAATATTCCATTTTCCAGTATTTTGATATAATTTCAAACAATTTCCCACCTGTGCTGCCTGAAAATAAACATGAAATAGCGGTCCTTGCTTTGGGAGATAAAGCGACACCTAAAGAATTTTTTGGGCCACTACTTTTGGAAGTCCATAATCAGGAAATACAAGAAGCTGTCTCATCTGCATCATCAGAACTTTTGCCAACCTTACACCAGTATGAAGATGACGGAATTTCTTATGAAGAAAAAAAAAACTGCTTAAGCAGATTTTTAGCGAAATTTCACATCACAATGAAAAACACAAATCTTCCTTAAGTGGACTTAATAAATTTCTGAAAACACTAAAATGTATCAAATCTCCTGGCAGCTGGGAGAGCTTTTTACATATCGCTGGAAACAATATAGGAATTAGACGAAGAAGTGGTTCTGCTATTCGAGTTCAACCTGCATCCATAGCAAGGCGCTCTGCACACCTGACAAAGGGCAGTAAGCGTTTGCCTGTAGGTCGGCCAGCTGGTGCTCCGTCAAGAAAAAAAAGGAAACATTCATTGTCAAAAAAATTAAATTAAATCAGCCAAATGCAAAAAGACATTAGATTTTGCTATTATGGGTATATATCTACTAGAAAATCTGCCACAATTTAATTTTATTCTTAGGGCATTTTGTTTAAAATTAATTTTACCTTCTAATATTTTATATTTTAATAAATTGCTTCATGTGAAAATTATTTTGTTATTTATTAAAAGATTTATTTATTTCCCTAACTAGCTGCAGATTTAAATAATAATGAGAAAGATAGCAGTTCAAAGCACATAGAAAAAAATATAAGTTTTATCCCCGTTTTGGTCTGTAAAAATAAAAGATTTGAAATACACTTTCTTTTAAGCTTACGGGAAGATTTAAACAAAAAAATCGATTTTATCTGTTAAATACCAATTTCAAGAACCCTTTATCCAGATAAGAGAGAAAATTAACAACCAAAACTTTTTCTTTTTACAAAATTAATATTTTTTTAAACTATGAAGATTTTTTTGGTGATATTTACATTTTATAGGTGTTATTTATGACGGCCGATTATCTGCTCGAGGGATATAGGCCCTTGGGGGGGGGGGGGGGCTACGAGGGGAGTCTTTCTAAGGGAAACTAAGTCGTATTTATGCAAATTTTCCCAAGGTTCGAAGAAAACCACGAGAAATTCCAAACGGTTAGGCCAACGGGCGCGATTACGATACCAGCTTCGAGAGCAGAACTTCATAGCCACTGGTGCGGCTACATTTTATAGCATATCTCACGCCCTTTCAACACTCTCCGTTAATTTAAATAAAATATGCATCTTCGTACTCCCAGCTTTTTTTTAAATTGTTAAAATGTTTTTGAACAGCTCCAAGATAAAATTCATCAAAAAAATGAATGAAAAAAGTATAATCATATTATTATGCATACATGTACAAACATATTCTTTTTAGGTTTTAAAAAAGGCTTTTTTTTAGTCCCTTTCCCACCTAAAAATTATGAATATTTCGTTAAAATTATCAAATGAAAATATTTTTTGGGGGCAAAAGTATTTTTTTTATATAAAAAATACAACTGTAAATTTTATCTTGAAAATAAAATAAATCACAAAGTTACTAAATGGTGTATACAGAATGTTGTAAAGTTAAAAACTAAACTAGCATCTCGAAACAATGATTATTAATATTTAAATTTAATGTTTGTTTAGTTTATAACTTTGCAACATTCTGTATTCACCATTTAGTAACCTTGAGATTTATTTTATTTTCACGATAAAATTTTCAGTAACATTTTTCAGGATGTAATTGTTCAGCTTATTTATTAAAGAAAAAAAACTTTCGTCCCCTATATAAAATACAAGAATTTTAAAAACTATTTAAATGTATGAATGTATATATTTCTTAAAATATATACACATTTAAAACATTTTCGAAGCTGACATCTAAAATCAGAATTAATCCCCAAAAGAAAAAAAAAGTTGCAAAAAACAAATGTTGACTAAAAAAACAAGCTGAAGTTTCATATAAGAAAAACAGATGGCGCCATTACATATTTTTTTTTATGTGTTCCATTTAATTTGTGTTTTCTAATGTAATATAACATTTTGTGGAAATCTGAATTAATCATTTGATAAAAACTGAGTTTGATTAAAATGTTGAATTGTAAATGCTGATTAACTTATATAAAAAAAAGAAGAAGAAGAAAAGGATTATATAATGGTATATTACTACTGGCGTCATTAGAAATTCCAATTTACAAAGACCTTAAAACATCAGAAAAGACGAAAGAGAAACTAACCAATCAGCGGGCTGGAAACATGTCTGTGGTCCCTAATCGAATAAACAGAGTTAAAATGCGTCCAGGTAACTTCATTAGGAGCACGTTTTCTTGTAAGTTCAATCAATGGGCAGGCTATTTCAGAGAATGTCGGGATATAGGACCTGTAATAGGACAGAAGTCCTAACAAGCTTCTGACATCTTTCTCGGATTTTGGCACTTCTAAATTTTGGATAGCTGCTACTTTCTCTGGATCAGGAGCATGTCTGCCTGATCCTACCACATGTCCTAGGAACTTTATCTGGGGTCATGCAAACATGCATTTCTTAAAGTTTACCGTCAGGTTTGCTTCTTTGAGGGTTGTCAGAACAGCGTCTAGATACTTAAGGTGATCGGGCCAGTTATCAGAAAAAACTACCACGTCATCTATGTACGTTTCAGTGTATTCTTTATGTTGGACTAAAGTGCGATTCATGGACCTTTGAAACGTGGCTGCTGCGTTACGTAACCCGAATGGCATGACTACGAAGGAATACTGTCCTCGGTGTGTGACGAAAGACGTTAAATGTTTGGAGTCTTCACTTAATCTTATCTGTCAGTACCCTTTCAGTAAGTCCAACAGGCTGATGAATTTCGCTGGAGCAACCTTGTAGAGCAAGTCCATAGCGTTAGGCATAGGGAATGAGTAGACTTCTGTCTGGAAGTTTAAATATCAATAATCAACGCATAATCTAACTGAGGAGTCTTTTTTCGCTACACATACTATTGGATGAGCATATTCACTCATAAGGACTCGAATGAGCGAGCTCTAGCAACTGCTTTCTATGCGGCTCGGGTACGAGCAATTGATGTACCGTTTCTCCTAATATTTTGTCACGATGATATAACAAATTGTCCTGAACAAAATAATTATTACGCTCATTTTTAGCATCTGTCCAACATTGATTTTGTGATGCATCCCTCTTTTGTTCCGATTTAATTTTTTCCGAGTCGTTTGTGAAATTACTGGTATTTTCATTACCATCGTTATCAATATTCTCATCTGCATTTCCTATTTTAACCCGCCCGGCCTCCGTAGCAGTGCAAGCTAAATCTAAACCTACTGCATTGTTTTCTCTCGTACGGGGCAAATTTATAGTACTAAAATCATTTATTGTGGTGTTGGGTTCATTACATTTGCTTATTGTGCTTAATTCCTTATGAGCATTTAAAGATATCAGTAGATCATTAATTAAATTATCAACCATCGCACACGTTATTACGATTTTTGGGAACACCCTGCAATGTACTTTATCAGCCGCTATGCTTAGTGGAATGTTTATTAACGGTGCTCTTAACTGGTGCCCAAAAGCTGATTTAAGTATAATTGATCAGGATGGTACTCTGAAATGCTCCGGTACACAATCACTCTTTATAATTGAAATCTGAGTACCACTATCGATGACTCCTCGCTAAATTCTATTTTCCAATTCTAAATCTATAAATTGGAGTGGTTCAATTATTTTTTTTTCTTTTCTTGCGCCCGTTCTAAATCAAATACATTGTGACATTACTCGGGCTGACAGAGCGTTTTCATGCTTCTCTCTTTCTGATTTATCGCCCTTCCCAACTAAAGAATTGCAAATTGACACGTGTGCAATTTGAAACACAGCCTACATTTAGTTTTTTTGGTACACTCTTTAATTACGTGTTTTCGCTTCAAGCACGCAAAACATCTGCCCTCAGCTTTCAATTTATTAATTCTTTCCTGAATTGAATATCTGTCACAATTTTCAGTTAGATGCTGATTAACTGCCTTGCAAAACAAACAAACACTCTCTCCGGCAGACATTTGAGATACACTGACGCCAAATGTTTTGTTAATCCTTTGTCTAAATTCGGGTAATAAATCTGATTGTTTTGGCCTTGAAAAATCAGAAGAGACATTAATTATTTGACTCTGTTTTTCTCTTCCTTCCAATTCATTCCGGATAAATGATAATAATTTATCCACGCCGTAATTGGATTCAGAGTTTTTGACACTTTCTTTACTAAATTCCAGAGATAAACTATGTGGTAGTGCTTTTAAAATTATTGGAGTCAGAAGTGCATCAAAACTATCAGATTCCATTTCTAATGACCTGAGACTGCGAATCTGGGTTTGAATGGTGTCATATAATTTACGTAATGACGTGACGTCATGCGATTTTGCAACCGGTTTTAAAGTCAACAATGTATTAATATGACTGGTAATAATTAAATCTTTTCTAACAAATTGTTTTTTAAGTACGTCGATGGCCTCTATGTAATTTTTATCAGATAACGCAAAACCCGATATAGAATTATACGCACTCCCACCTAAACAACTGAATAAATAATTCATTTTCTCAATATTTGACAGGTGTTCATTCTCATGTACCACTGTTTTAAACGAGTTCCAGAAATTCTGGAAAAGCTTAATATCTCCATAATATTTCTCAATTTTAAGTGTCGGTAGTTTTACTGTGTTCGGAAATTCTACGCCTCTATTATTTGCGGGACATACAGGGGGGGGGGGGGGGGGGGGGTCTTTTTCATCCTTTTGTTTTAGTTTCTTATTTACTCTGAACTTCTAGAGTGTGATTTTTTCATGGTACTCTGACGACGCATTAGCATCCTTTTCAACTTCAGATAAATCATCAATTAATGATAAAATTTCGTTGTCCTCTTGTTTTAAATCACTGGCTTTTTGTTCTAACATCGCCAAATTTTCTTCGAGATCGCCTAAGTTTGGCATTTCGGACACATAATTGTCTTCAGTTTTTTTAATTATGGACGTTATTGAACTTCTCGTTACACCTCGAGCTTTTTTTAATTTTGACAACTTATCGGCCATACTTAAAATAATCTAAGAAACAATCTTACCTCTGTAAAAAGATAATCTGATAAGGTATCCGTAATGCCCATTAAATCACTGAATGGCCAAATCCCACTTTTTTCTGGCACCAATGTAAGAACGACCAAATGGTCGCGTGTGGGCTTTTTTCTCAAAAGATTGGCCAATTATCGAAACATCACATACGTTTATTTGACATGGAAGATATCACGACGGACATACACTGGCACATAAAATAACACTTATAATTATACCATTCCTTATAAGGAATTCGTTTTTGTTTCTTGACGACCGGGAGTATTCACGGCCAGTCACAGCCTTTTTTTTAGCTCACCTTCCTAGGTGAAGCTATCTCAGGTTCTCCCTGATTCTCCTCTTTCGGCCACAGAGGGCACTTCTATAAGATAGAGAGCGTGTGTAAACATCACAGTGTGCATTAGGGATGCACCGAATAGTGATTTTGGCCGAATGCCGAATATTCGGCCTACAGGCGAACCGAATACCGAATATTCGGCTAGCCGAATAGTAACTGCTAGGCCGAATACCGAATATTTGGCCAGCCGAATACCAAATATTCGGCTTGTCAAATAATTTTATATTTTCAAAGTTTAAATGCATTAAAATGTTAAATTTTACATAATATTTAAAACAGAAACTTTCATTTTGATAATCAAGAGCTTTTTTCAAGTAAACTTTATGCTGAAAAAAATCTGTTTTGAATTATTTAAGAAGAGGATAGTTATAAAACTTTTTTAATTAGTATAATTTTAAATTTCATGGCTTCTTCTGTGAATTAAAACAAATGAATAAAATTTTCTTAAATTCTAAAACAAACATTTTAAAATCAAAGAGAAATTCTGAAAAAATTGGAAGAAAAAACGTACAGGATCATATTTATTTGTTTGTCAGGAAGAGACTAAAGTAAAAGTAAATAAATAATACAATCTATTCTAATTTTATATGGTGGTAACTCAGCAAGAATAACTGTTCTACTCCCTTTTATTAAGCAAGAAAGTTTTTAAATACATCCTTGATCGGTGTCTGGAGTGGGCGATCATTTTCCATAAGTGATTGTAAATGTTGTTCTTAAAATCTTAGCAAGAAACAGAATATTTACTGGACAATGTTCAGGAACTTGCATTTGTACATAATTAATTCCTATGAAAATCCTTGTGATTGGTTAATTTTCTTAAATAATACTTAACAAACAGCAAATAAATAATGTAAAAACATTCTCTTTTTTTTAAATATATGATTCTATTTCTAATTATTCTGAATATCTTTATAAGTTGACTGTTAAACATATAAGTGGTATTATACATATAATATATTTTACATATAGTGGTAAAACATATTTTAAAAATATGTTTTAAAAGTTTTTTTTAAGTATTCGGTTGGCCGAATATTTCGATATTCGGCCAAACTGAATATTCGGCAGGCTGAATAGTTTGCTATTCGACCAAGCCGAATATTTGGTATACCGAATAGTTTGATATTCGGCCAAACCGAATATTCGGTAACATGGCCGAATAGGCTTAATACCGAATAGATACCGAATATTCGGTGCATCCCTAGTGTGCATTCAGTTTAAATATTTGACTTGCCAAAAATTTTGGTTATCAATTGGAAACGATTATATGCTGCACCGTTTTCAAGAAAAAGGTCATTAATATTTTGATTCAGTCGTTTATGTGAAACGGTTTTCAAAATTAGTTGCTACTAAACTAAAATATTGATCTTGAATGCACCCCGAAGATGACTTACAGCTTGCGATTTACACTGCAGATTAGAACATAGGAGCAATCATGTTCAAGCCCATACCTCACATTAAATTCTTATGAAGTATAGTTTTTATAGTATTTTTCATTCAAATATATTTATACCAGGGTTCTCACTGTCGCTCGCCATTGCGACAAATTACAACAAAATGTTTCATTTGGCAAGTAAACGGATGATTAGACTCGCCAAATTACGAGTGCTCAATTTTTGCTCATCTTTTTTCTTTGTGTGTGTATCAGTAAAGGCGACACTTTTATTTACATTACTGAGCGATTTGATGCCACTTATCATGTTCAATCGTATCGTACAATTTACAATATTTTTAGAGATATTAATCCAAAAACAATTCAATTTAGCTTCAACGAAAGCCAGAGTAAGCAAAGATGTTACTTCAGTATTTTTTAATGATCCCAATAGGCAACAGTACTATTTTGAAATAGCCTTTAAAGTATGGGTTTCAATGAAAAGCTGAAGAATTCTAGAAAAATAAAGTTTTTGAAACATATTGTTGTTTATATTTTGAATTTTTCAGAATTCATTGAAGGTTATATATTGAAATCCTGAGTTAACTGGTATTGGAAGTCCTGTTTCATAACATTTTATTGAGTTAAATCAGATTTTAAATTTTTTCAAGATTGTGCAACATATTTAGAATATAGTTATTTTTTTTAGTTTCTGTAGCGGATAATTAAATTTAGATGAATAACTGATCTATAAACAGTTTCAAAAACTTAGTTATTTTAGAACATATTGAAAAAAAAAAATGGAGGGATGCGTTAAAGGGTTAAAGATCAAATTTTCATTGCTTCACAACGAATTTATTTTGCTTTTTTCCTTTGGCGAATGTTTTTTACTTCTGATTAGCTAAATTGCTAATGTTTGTAAAAAGTCAGCGAGAACCCTGATTTATACCCATGTGCATAAACAAAATCAATGCTTCATAAAATTATATGTTTCACACAAACCTTTAATAAGGGAGAAACATAAGCTCACATCGCAAAAAGTATTAATCCTTAAAAATCAACTACGTTGGCGGTTAAAAAAAGTCTACCGTGTATCCAGGGGTCACAAAAAATTTTATACAAAATTGACAGGTGTAAAACATCATACCTGGTCTAGTCACTGTTCGGAAATATCTCTCTCTATATATTTCAGTTTGTGTATATTTCACCTTTATTGAATAAATCTTTCATCTTTTCCATTAAATTACTTTTTATTTATCTTTATTAAAATATCTTTTATCTATCTATATTATAAAGGACAAACATATCTGTACGTAACGCATACGTCATTCTACAAATGGCAACACTCTGAAATTTGAAATGAAATTTCGGTTTTGCAATTTTCTCTATTGCAAATTTTTAAACTTCTAAACATCACACAGTTTCAATTTTTACACCATAATATAGTGGAGAAAATGTACTTTCAAATGCAATTTGTTTGAAAGCTCTATCTCAATTTATTTTTGAGATATTAATTTTTTTATAGTTTTTAGTACCAATTTTGTAATTGTGACAACTGAAGTACGCCATTTCTATTAAAAGTAAAAGGAAAATAGTCATGGTTTATGTATTTTTATTGATTATATCCTTATTGATGCCATTTTCACATTACAAATAAAAGTAACTTTTTTTATAATTTTTGAACAGAAAATGGCGTCAGCCATTAAAATAAACACGCATTCTTCTTCATAAATCAGTTACATTTCAATATTTTTGCATTACGCTGATACTGAGTTTGAGACGCTAGGCAAAATGATTCAGTGAGTAAAAATGATGTCATATTTAAAACAAAACGATCATTTTCTTTGATAAAACTAAATATTTAACCAATACTAAATGGCCAATACTATGACAATTAAAGGCAAATTTCTGAATTTTTATTCGCAGGTCTGAGATTAGAACTTAAAGTTTGTGAGAATGTTCACATGCAAATTTGTATCGGACAAACGTGACTTTAAGTTTGGAAATACATTCATTAATAATCTATTGCACGTTAAAATACTTTTAAATTCTGAATTTGAGTGGTGCATATGTAAATTTTGAGAATGTGAAAATAACGTGCGGTTTAGATTTTATGGGGGAAAATTTTATGTGTGACAAAGCAAAATCCCTTTTACTGATTTTTCATCCCGTAAAAACAAACGTAAGAGCCTCAATCGATAACTTCATCATAATTATTCATCTTGATTATGTATTCAAATACAGTTTAATTTTTTAATAATTTAAGCAGTTGAAGTTTGTGGAAATAACATTTTGGTAATTTTAGGTTAAAAATACTATTTGTTTTAAGAGTTAGACAAACAATGTAAGATGAATTTTTTATTGTAATTATCTTTGTAGGGATTATCATAAATTTGATCTAACAGTTTCTTTCTAAACATTTTAGTTCGTCGAATTTCGATGGGTTCCAACTCGTATATATAAAAGCTGTTCTTTGAGTTCTCCTTTATACTAATCTTCCATTTTTGACCGATTTGCATAAAACTTGATGTACATATGTTTTAAAACGTGGAAAAGATCACTGTCTGTGGTATAATAATGTGTATGTGTATAATAATGTGTAATAATAATGTGCTGTTGATAAAAGGTAAATTAATTGAAGTTCTTTTTAATTTAAATGTGTTGTGTAATATTGCAATAAAACCATCGGTTCTTTGAGGTCAGCAATTGTAAAAAAATGGAAAAAGGAGACTTCTTACTTGTATATCTGTAAAGAAATGATGAGGACACTTTTAAGCACAAATCAAACTTTTTATTCATCTTGTAGAAGAGAAGTAAGAGGCCTTCAACCGTTGGTCACCGATTTTCAAAATAAATACGTTGCCGATAAAATAATTTATTCCTCTTCAAGAAAATCTTTAAAATGTAAGATGCAGCACTAGGTGAATTTTCTACAGATAAAAATCTCAATTTAAAGCTTTTTAATCCAACAGAAAAATAAATTTAACATGCGTTATTAAAATCGTAGACATCGTTTTCGACAATCTTTTTACCGGATCCCACATCCATTGGAAGACAGACCGGAGCCGGAGCCCGCGATCTTTAAAACCAAAACTAAGTCATAACAGATCACCAACAAAACAGATTCTGATTCTAAAATTTAACGGAATTTTTAATTTATAGTAAGAAAACGGGGACTTCAAAAGTTAGAGAAAGAAAAGATTTAAATCTATTGGAGAATTTAAAATATTAAGCAATATCTTAATAAACAAATCCGAAAGAAAACATTTAAAAAGCTTTATTTTTATTTGCTCTACGATCGGCAATTAAACCACACCTCCGAAAGATCACAGACCTGCCAACTTTTGAAAATGAGAAATCGTAGCACTCAAAATTAATCTGGAGGTTGGTTGGTTGGTTTTTTGTGTTTTGCAGCCACTTTTTGACGTTCGTAAAAGAAATAAGGTTTCAGTCTTTCAACTCAATATAGTAAATTTTTTCCTCTGAAAATTTTTATACGATTTTTTGAGCTTCTTTCATTTCGCAGCTTTTTTTTTTTTTTTTTTTTTTTTAACATTTATAAAAGGAGCCCAATTCCAATTTTTTAGCTCAGTCCAGTAAATTTTGACGAAATTCGCGTCCCCCCCCCCCCCCTAACATGAAAGTAACATGATTTAAACACTGTGAGATTTCATCTCACACTCTCTACTTTAAAAAATCATCAGACACCTATTTATCCTTTTTTTCAAGCGCCTTCCATAATTTAACATTATAGAAATACCTCCTTTTTTAATTTTCTAATTAAATCATTTCTTTCCTGTTGCTGCACATCTAAAAAACTGCTTAATAATTTTTTAAAAATTATAACTCGAGTACTTTGTTTTATAAGCCAATAAAAGTTCAGATTGTCTCACTATATTTTTGCTGTTTTTCAAATTGATGTCATTCAAAGAAGAAAATGCACATTTTTCATATATATATGTAAAACTTTAACTAAGCATGTGTTAAAATGACGTCGTACCTTAGTTGAGTGTTTCTGAAGTTAAAAAATCTATTTTAATGAAGTCATTTCAATATCAAGAAATCAATTTAGGAAAAAGATATTAATAAAAAAAATCGTTTGCTAGCTATGACATCACTTTCTAATAATGTTTTATTCTGAGGGGAATCTCTTGATCTTCTGAAATTAATTCTTATTATTATCATCTATAAAGTAAAGGCTTTATTTTTAAGCCACGCTAACTAAAATGCAAATGCAAAGTCATTTGGGTGTATTTATTGCATTTTTCTGCATATTGTGAGGAAAATCGTATTTTTCTGTCACACTTGCTGAAGAAAAGAAGCATTCTGATTTCAAAAGCTGAAATGCTTTACTGTAATTACGTCAAAATGATGTATTTTTCTGAAATACAAACGGTTGCTACGTTTTATTTCCTATTTTGTTGGCATGCTATATCATTAATTACCCCATTTAACTAACTGTTTCAATACCTTAAATGCAATGAGACCATTCTGCAATTTATATTATTACAATTACATAAAATGTGATTTTTCTAAGATTTATATTAAATAGAAAATGAAACTTAGAAAATGTTTCTAAGAGTTAGGCCTTCTCTTTTTAAAGAAAGCTTCCACTTTAGACATCAGAACTGAAAGCTTATGAAATTTGACATCATTTTCAGGTTAGTCTCTGTAGATTTAGTTTTCATGAATGAATATGCATCCCCTCCACAGCGCAGAAAAAAAATCACTTTTAATTTAAAACACTAAAAGCTTTTTACATTTACTATACATTTTAGAATGCCCAAAAGGTCAACCAAAAAGAATTTTTGTTAGCTGTTAATAGGGATTTTTTTTTTTTTTTTTTTTTTTTTTACTATTTATAGCGACCTTTATTAATCTGAAATTTTGAATATTCGATTTGATTTGTTTTATTTATTTATTTTATTTTATTTTATCGTAAATTTTAATTTCATTTGTCGATTTAGTTATTGAATATTGCACAAAAAAAAATGCTGAATTTTTTACATTGTAAGAGCAATCGGATTCCTCTTTTGTAATTGGGTTGCACGCATATTTATAAAATATTCATGCTTAAAAATTATTTTAAAATACATATAAAATCAGTATACTGAAGTACACTTTCAAAGAAATATCATTGAAAGAACTTTTTGTTTTTCATTCCACATTGGAAAAATATAATGTGCGATGTTTAGAGGTTAAACAAATTGCAGTAAAAGCAAAATTTATTGGTGAGGTCATTGCCACCCTAAGTATGATGCCAGTGTTACTCATGGACATGTCGCTTCCTTATAATACTGCGTAAGTGAAAACGGGTTCCTATATCGTAATTTGGTTGCACACAAATTTTAATATATCTATGTCTGAAAAATGCTTTAAAATCCATTAAAAATCAGAAACATGAAATACGATTTTCAAACAAATTTCATTTGAGAGTACTTTTTCTTATTCGACAATGTAAAAAATGAAAGCGGACAATTTTTAGAAATTAAGAAAAAATACAGTAAAAGCACACTTTATGGATTAGGCTGTTGTCACCATCAGTATGATTTCAGAGTTACTAACTGACATGTTTTTGCTTTAAAATTTAGATAGATAGAATAGCTAACGAGAATTTCACTAAACTGTAACCAAAACTGCTGCGCCATTTGGTTAATTTTCTTTTTTTGTATTGCCTTTAAAATAATATATTATTCTATTATACACGTCAAAGTAAATGCGGATTCTGATGCTTAAAGTTGAGGGATTTTACTATGGTTGCGGCATAGTAACATCCTATTTTCTTATTATATTTTTTACCTCTCATTGACGAGAATGCACAAAGCTCCATTATAGTGATTGCCCTATTTTTCATTTTACCTGGAAGGCCCTCACGCTTAACACAGGCAGAGCCGGGTTAATATTATAAACAGCAATAACCTTTACTGTCATCCTATCTTTAAAACTATTCAATTTGTTTACTTGGTTTCGTTACTACACATGCTTTCTTACTTTCAAATCATTCTCGCAAGTGATGCTACTTTCACAGCCTGGCGTCACCTGTTATGGTTTCCTTCGAGAACCATCAACAGCTGCTTCCTTGCATTGCGCAATAGGTCTGAACACCAAGCTCATATAAAAATATACTGCAGTTCATTTTTCTGGATCTATTTCTTGCTATTTGTTTACTAATCAGCTGGCGTATCTGGAGATTGCAATGGCGACCGATGTCACTGTTTTCATTCTTTGTATAATTTAAAGTCTGATTATATTCTCTTTGGCTTGTTTTATGATTGAAGCCGACATCAAGTATTTTTTTGAGCCTTTTTAACTTGGACTCTGGACTTTATTGTGGACTCTGATTAGCATGAATAAACATTATATTTTGTGAGCCATTGAGTCGGCAGTTGTTGTTGAGTTACAGGTAATATATTTATTTTCCTGCTACAATTCGTTTCAAGTTTGTGATGTTCTCACGGGAAATATTTCAACAATAAAGGATCATCTCCAGTGTTTAGTATACTAGAAATGTTTTACAGAAAGTTTGTTAAACGTGGAACTCTTCGGCGTCGGCCACTTAATGATAACTCATCCATTTCCAATGCCATGAGGTTTGTTTATTTATTTTATTTTTGTTAAATAACTTTTTAAGACATATTGTACTAATAATTTAATAGCTTAATATGCATTTGTAAAAGCGAAAGACAGTCTAAAATTTGTTTTCCTGATATATCAAATCTTATTTATTGTTTTATATTTTCGTTACTTTTATCATTGGTTTTAAATAAACTTTAGTTTGTTTTTATATTTACTTGTACTTATTTCACCACCATACTTTTATCTTTCTTTAGCTATTTGAATTGAATATTTAATTTACACTTTTTCATAACTTTTTAATTTAATAGACCTAATGAATTAAAAAGTATATATTTAATAGTTTAAACTTAAAGCGATTTTCAGAATTTTTTGTGTTTTGCGTGATTTTTTCCACATTAGTAAATTCTTTTAAATTTCTTTCCATTCACAGGGACTAAGTGGTCCAAAATGCATAAAAAGAGACTTATCTAAAAATGGAACTTTAGAGAGAAAAGGGGACCCTTTGGGAGCCCTACTTAATCTGAAAATCATTATGAAAGAAAATGTTATTTTCATTATTTTTAAAACCAAAACCTATACAACTAACCACACAAGAACCCACTGAATGAGTGGATGATTTTATCAGAATGACATAAAAATCCAATTGTAGAGGAATAAAAGAAAAGAAACTTACCATCATAATCTTTACACCTGTTGGATCCTTTATTGTTGTTCAAATGATAGGGTGCATGACTATAATTAGAACCATCATGCAACAGTTCTCTCCGCCTCTCTTCTGGCTTTAATAATTCTTTTTTATGTTTATAAGAGTTACTATCACTTTTATCTGAGAAAGAAAAATCAATTTAAACAATGAGACTTAAAAATAAAAAATCCTCTGTTTTAATACATTTCATCAATAAATAATAAATAGCATAAGGGGAAGAAAATAAAAAAATCAATTTTGCAGCAGTTTTGTAACAATGCAGAATTAAGCTGTACCTAATCCTATTCGGAAAACATCAGTAAGTCATGAAGTATATGTATTAATATAGAAGTATATATATTATATATTAATCTATGGCTCGTATTCTTAGCACAGTCAAAAGAGAAAAGTCAGTGAAAATGGTGTCACACTGATGCAAAAGTAATGACCTGTTTCAGATATAATATAAAAATGCTTGCTTTCTTTTAAGTAAAATGTCATTTTGTGGGAGAAGGGGAGGGGGTGGGGAGTAGAATTTAAATTTAGCATTGTAAACAATGTCTCTATTCTAAAAAAAGTACTTACCGCTGCCGGTTTTGAATTTTTTGTGACCAGAGGTCTTTCTTCGTTAATATTAAGAAAAATATTGCATACAAAAATATGAAAATCACTGGTATAATAGAGAAATGTTTGATAAACACGCTGATGCACACAGTTTTCAAATCAAAGAAGTATTTTAAGAGATATTTAATGCTAAAGTTGGACAAAAGTGTTCCATTAAAAAAGTTTTATAGGAACAAAAACTATACATGGGAATTTAATCATTTTTAGATCATTTTATATGTTTGAAGTTCACGGTGTGCAGACTGCATTTATTTTTTTTAATTTGACTCATTTTTTGAGGTTTTATTTCTATTTTAAATTCAAATTTTCAGCATTTTGAGAGATATTTCTTACGTATTTTAAAAAATTTTATTCATTTAAACTGTTGACAACTGTATAAACAGTGCAAACAATAATGTTTGCTTCAAATTAAAAATTTATTTACACGTGACTATTATAAACAGAAAAAACCTTTCAAATTCGAATTAAATAATTAGGTATAAAAAGCAGGAACTTATTAAAAATTACATCATAAAAACTGTATTTACACGTGAATTTTAAAAGAGAAAGAATACTGTAAAATAATAAATTCATTAACATGCGTTAGAAGTCTTAAATAGGAGAAATTACGATATATTTATGTCACATTACAGTTATTACATAAAATGAACAAAAAATAATATTGCAAAACAGTTTAAATTTAGAAATTGCACAAGACATTTATTTGATTTATTTATTTATTGAACAAAACAAACATATGACATGTGTGCTTGACATGAGAGCCCGCTTATAAGTCAGAGACAAGATAGTACTAGGAAATATTACAACACAAGAGAAATACATCCTGCGAGTTCCACACAAAGAGTGTGTGCAATGGAACCAGCGGGATTCGAACCCACAATATCCTACGCTTGAAAGTGATTAGCAGTGTGGTGCTTTGACCACTCGGCCACTGAGACCCCATGATTTATTTGATATTTTGAGATGATCTTTTCAACTATTTTTCTTAGGACAGAGCAAATAATAATTCATTTTTAACAAAAGTATTTTCACGTGAATATTAGAAACAGAAAGAAGTTTGGTCAAAATTACGTCAGATTAAAAACGATACATTTAAAATGTCTTATTTAAAAGAACTTTCTTTTATCTACGTTAAAAAATACCGGGAGACAAAGACTCTGTTTACTTAATTCATTTCATATTAGCTTATTTTGAAATGTTTAACTCATTTTATTTAATCAAAAACGAAAACAGCCAGAGAAATGAATAGAAATCCATGTATAGGGATATCGCCACTGTTTTTTAAATTATAATTCAATTTTCCGAAATCTTTTTAAAACCGATCAAATTAGCATGCTTTTAGAGTCTGCGGTGTCTGAACAAGGGTTGGCGAGCGTAACTCATAGGGGGCAGAGCTCCCTAATTTTGTAAAAAAAATTATATGTAAGAAAATTTGAATTGTCATTTATAAAAATTAAAGACTTTTATTTGAATGTGATTACTTCCGACATATTCTGACTGCTATTATCCATGTTTTGTAAAAAATTAAATGATTATTCTTCAACAACCGTTGTCCAAGTCAATGGCTGGCGGCAAAAATGAGACATTTCGGGAACTATGAGCCAAGTTTGGCAGAAAAATTGTCTTGCTTTTAAAACTGTTGATAATTTTGCACAAGGGTGTATCGCCATCGCATCAAACGGCAATATTTCTAACAATATGTTAGTAGTTTTAAACATACCAAAAGTATAAATGCAGTTATCTATCAAAATTATTAGCATATTTACAATTATATTTATGAAAATACTTAAGTTCACGAAATCAATTAATTTTATTTTTCCTAGTCAGTTAAAACGAATGTTGCTGTACTTTTGACCTACATAGGCCGTTATCTAGTGCTCGATTTAGTATAGAAGCCAAGCAGTTAGTGCTGCCTTCGAGATCATCCTTTGAACCTGTTGATGATAAATGAACATTAGTATTGGCGGGAATTTCGATTACAGAAAATTAAATCTCTCTATTCTAAAAAAAAAGTAACGCTGTCACCGTCGCTGCCGGTTTTGATTTTTTGAGAATGGAGGTCTTTCTTTTGCTAAAATTAAGAAAAATATAGCATACAAAAATATGAAGATCGGTGGTATTATAGAAAAATGTTTGATAAACACGCTGATGCTGACAGTTTTCAAATCGAAGAATTATTTTAAGAGATATGTAATGTTAAAGTTGCTCAAAATCGTTCCATTAAAAAAGTTTTATAGGAGCAAAAACTATACATAGGAATTTAATCATTTTATACATTAGAAGTTCCCAGTGTGCAGACTGCATTAATTTTTTTAATTTGACTCATTTTTTGAGGTTTTATTTCTATTTTAAATTCAAATTTTCAGCATTTCGAGATATATTTTTTACAACTTTTAGAAAAGGGTATTATTTTAAATTATTGCCAAATTTAAAAACAGCGCAAAAAATAATATTTCCTTCAAATTAAAAATTTATTTACACATGACTATTATAAGCAAAAAAAAAAGGTACTACTTAGTAATCTGTCGACCAATTTCACCAAATTATATAAATCGCCAAACTATACAAATTGACATAATTTTTATTTTAAATAACGAAAGAACAAATAAATTAGTACACCATTAACAAAGCTACAAATAAAACTTCAAAATAAAAATCACTTGATGACTTAAACATGTGTAACTTGCTTAAAGTCAAGTGAATGTGACATTTATGATCCACCATTATTGGCATTTAATCTTACAGTTTGCCGATTGATTTTTGGTCGACGGGATAACTACCAAAAAAACTTTCAAATGATAATTAAATGATCACGTATTAAAAGCAGGAAAATATTGATAATTATGTCACAAAAACTATATTTGGTACTTTTCAGTTAGCCGGGCGCCAGTGTTATATATACATATATATGTATATATAAATGTATGTATATATACATTTACATATATGTATGTGTGTACATATACAATATATGTATATGTATACATGTGTATATTTACATATATGTATGTATAAAAATATGTATATATAACACTGGCACCTGGCTAACCAAAAAGTATCCTATATTTACATGTGAGTTTTAAAAGAGAAAGAAAATTATAAAATTATAAATTCATTAATATGCGTTAAAAGATCTCATTGGTTATTGAACAGCATTTAATGCATCTCCATACCAATAAAGGGTGTTATCATAGGGGGACCCTGTTCTGTCGCCAAGTTTGTCACCAACTTGGCGATATATCGCCAAATTTGGCGACCAAAATTAGTCGCCAAAAGTGGCGGCAACTTGGCGATCTCTAATATTTCGCCAAATTCCCATAGACTTCCTTTGTAAACTAATAGAGTTTACTTGCTTACAGAAAATCAACAAATTAAGATATTTTGAACCAATGCAGATGTCATTGAAATGCCTACAAGAGTCGCATTGCTCTTGTGTTGAGAATTCTATGACAGCCAGTGATAGAAATTGGTAAATAAAAGGTAGGCGCCAAATGACGACTACTGTAAAAATCTTAGGCATCAAATTAAAATTTTTAGTTGCAATTTCTAAAATGCATTTTTTACATTACTGTAGATACTCTATGCTACATTTTAGAAAAGTACCAATACTTGTTTTTATTTAAAATTATTGAAGTTCTGAATTTCCAAGATTATAATAATTGAAGAAACTTAAAAGTGATGAAAAGCTTTTTTAATTATTGCTATACTTAGAAATTAATAGAGAAGTGCACTTAAGGCTGTTCTTAACTGCTTTGCAAAACAAGCGCAAAACGTTTTGACACATTTACAAATTCATTTTTTAACAGAAAAAATTAGAAAGCCTGGCCATGGAAGCGATTTGGAATTTAACTGTTTTTTCCATTTTTTGATCATCCATTACCTATTGCGTTATAAGCGAATTTGATCATGTGACAAGCACGTTTTTAGCCCGCTCTTGAGTGCTCTTTCTTCCTTCGCATGGAAATTCGGTTCAAAATGCCCACTTTGACACTCTTTTCTGAAAGATCTATTGCGGTTGCAAAAAAATGGAAAAAAAAGCTCAATGACATAGTTTCTAAACAACACCAGCTAGTTTCATGCATTTTCGAAAAAAAAAAATTAATTAAAACTTATGTCAGAAAGTTGCCCTTTTGGATTTGAGAACACCCTTAATCATGTTAAATAAATTTAAAACTTGATAACTTCTTAGCAAAACAAAAACAAATTTTATACAGTGTTGATAGTCACAATTGAATCTAGTAAAAATTTAAAAAACATGTAATGCATCTATCTACATTTAAATCTTGTAACATGAAATCAAAAGGTACACTAATTATTTTCACTGGTAAAATAATACAATAAATATTTTTTTAGAAAGCTAGGCGTCAAATTTGACGACCGAGAAAAATTTTGTAGTCGTCAAATGCAATAATTTGGTTGCATTTGACGACTAACGACTGGTAATTTCTAACACTAATGACAGCGCAAATAATATTTCCTTTCTAACCAACAACAGTATTTTCACATGAATATTAAAAAGTGAAAAAAAACTTTTGTGAAAATTACATCAGATTTAAAACGGTACATTTAAAATGTCTTATTTAAAAAAACTTTCTTATAACGTTGTTAAAAAATACTGGGAGACAAAGACTGTGCTTACTTAAATCATTTTATATTAGCTTATTTTCACATGTTTCACAGGTCTATTTTAATCAAAGATGAAAACAACCCGTTAACAGGGAGATGCCGCTGGGGTGTTTTTTTTTTTTTTTTTTTTTTTTTTTTTTTTAATAATTCATTCTTCCGAAATTTTTTTTAAAGCCAATCAAATTAGCGTGCTTTTAGAGTTTGCAGTGTCTGAATGGGGGTTGGCGAGCATAGGTCATAGAGCCCCCTATTATAAAAAAAATTGCTTTAAACCTACCAACATTTTTTTTTCCACAGCTGAGACTTGGTTGATTTTCTCACAATCGAATAAAGCATATTTCATAAAAATTGTCGGAATTGTTTTCAATTGGTGCTACTATTTTGAATAATGAGTTTGTTTTAACAGTAGAAAACGAGTTTTCTCGAATTAGCGACCTTACAAAATCGATTTCTTGTGCTCAAATTAGTATAAGAATCAAGTTTTATGAGAATCGTTAGAGCCATTTTCGATATATAGCAACATTTTCAGTTTTGAGTTTGTTTTAATAAATCAAAACAAATTTTCTCGAATTTGAAACCTAGGTATGTTTCTGGTGCTCGAATTAGTATAGAAAACACGTTTTGAGAAAATTGCATGAGCATTATTCGATTTACAGCAAGCAGAAGTTTCACCTCTGATTTTGTTTTACCCTGTAAAAATTGAATTCGAGACCTAGCCAGATCTTTTTCTTGTACTTGATTTAGTATAGGACACAAGTTTCGCGAAAATCGGTTCAGTCATTTATAATCGGGAAAATTGCTTGCTCGTTTAATATATATGATTATTGCCCTATTTAAAAATAATGAACATAATCTGTAAATTTCATACGTTAAAATGATTTATGATAGTAGTTTTCATTCTGCTGCAAAAAGTGTTGAATGAGCTAGGACTGCATAGTGGTCCGAATTTCAATTGTGTCGCAATTCATGGGAGTTGGTGAGCAGGGGGCTGAACACCCTAGTAGATATTAACAAATAGCAGACTTGTATAAAACCAAAAATTTCTGAGCACGCAAATATTGGCTCAAAAACTTTCTGCAAATTAATTTAAAAGTGTTATATTATTTTGACGATATTAATTAAAGAATAATTATTTTAGTTAAAAAAAATAATAAAGCTAAAAATCCATGATAAGGAAAGGTGAATTATTATAATCAATTATTTTGTCAATGCATTTAGATACAGCCCAATCCTCTTCGCACAAAATGCCAGTCACTCTGCTCACAGAAATAATACGGCATTGCTTCTGAAACAACTGAATCACATTTTATTAGGAGAGGTCCATTCATAGTTATCATCATTAAAGAGACTGATGCAGGGATGAAAGTGCACTAAAGCCATTTTGGAGCAGCAAAAATCTGATTTTGGAGCAGTAAAATCCATTTTTGTAGCAATAAAATTAAAATTCTGTTTTTAAAGCAGACTGAAATTCTAATGCTAATAAACTCCTAAAAATTAAAATGATTGCTATCTTGAAAATATTTTCACATTTGAAAGAATAATTACTCAGATAAAATTTCTCCACACATTTTGCTAACTCTGAGCATTCTAAACGATTATTAGGTAACAGATTGCAATAATGAAAAATTAGCAGCAGGAAGAAAAAAATCAGTTTATTTGGCTTTAAAAAATATTATTTTAGAGCAGTAATTTTAACTAATCAAAGCAAAACCTATGAATACAACATACAGGACTCCCACTCAACTTTTGTAGTAAAAAATGGTAAAAGGGGACCATTTTTTTTTTTTCAAAAAAAAAAAAAAAAAAAACAGGGACTAAAAAAGACCATATATTTTCGCATAAAAAGGAACCATTAGGGACCTAAATTCAGCAAATCACAAAATAAAATAAATAAAATCTCTGCAACCATTTCTGCAAATTAGTGTGTTTTTTGTGATCCGTTGACAAAATTCATGGGATTTCACGATCTCTTACCAAAATTGTCTAATTTCATTTATTTTTCACGATCTCTTGAAGAAATTCGCATATTTTTGCGGTCTTTTGACGAAATTCGCGTATTTTTGCGATCTTTTGGCGAAAATCGAGTAATTTTTGCAATCTTATGACAAAATTTGCGTGTTTTTCGGAATCCTTTGACAAAATTCGCATATTTTTCGGGATCTTTTGGCGAAATTCGCGTGTTTTTCGCGATCTTTGGACAAAAAATCACTTGTTTTTCGCGATCTTTGGACAAAAAGTCGCTTGTTTTTCGCGATCTTTAGATGAAATTTGCGTTTTTCGCGTTCTTCTGACAAAACTTGCGATCTTTTGAAGAAATTTACAGGGTTTTTTCTATCTTTTGATCGCGTTTTGTTTTCCTTCACAAGCGATCCTTTGTGAAAAATCACGATTTTTTCGCGATCTTTTGACGGAATTCGTCTATTTTTCGCGATCTTTGGACAAAATTTGCGTGTTTTTCCCGGTATTTTAACGAAATTTTCTGTTTGTTTCGCAATCTTTTGACGCAATTCGTGTTTTTTCAGCAATCTTCTCATGAAATTAGTGTTTTTTCTCGCGATCCTTTGACGTAATTCGCGGTTTTTCTGCGGCTCTTTGACAAAAGTTGTCTTTTTTTTTCCCTGATTCTTTGACGAAATTAGTTTTTTTCCGCGATTCTTTTATGGAATGTTCGTTTTTTCGCGATCCTTCGCCAAAATTCAGGCTTTTACAAAATTCGCGTTTTTCTGCGATCTTTTGACGAAATTAGTGGATTTTTTTGCGATCTTTTGACGAAATCCGCGCTTTTCTCGCGGCCCTTTGACGAAATTCGTGTTTCTTTCGCGATCCTTTGACGGAATTCCTTTTTCTCCGCGATTCTTTTACGAAATTTGCGTTTTTTTCGAGATCCTTTGACAAAATTCGGTCTTTTTCCGCTATGCTTTTATGAAATTTGTTTTTTACCAGCGCTCCTTTGACGAAATTTGCGTTTTTTCTGCGATTCTTTGACGAAATTATCTTCTTTTTTCAGGATCCTTTGAAGAAATTCGCGTTTTTTTCCGCTGTCCTTTGACGAAATTCGCGTTTTTTCCCGCGATGCTTTAACGAAAGTGGTGATTTTTTTCTGTGAACGATTGACGAAATTGTTTTTTTTTTCGGCGACTATTTGTTGAAATTCGCAATATTTTTAAGTGATATTTTCTTCTGCCTTAATTTTCGGGCTGATGGCCAATTTTTTTTTAATTTTCGGACAATTCGGAACAGAATCACCCCTGGCAAACAATAAATAAATCGTACATAAAATTGGGAAATGTTTTTTATATCTCGGTATTTAAAAAAAAAAAAAAGGAGGGGGGGGGGGGGGACAAAAATTACATTTTTTCTTTTTTCCAAAAAAATTTTCCACAAAGTTCCAAATTTTGCAGAAAGTTTTCCGCGCACGGTGTCTATATTATACAACTCTGGCAAATAGAGGTTTAATTGTTTTGGAAACATAAAATTCTTGATAGCTATTCTGTATTTTCAATCAGAGGAAAAAAATCATAAAAATCCAATTACTATTATTATTTTTTTTTTTATAAACCATGATTTTTTACACCATAATTTCATTACAATATACACAAATTTTTCAAGGTTTCCTTTTTTACTACGAGAAGAACAGAAAATATAAAAAATTTTAAAATTTCAGTTTACATAGGACAGAAAATTACGAAGAGAAAAAGGAACAAACACATTACATAAGGCAACAATTTTATTCAGTTTAAGATCTATTGATAGACAAAAGCCCAAAACCAATAAAATAATCGAGCGCATACCTTTTAGTCTCTCCCTTGAGCTTGAGCGGGATGATTGTGATGACGATGAGTGTGAACGAGAATGATTTCTGTCCCTGAAATAAAAAATAAAAAACTTAAAATACTTTTACAATTATATATAAAAAGGCTAAATTATAGGGATGAGAAGATATTCTAATTGTCCTTTAAAAAATGGAAAAAAGGTTTATAGAAGAAATGAATGTTTGATCGAAATACATTGAAAGGGAAATATTATTAGCACAATGCGTAAAATGAAAATAAAAGAATGACGTATGGAAAATTGATTAGGACTTTACGAAAAGAAAAAAAAGAACAATAGGCAAAATATAGTAAAATAATTAAACTGGTAAAATTTAAAATAATTTTAAGATAAGTTAATGTTTAAAATATGCTATCTATACGAATAAAAGAAAGTTTCACTCTGTATGTGTGTGTGTTCGATGGCTAGCAAAATCTATGGCACAAACAAGGCTAAAACATTTTGTGAGACTAGCCCAAAGTGCCTCCTGATGCACCTGAGACACAGACATTTTAAATTTCTAATAATTAACTTAGTTATTAATTAGAAACTTCAATTAGAAGAATGGAAAAAGTATTCATAATTCAACTAAAGCACAGATTTTTATCATACCACAGAAAATTTCTTCCAAAAACTGGAAGAGAGTTTGCTGGAATGGAAAGGGTTGCTAAGAGCGATAAATGTACTGGGCTTTATTAAAGAGGGCAGTATTTTAAAATTACCAGACCTAAAAACTTGAAAATTGCATAGCCAGGTTAAAAAAAAAAAAAAAAAAAAAAAAAAAAAAAAAAAAAAATTCAGAAATTCTAATTATTCCAATGCTCCTGTAAAAAGTTGAAAAATCCATTAAAAATCAATTTATAAAATCTCTTTATTTCCATTGAAATATGAACCGTAGAATGCAGATATTTGTAATATTTTGATTACAACACCCCCCCCCCCCCACACACACACACACCGAAGTAGCATTTTTTCCTAGCCTATATTTTTTTTTTTTTTTTTTTTTTTTTTTTTTACAAATATTGCATTGAGATTTATAATTAATGCCTCTGCATGTAATATTTTTCGCGGATCGCAAATATGTAATTTTCGTTAAAATATTCCCAGTAGAAATCTAATTGCCAATTAAAAATCAGATTTAATGAAAGGATTTGTTTTGAATTTCATTTCCTTCTCCCCGACAACATTTACAGCACCAGCAAATAAAACTACAGATAACTTTTGGACTAGAGTTTTTTTTTTTTTTTTGGGGGGGGGGATGTAACACTGCTACAAATAGTTCATTTACAGATATTAAAGTTATAAATCTATTAATATTTTTCGTTGTTGTTTCCAATTATCTAATTTTCTTAAAAATCAATTAAGAACTTTTTATTTTACAAAAAATTTATTTTTAAAAAGAAAAGAAAGAGTTGCCCAATGGCAAATTATTTAAATCTAAGCTTCCTCCACTAATTATCTTTATTTTACTCATGATTTTTTGGATCAATTTTAAAATTTCAGATATTTGATAACACTTAAAAATTTTAATGAGAGAGGCAGAGTTGAATTTCAGGAGGAAGGGTTGTGGGGGGTGGGAAGAAATTTTTAAAACCGTGCAGTTTTGTACAAAAGTGTTTGTCCACTGATTATTATTTTATGTTTGATTTTTTGGATTGATTTTAACACTTGAGTTATTTGATAACACTTAAAATTTTTAAAGAAGGTGGGAGAGTTGGATTTCGGGGGTGGGATGCGAAAATTTTTCTTAAAACCGTAGCGTTTCCTACAATAAGTATCTTTAATATGTTGTTTTCTGATGGAGATCTCTTAAATATTATTTATTAAATACAAAAATTTCAAAGAGGGGGTTGAAAAAATTGGGGGGGAGGGGAGGGGGGGATTTTCAAACTTTTTCAGAATTCCTCATGTGATGGATCATTGGAAAGCCCTTGGACCACTCTTTCATATTATGAACCTAGGTAATATGTTGCACGTGCATATGCTATTAATTGATGGGATTTCAGATTGCTGCAAGGAATTCAATGACTATAAAATTATCCCATGGCCCTAGTTCATCATATCCATGGCCAAAATCTTCTGATATTTGTTGGATTCCATATGAACACACAATAAAAGTAGTGTCTACTCCCGTGATTGCTACAGGAAGAACGTATACTGTTGCACCAGAGGAACATTGAGCAATTCAACTAATATTCTTAAACTTCAAGCCAGATTAAATCCTTGATTGGTCGTTTTAGATTTGACTGTGAATAAAAAAAACTCTACAGAAAAAATCCAAAATTTAAAATCAGCATTAAATGGTATAAATTATAATGACAAAAATCAAAACATTTGCAAACTTTTTTTTTTTTAATCACAAAGTGAAGTTGTTTTTATGTTTACAATGTATTCTAACTGTGACTCGCATGCTCTGAAATGACTCAGTAAACTTGCCTTTCAACATTATATTATAAAGTTATATTCTTGTAAGTATTCTATGATCTCATTTTGTCTAGATTTGTCCATGCAAGTTTCAACTTAGACTTATTTTTCTTCATATTTAATCTTTTGCTCTACATTTGTATTATACAAGTTTTGTTTGCTCTCATTTTGTCTAGATTTTGTTCATGTACATTTTAATTCAGTGTGAACTAAAAACAACAAATGTCAACTCAATTAACTCATTAATATTATTTTTTAATATTTCATTTTAATTATTTAACTGCAATTTACAGCTAGTATTTCTCTTATATTTCCGAAAAATGTATTATGTGACTTTTATTATTATTATTATTATTATTATTATTATTATAGTTCATTATAGAAAGGGATTTGATATTAATATGGATATTTGAGAATTATATTCTCATTTTATATGAAATAAAAAGTAGCATTGAAATGAAAATTTACTAATATTTTAATATAACATTTGAATTTTTAGTAATAATTGGTATTGTATATTGAATTACACATTAATTCATATGCCAGAAAATTTTAGTTTTAACTATTACTTCTTAAATCATTTATACTTAAGTGTTCTAAAATGGTCAGTGTTTGGTAAGTGACAAAAACCATGTATGTATGTATGTGTAAAAAGCCATTTAAGAAAAAAAAAAAAAAAAATTACATCTCCAAATTTTTTTCCAAAATTAAAATTTCTTTTCCAAAAATTAAAATGGAGCAATGTTTCTGTCAAGTTTCAGAAAAATTCATGATGTTCCTTTTTTTTTTTTTTTTTTTTTTTTTTTAATGGTTCATTACAGTAAAGCATTTTTTGGAGTTGATATTTTCAATTTACATGTAATAAAAAGTATTAAAATGCCATTCGTTGCCAAGTTATTGCCATGACATATATGCAGACATTATTCAGCAGGGGTATAATCCAAGATGGCCGCCATTTGGTAAAAATGACTCATTTTCAAAAGGCTGTATCTCAGCCAATATTAATATTGCAAAATTTATTTTTAAATTTTAGTTTGAGGATTTCACTACTATGTCTGCCTATGATAAAAATTTTAATAAAAAGTTCTTGAGTAGGGTGCAACAAGTTTTCTTTAATTTGGTTGATTTCACATGGAGTGATCCCAAACACAATATATTGTATAGTAATCATCTTGTACATAATTTAACTATGTTCAAGATTGTGTAAAACTATTAAAATACACCACAAATGATTTTTCGCCTTAGACCATAACATAACAGAATTCTTTTGATTGCCTCTGCAAATGAAATATGGATGGTTCATTCTTAATATGCAATGGCAAACCTGAATAACGTATATCAATTACATGAATAAGTTAGAGCACGGGACAGACGTCAGATAAACCAAAGTCAAATACCAAACATTTCGTTTCAACATCAAAGAATTGTTTCTGATTTACATACAAAATCTGCTACTGACAATTCAGAAAACGCTATTGGCAAGATTTGTGCATAATGTCTATTACTAAGTTATTACTTTTTTTTTTTCCCCTTCAAATAGAAGGAAATCTTGATTTATTGTTACATTAAATTGGATTAATTAAATAGTTTTTATCATACTCTAATATTAGTGTATGCGTCATTTTTTTCCTTTAAAAGGCGTAGAGCTTTTGATTTAATGAAAGAGATTTAAAAAGAAAATGTTAGAAAAGAATTATGTCCATGTTATTGATTTAATCACTTTAAGCAGCTTCTTTGAAGAAGTTTGCATAAATGAAAAATGTTCACTTTATGAAAAGACTTGGATACCCATGTATAACAGCATAGCAAGAGACATTTAATACAAGTCGACAGGATTTCATTTTTTCAAAAATAAAAGATCACACTTTAACAGCATATATATCTCTACAGATAACACTTGGATTAAAAAAGCTTCTATGATATTTGTTTAAAGAAACAAAGTTATCTTGCAATACAAAAGAAATATAAATTAAACGGTACTACTTAGTTATCCCAGCAAACCAAAAGTCTATCGCCAAACTCTAAGATTAAATAGCAATAATGGTTGATCGTAAATGTCACATTAGTGATGGGTGATTCTGGAAAATTTGAGAATCAAACAGAATCGATCGCAATAAGAATCGATACTTGAATCGATATTTCGATGTTCACAGATTCACACAGATAAGCTGAAAAATAGTAATTCCAAAACGTAGGGAATCAACAGGGCCGTAACGACTCTCTCTCACCCTCACCTCCATTTATGGGGGCCCTAGACAATGTTAGCGGCCCAGAAGTAAGCTACTACAGACCTTTGAATCAAATAATAAGGTTTTTTAACTTTTAAAATTATTATTTTTAAGATGTAATTTTGATAATTTATATTATATTTAAATTTATCTTTAAAAAAGATCTTGGTCAGATAAAAAAAAAAGGAAAGAAAGGATTTTTTTTTTTCCTCCGGAAAAGATGTACTTTCTACTCTAACTCTTATTTCCTTCAACCAAACAAATGGGGACTTACTTCCTATAAACGTCATTCTTCTTAAAAATGTGCAGATGAGCGAAATTTTGAAGGCTCTAAATTTATTTAAAAATTTAAATGGTTTTTCAGTCTTTTTAGGGTCTCCTATAAGCATGGGGGAAATGCAAGTATTGCAAATCTTCTTTTAAAATAGCTGTGATGAATGTAATTAACCAATCATCCCATACTAATTATCCCCCAATTAATAATTAAAATTCTCCTTTTAATAATATATTTAACTAAAATTTCTTCCCCTTTTTAAAACATATATCTCCTTATCTCATTTACAGTTTATAAATATCTTTTTTTTTTAATGTTTACCAAATTTTCAGCTGTTAAGAAAAAAAAAAAAAATGTTCTCATCCTAGAGCCATTAACAACGAAATAACATACTTTTTTCTGGTTAACAAATAAATAAAAGTATATTCCTTGATTATATGTTTGTTTTTGTTTTTTTTCTTTCCTCCAGCAGTAATCTAAAAACTAAAAACAGTAATTGACTCATTCGCTGACATGCAGAGTGCACTCACTGAAACAATAATAAATAAAAAAGAAAAGTATCGAGTTAAACTGATGGCATTGAGCTCACAGTCTATTCATACTAATTGTATTTTATACTCTTACTTCAAAGAATGCCTTTTGAAAAATAAATTAAGGGGGAATCAGCCTCCCCCCCCCACACACACACACACACCGTCACATCACTATACTTAAACAATAAGCCTCCAAATCTCATCAGGGAAGCGCTTTATCAGAATAAACTGGTTACCAAATTTGAAGCAAATCAGATAGAAAAACCCATCTATCTAAATTAAGGGGGGTTAGCCCCTGTTCCTCCCTTTATACTTAAACAAAGAACCTCCAAATTTAATCAGGGAAGTGTCTTATCAGAATTAACCAGTATACCAAAGTTGGAGCAAATCTGATAATTCTGCATGAAAAACCCATTTATCTAAGTGGGGGAGGGGAATAGCCCCCGTACCCCTGTCCTTTATGCTCAACCAATGAACCCCCAAAACTAATCAGGGAAGCGCCTTATGAGAATGAACCTAGAAAAAAAAATTGAAGCAAATCCGATATTTATCGCGTTACATATGTACGTACATACATACATACATACAGAAACTGCAGGCACATCAGATCTCAGGTTTTGATAGCCTGTGAGCTAAAAAGTGACAAGAGCATGTAACTAGTGGGGGGGAGGGGGGGGGGGGACAGAAAATAAAAGAGGACATTAAAAGTTTTCCAACAATATGTTACACGAGATGGTTCGGAAGAAACATGTCCCCCGGGGGGCAGGTAAGTCTCAAACGGTGGGAGGGGTAACCTCAAATGTATCTTTGTTCAAGGTTTCAAAATATGGATTTATAATAAAATAGAACGAGAATTGGGCATTTTAAAAATAGCATGCATATTTTGAACGGCCCTGTAAATTAAGATTGGTGCGGAAGGGACGGGGGGGGGGGGAAGAGATTAGAAGGGACGAACTTGAAAAATACAACATAATAAACTAGTAACCCAAATAACTAGGCTTCTAAACAAAAGTATAACGATTTAACCTAGTATTGAATTCAGGGTGTGACCCGGGGGGAACATTGGAATGTTCCTCTCGGAAGTTTTGAGATTTTATGCTTTTTAATGGGCAAATGTGCATCCCCCCCTTATGGAACTCTAAAATCCCCCCCCCCATTCCGACTGGAGCAGTCAAGAAATCAACCCGCCATTCAACACTGAACCTAGAAAGAAAAAAAAAGGCTCTTATACAAAATTTTACAGCAATTCTGCCACTAAAACAGTAAAATTGGAGGAATCTATTCAACCCGAATCGTGGATCATGCGCGATGCAATTTGAATTGAAGTAAATCAAAAAATAACAATTTCACCCGCATCTAAAAATCGGCATCGAATCTGAACTGAATCGATTCGCCCGAATCTAAAGAATTGAAGTAAATCAAAAAATAGCGATTCTGCCGCATCTAAAGATCGACATCGAATCTAAACTGAATCGATTCGCCATTTCTGATCTTAATTTACGGGCAGAATCGATGCGTTAATTTTTTCTTGCTTTCTTTTGTCTAGAAAAAGGAAGCGTTGGATTCGTGAAAAATTTCGACTTCCGGTTTTCAAAGGATTTATAGTTTTAGAAGATCTTGTCTGGAATACGATTTGACTATTTTTATACATTGTCTGTCTGTCAGTCTGTCTATTTGTTTGTCTCTGACAAAAAAATTGTGGTCGGTCTATTTCAAGAACTAATGCATGGAATCTGTTGAAACTTTAGATTCAATTAGACTTTCATATAAATTAGTGCTGATTACTTTTTGATGTAAATCTACCGGCAGGTGACGCTGCTATGATGCATTTTTCCTGATTTTCGCAATAGCTCTATCTCAAGAATTAATGCATGGATTTTCATCAAACTGACAGACGTTGGCATAAATTGTTGCATATTAGATTTCGGTGTAAATCACCCAATAGGAGGCGTTGTTATGCAGATTTTATCTGCAGTGTTGAATTCAGACAATTTTCTCCGGGAGGGATTTTTCTGCGGATCCAGAGAGAGGGACAATTCAGAGGAGAAGGGGATTGGACTTTAGTACATTAAGCATAAAATCTCAAACCTTCTGGGACATTTTTCCTTCTGGGACAAATTCAGACATTTTTCTCCGGGAGGAATTTCTATGGTTCTGGAGAGGCACATTATAGAGTTTCGGGGAGGGGATTGGACTTTTGTCCATTAAGCATAAAATCTCAAATCTTCATGAGGGACATTTCAATGTTCTGGGGGTAGGGGGTTGTCCACCCGTACCAGCCCCTGAATTTAACACTGTTTTTCAGAATTTACACAATATTAGCGATAATATCTATATATAATAAGAAGTATATATAATAAGATAATAAGAATATAATAAGAAGTAATTACTGGAATTTTATCAAACTTAATATTATGTGTTATTGACATAAGTTGTTCCTGAGTTTTTCGTGTTAATCATGTAAGAGGCTGCACTGCTATACTGTTTTTTTTTTTTTTTTTTTTTTTTTTTTTTTTTTTGCATGATATTTGTGATAGCCATATCTCAAAACTAATGCACGGAATTTAATCAAACTTCATATTCTGTTACACTTTCAGATAAACAGATCCTTATTAGGCTTGGGTGTATACTGCCCAACAGATGCTGCTTTTATGCTCTTTGAATCGGGATTTTCCGTTGCGGACATCTAGGCTAATATCAGACGAAATTCTTTTTGCACGCTTTTTTTCGCTCTTACACCGTCCCTACACATGCTAGCGAAGGTGTAGGGATGGCATAAGAGTGAAAAAAGCGTGCAAAAAGACGTTCATCTGACATTAGCCTAAGAGGGTGTGGACCGAAATTCAATGATTTGTTAGGAAAATGCAATGCTTATATTTTCTTTTAAAATGCACATACTTCAACGAACCTATCCTTTTTTAATCCTCATGATGCACATAGGTTATCATTTAAATTTGACACTGTGATAGCGAATTTTGAAGTTTTAACATTTATGAGGCAGATGAAAGTTTTGGGATTGGCACATCCAACTACTTTATCTTCAATTTTTGAAGGAAAATGAAAATGATATTACCTTATTTTGTCTTAGAGACATCGATTAAAAAATTCATAGTATCAATTAAATCGAGTTGGCCATAGTATCGATTAAATCGAGTTGGTCATAGTATCGATTAAATCGATTAAAAAAATCGAAATCGCCCATCACTATGTCACATTCACTTGACTTTAAGCAAGTTACACGTGTTTACGTCATCCAGTGATTTTTATTTCAACGTTTTATTTGTATTTTTATTACTGTTATACTAATATTGTTTGTTCTTTCGTTATTTAAAATAAAAAATTATGTCAATTTGTATAATTTGGCAGGTGGTTTGGCGATTTATATAATTTGGCAAAATTGGTCGATGGGATAACTAAGTAGTACCAATTAAATTAGTTGTGAAAAATATACATATGTAAAACTTCTAGAAAAAGAATAGTAAATAGAGGTGACACACTTATTTAACAGAGTTTGAAATCCTTGGTGGTCTGCCGGTCCATGAACACCGAAAACTCAATCGAACCACTAATTTGAATTATTTAGTGGTCCACAAGACCAGTAACTTTTTTGCCCTTTTCTCAGCCACATTTTATCAGCCTTGAAAAAACTGCACCCAATCACAAATCACGATTTTATTTTATGGTATTTTTAACAAATCATAATTTTACATTTTATTATGCTGAAAATTTTGGATAACTGCAAAGTAAGTTTGGTTTATATTCTGGGGGGGGGGGGGGGGGTGAGGTCGCTCAAAGGGTTAAGAGGGCTTAATAGAATTTTATATAGCAGACCAGCAAATTCTCATGCTTACTGGTCCCTGAGCCCAGTGACTTTTTTTTATCAATTCTGACTACTCTTTTAATGTAGTGCCAACATAAAAAGAACTTCTTTAATTTAGTTAATACAAAAGATTGCATTTTTTGTGAATTAATAGGGAGTCATTAGGAAATATTACCTGCAAATTAGATAAGAGTTATCCAGAAGCAAAACCGAATCACAATCATTTCACGAGTCTTAAAAAATAACTTATATTTTAAAATACTATTTTAAATACATAAAATCATCAACCAAAGATTTCAATACTTACAGCAGCCTTTTCGATTTTCATAAATTTGATGACACGTCTGTTAAACTTGTGTTTTATTTATATCTTTTCATAGATGCAATTTTAATTTCCTTATGAAATATTAGCTTTAAACAAATACAGACTTATTTATATTGCCTTAAATACAAACAGATTAATCTCTCATAATCAAGCTGCACGCGATAGGGTTTTTTTGTTGTTGTTGTTGTTGTTTTGTTATGTTTGAAAATTATTTTTAAAACCATAAAAAATCATTAAATTGAGATACAGTTTTCAAACAAATTACATTTGAAAGAAATCGTTACATAAATTTGTTTCATAAAATTGTTATACAAATTCTTTTTATAAAATCATTAGCTGAGCCTCCCGACGTTGCCCCGTGCTCTTGATAATCTTAAATGAACTTTAAATTTGTATGATTTTATATCATTAACTTAATTTTGTCTGAGATATATCTGTAAAAAAAAAAAACTGATATTTAGCGGTAAAAAGGTTTTTTGATTTTCAAATTGATTATTTCACCATTAAATCTGATTATACTTGAACTAAATAGATACTCTATCAATAGCTAAAAGGTTAGTGTATAGTATTAAAATTTCAGAGCTTTTGCATAAAATTAAGTGTATTTTTTGAATCAAAATATGCACAATGTTAATCCTACGGCCAAATGCACAGAAAAAACTCAAAATGAATTAAGGGAATGGAATTTTTTTAAAGAGTTAATTTTCATATTTCCCTTTTTGCGTATTTTGATTTTCGCCATCAATGAGTAGTTTTGAAATATGCCAGAAAAAGGGAGGGAGGGGCAGGGATCATCCGGTAATTATTATTATTTTTTTATATATTTTTTTTTTTTTTTGTCGTTATTGTCCAAACTTTTTGACATTTTTAGAAACAATATTATCGTAGCCTGTGTGAAAAGACTCGAGAAAAAATATTGATATTTAGTGGCAAATGGCTCATAAAAACTTTTTTTTTTTTCCATTTGGTCTATTTCTGTACAAAAAAATAATAGTCCTTGTTGTTCAAACTCTTTCAGATTTTCAGCAGTCATAAATATGATGGTTGTCAACTCGTAAATAAAAAATCGTGAAAAAATATCAATATCTAGTTGAAAAATGAATATGTTTTCTTCTCACTTTTTCTTGCTTGGTTTGATTCCATTAGCATAACAAAAAATAGTTCTTATCGTCCAATTTCTCTGATATTTTAAAAGGTTATGGTTATAAATATAATTGTATCTAAGCCTAATTTAAAATTTTGTGAAAAAAAAACTATGGTAACTAGAGTGAAAACTTGAGTCGAAGTCAAACAAAACCGCAACGAAACCCCTCGGTTTTTAGTGTTTTTATCAAACTTTTTACACATTTATTTTGTAAAAAATACTTATACTCATCCGAACGTTTTGAAATTTTAATAGGTGATGTAAATCTGATCTGCAGAGATGCTCTGAAAAGATTGTGTTGAAATATGAACTGTTAGGCACTTTTACAGTAAAAAAAAAAAGATCGTCTCCGTAAGGCACGAAGTGACTGGCGGTCGCGAATTAAGGGTTAAAATTCGCATTTTTATAAACCAATTGCATTGTCGAAGAGAACAAGGTCTCAGCTTTACATTCTTTTTTTTTTCATCTTTACATACTTATTTTTTATTAATCGGTACCTTCGAACTTGCACCTAAGGGAAGCGATGCTAGATGAGAGATAAAGAAAACCGCAAAAATGACTTCCCCCCCCCCCCCCCCAAAAGGTTAACATTGGTGTTTTTTCAAACTCATTATGGCATTTAAGATGTAATAGTACAATCTTTCAGAATATGTCTTCCGTTTTTAATTTTACTAACAAGGAGAGGGTTCAAGGTTGATGTCACCGAATGCAATGAACATTTCTGTATCGATAGAGTATAGTTGGTATATAAATCGCAAAGTTTAAGCTAGTGTTTATAACTGGATAAATTTCTTCTTTGGCAAGTGGTTCAGTAGCACAATTGGCAGCATGCTGGATTTGAGATTTTTCTACCCGGGTTCAAATCCGGCTTGAACTTTTTTGGAACGAAAATTTTTATCATACATTTTCGAACTGCAATTGAAAAAATATGTATAATAGTTTAAATTTACGAAAAATATGGATTAAATGTATGTTTTGTAGCATATAAGTGCTTTTTTAACTACGAAATTTTGCATGTTTAAATATATAAGGAAAAGTAAAAGAAAAAAAAAAAAAACACATTTATATATCTATAGACCAGAAATTGTTTATTGTTATTTAAAATTATTTACAGTTATTTCAATGAATAATCTACTATTTTTCACAGAGAAATAAATTAAAACACGTGATATAATTGTGTGAATAATTATATTATTTAAATTTTGTTTCTATATGAAAGTATTCCAAATATTTGAAGATTTTTTTAATACACTTTTTAAAATTCTAAATATGACTTTTTTTTTTTTTTTTTTGGTTTTGTAATTAATACCTACGTAATAAATTGCTAACATAATCTATGTTTTTACACTTTAATTAATAAAATTTAATTATTAGTTAGTAATTACAGAAAGTATAAAAACTTCAAATTAGTAGTTTTATTAGTTAGAATACAATAAAGTTATACATATTAATGTAAAACTATATTAAATACTTAGTGATATTTACACTTATTAAAATTATCAATAACTGCATTTAATACTTAATTGTTAACACTACTTAAAATAATTATTAAATAATTAATCTTTAATTAGGTATATAATATACATTTTTATGCTTTAATTACTAAAATGATAATTTAGTATTCCTCTTAGAAGGAAAAAGGGTACTATTTCATAAAGAAATATATTAGTAATACGTTTAGTAACAATAAGAAAAAAAAGTATCTAATTTTTTAGTGTAATAAAAAAAAAATTATTTAATTTTTAATAATTTTATAAATTATAAATTGAAAAATACAATTAAATAAAATGTTTTAGTAATATCCTGTTTTTTCCCAAGAAATAAAGTTCTATCATTTTTGTAAGGTCTTGGGCACACATATTTAAAAATACTGCGGTATGGAGAAGTTTTTTACAAAACATCTCTGGCTTTTTACTACTGGCTACAGGTAAATTTCACTATTTTTTAAAAAAGGCTTTTATCAATCAATTTGGTGAAAACATCAACAGCATAAACAACAACAAATGGTTACCATATCATGCAAGATAACTACACCATGGTTCATACACTCGAGAACAAATAAAATTCAAGCACTTTTCAAGCACTGTTCCAGCACTATTCAACGACTGTTTAGATACATGCATAAAAATGGCGTAAAATAACGCATAAGGAAAAAAGCCACCCCATTGATTATCTATTTCAAAGAAATCTTATCAAATCTTTGAATTTTTATAACAGGCATTTTCAAGACATTATTAGAGAATTTTTAAAGAATAATGTGTTTTAACTTAGTAAGGTACCATGGGAAGAAATTTCATATGTAATAAAAAGTTAAGAAAACGGAGCCTGTTTTTTATTCTTTAAGTGCAATAAAATAAAATAAAATAAAATAAAATAAAATAAATAAATAAATAAAAGGTATGGTATCACTACAAGAGTAGAAGACATGAGTAAACTAGTTAAATTTTAGGAATTCTGAACACTCATCAGGAGTCAAATATTAGCAGTTCTGAAGTTGTGAACAATTTTTTACAAGTTATACTTTTTAATACATATTCTCTGAATTCTCAAACCTTACAGCATTTACACTTATCCATACAAAAATAATTGAAATAAAGATTAGATAATTTACTTTTACATTTTAAATACAAAAGATTTTTTTAAAAATTAATTTATAAAAATGTAATAATTTTTTTTTTATCTATTACACAGTGAAAAATTTGGAATTAATATAATTCGGTGAAGTTTTAACTGATTGACAAAATTCGCAATTTTTATGAATGACTGTTTTTTTTTTTTTTTTTTTTTTTAATGACTGATTATGTTAGGTTTTTTTTTTTTTTTTTTTTTTTGGGGGGGGGGGGGGGGGGGGCAATATATGAAATCGGCATCAAACTGACGAATTTCACGATTTTTTCGACAAATTGACGAAGTTTGCATTCTTTAACGATGACCAATGGACGAATTTTTGGTTCGTCCATCTTATTTTTCCCCCAGCGGATTCTTAAAATTTGCAATTTTTTTTCAATGACAGATTGAAGAAATTCGTGATTTTTTTCAGCGTATAGTTGATGAAATTTTCAAGGGTGATTCTGAGTTTAAAAAATTCTAAAATTCACAGCAAATTTTCTGAAAGATTACAGCAGGTAGGGGAAAGGGTAAATCCCGTCCCAGCATTGGCTATGTGTTTTTTTTTTTCGAGGCCATTTGACAAATTTAGTCTTTTTTCGTAATCTTTCGACGAAATTTCCCTTTTTTTCGCGATCCTTTGAGGAAATTTGTGTTTTTTCGGCGATCCTTTGAGGAAATTCAAGTTTTTTCGGCGATTCACCTCAAATTTTCTGAAAAGTTACAGCAGAGGGGAGAAGGGGGGAGGGGGAAATCCACTCTCAGCACTAACTATGTGTTTTTTCTACGACTCTGACGAAATTTGCCATTTTTTCGCAGTCTTTCGACGAAACATGCCTTTTTTCGCGATCCTTCGACGAAATTTGCCATTTTTCTTGCGATCTTATGACGAGAAATTTTCGGTTTTCCACGATCTTTTAACGAAATTTTCGTTTTTTTTTCGTGATCTTTCGACGAAAGACACGGTTTTTTCGCATTTCTCTGACGAAATTTGCATTTTTTCCGTGATTCTTTGACGAAATTTGCATTTTTCCCGCGATTCTTTGACGAAATTTGCGTTTTCTCCACGATCCTTTGGCGAAATTGGCGATTTCTCGGAAAACGATTGGCAAAATTTATTTTTTTCGGCGAACACTTGTCGAAATTCGCGATTTTTATGGCCGATATTTCGGATTGGTGACCGATTTTTTTTTAATTTTCGGAAATGAATGCCTTAAATTTTCGGAAAATTCGGAACAGAATCACCCCTACGTGATCCTTTGTAGAAATTCGCAATTTTTTGCGATCTTTTGTCGAAATTTGTGTTTATTTTCACGATCCTTCGTTGAAATTTGCGTTTCTTTGCGCGATCCTTTGATGAAAACACGCATATTTTCGCGATCTTTTAATGCAATTCGCCTTTTTTCCACTATCTTCTGATGGAATTTCCGCTTTATTCGAGATCTTTTATCGAAATTCCGATTATTTCTCTAGTCTTTGACGAAATGCGTGTTTTTTTTTTCCGCGACCTTTCGACGAAATCCACGTTTTTTCCGCGACCTTTTGACGAAATTCGCATATTAATAACACAATAATATAAGCGATTCTTTAGCAAAATTACCAATTTTTTCATGCGAACGATTGTTGAAATTGATATTTTTCGACAACCATTTGTCGAAATTCGCGATATTTTCCAGCACTTTTCATTCCTTGAAAATGAATACTTTTTTCCCCAGCACTTTTTCTATTTTTTCCAAAGCATACGAACCATGTACACTTTGGTGCCAGTTGTGTATATGACATTGGTGTCAGAAAAAAATCACACCAATATGGGGCGCGTATATGACATCTGTGCCAAATTTTATTTATATAACTAAATTACATTATATAAAAATATTACACAAGAAAGAAAATTGTGTTTTCCGAAAAACATTACTACGTAGATACTGATAGGTATACCCTTAGTTCTTGTTCCTGTACATATCTTTGCCAGCCTTTACTTTGTGTAATTTGTGCACATGTCAAGCATGTTTACACCCTTTAGAACCTAACCTATTCACAGCTCCAGGGACCCGGAGCTGGAGCTGGAGCCCGGAGCCGGAGCGCTCCGGAGTTGTGTTTTCCCTGGAGCTGGAGCTCTAAATTTTCCCCAGCTCCAGGGCTCCTTTAGTTTTTAATATTCTTTTAAATCTTTTTTTTTTTCAGTCTTTTAAATTTCTAGGCTTAAAATATTTTAATTACAGAAGAAGATCTTTATAACGCGATTCTATATAATGCAATTCTCCATATAATGCACAACTTCTCAGATGTAAACAATGAATTTTGCAGGTAAGAAGCACCTGAAATCCCACATCGTAAAAATTGCTACTCTCTAGAAAACTACATTTGATACATTAATTCAACTTTATCTCCTTAATTCAAAACTTTTTAATGAAAAAAAAATTGCTATTATTACAATAAATATTATATTTTTGGAAATGAGTAATATAATGAATGATTGGGTCCAGGTATAGTTGGACCATGTTTATAAAATAAACAATATAAAATGATCATATAATGCAAAAATTTATAATTTGAATAATTCCTGGTGACAAGAAGTGCAGTATAAAGATACTCTAATGTATTTTGGTATGTTTCAGATTTATATGGTCGTGTTTATAAGGTAAATTTAATGATCTGTGAAATGTGATCCATATAATGCAAAATTCTATATATAACGCACAACCTTGCGTTTTTAGGTTTGCGTTATAAAGATCTTCTACTGTACATCATTATTCAGTATTTTAATTACAGTAGAAGATCTTTATAACGCAAACCCAAAAACGCAAGGTTGTGCGTTACATAGGATTTTGCGTTATATGGATCACATCATTAAATTCACCTTATAAACATGGCCAAATATGTCTGAAACATATCAAAATACATTAGAATATCTTTATACTGCATTCCTTGTTACCAAGAGTTATCCAAATTATAAATTTTTGCATAATATAGGTCAGACATTGTTAAATTTTCTTTATAAACATGATCCAAATATCAACACAACCATCCCTTATATTAGACATTTTCAAAAATGTTTATTGTAATAATAGCATTTTTTCAGCAAAAAGGCCTTAAATTAGAAGATAGAGTTGAACTAATGTATCAAATTTAGTCCTCTAGAGAGTAGCAATATTTCACTGTGTGAAAATGCAGGTGCTTTTCAACTGCAAAATTCATTGTTTACATCTGAGAAGTTGTGCGTTATATGGAGAATTGCGTTATATAGAATTGCGTTATAAAGATCTTCTACTGTATATCATTTTTTAGGTTTTTATTATTATTATTAGAGAAGGAAACCTTCTCGAATCATGGTAACACTACTTTACTTCTACTTTCTACTTGAACTAAGTGACAACACTATTCGAAAACAAATATGGCCGCCTGTTGTTTGCATGTGTAGTTGTACAATTTTGGCTGTTTGAAAAGTGTAGAAAAAATTTAAGATTTTTGTGTTTAAAATTCCACCAAACTTTCTATTTTAAAAGCAAAAGCTAAAAGATGTCATACTTTCTGAACAAGCATTTGAAGTTTGATGAGAAGAAAAATGCATTTTGTCAGGATCTTTAATGAAGGTAGAAAGTATTTGTGAGCAAAAAATTAAATGTGTAAATTAAAATCTGTAACTCAAAAGCACGAAGTCGGAGCCGAGTTGGAGCCGGAGCTGGAGCTGGAGCCACAGTATTTTCTCTAGGAGCGGAGCTGGAGCTGGAGCATCAAAAATTGTTCGGCTCCGGGTCACTGCACAGCTCTATATTTATTAACTTCATTTTACATTCCATTATATTTCATTAACTTCATCCTTTCATTCATCTTCATTCATTCCATTTTATTAAAAGATCGTTCTGAATTATTTACATTTCATACAATATCAAATATAACTTTTACTTTTATTAAAAGCACTTTCTTTATTAAAGATAAGTTTACTTACCCTTTTCCATTACTTGTTATCACTCATGGTTTACTCTTTTCCTTATACTCTTCTCATAAATCTTTATATTTCCCGACGTCTGTTTTTCATTTTCACCACACACTCCATGTGTGACGTAATTTAATCGATCTGATCACCACCAGAGGGCGTGATCGGCTTGTGTCAGTGACGTCTTCACTTACGTGAATCGACGATATGACCCATCGTATTACTGGATTTGGTAGGTGCGTCTCGTGGGGTGTGATAGGAGGTTTTTTCAATCCGGTGAATCATTTATATACCGGAGCTTCACCCTGTAGCAGTAGCTTCGTCTGTGTATTTCGTGTTTATTTATTTGTTACGAGACGTAACAATTTTTCTGGAAGATGTCTCGTTCTTTTAAAAATAGTTTTTCGTCAGGTGTATTAAAGTTTTGGTTTGTCTCTCCGAATATTTAATTAGAATGGAATCTTTGAGTTGTCCACAATCAGTGAACATTGTTAGTCGCCGAACTCTCAAACATGTGTTTTTTAAAGTAATTAAGTTGTCGCCGTTTGAAGAACGTTTCACTACTGTAAGAAATGTTTCTAGTGAAAGAAGGGCTTTATTGTGAATGACGTGAGGAGGATGGTGACGTAGTGGTTTTTACTCTAATGCCCTTTAATACTCCGTTTGGTTTGAGGAGGTTCTCCACGAGTCTGTAATCTCTTCGAGATGTGGTTCGGTAAAGAAAATGGCTTCGCAGTTAGTGTATTGAATTATGTAAAGAACATTTACAATATGCAACAGTATTTTTCCTCATCTGATTGGATCTTTAAAATGCTTTTTGCAGATTGTTAATAAGCTCTGGTACATTTTCATCATGACAATAGTAGTTTAATTTATTTTGTGTTTGTTTAATGTGAAGTTTATTTCAATTTAAATCTTGTTTAATAGAATTATTGTGATGTTTAAGTTTAAAATACATTCTGTTCCTAATGGCTATTCTTCATTACTTTACCAATACAATTTCCTGTTTTTATGTTAATGAACTAATAAATGTTATTGTTGATTTTAATCAGTGTTGTGTTTTATATTCTTTTGATTAGGTTTCTTTGAACCAATTAAATACAGGATATCATATTTAAGTATTTCTTTTGGGGGTAACAACAAAATCGGCTAACGCTTCTATCTGCCTTAAGCAGCTCTGTTAACCTTTAACCCCTTGGATACTACGTAAGTAGTATTCATCAGATACTTATCCTAATTAAAAATCAAGAATCTCAGACTTTAAAAAATCATATTAAAAGTATATTTTTAGTAAACCATTAAATATTTGAATGAGGAAACAAAATGAAAATAATATATTTGTTCACTTATTTTATTTCTCTGCTGAAAATTGTAGATATTCATTGAAATAACTGTAAATAATTTTAAATAACAACAAAATAAACATGCAAAATTTTGTAGCTAAAAAAGCACTTACATGCTACAAAACATACATTTAATCCATATTTTCGTAAATTTCAATTATTAAACATATTTTTTCAATTGCGGTTCGAAAATGATAGATAAAAATTTTCGTTCTGAAAAACAAGTCTTTGCCGGATTTGAACATGGGTAGAAAAATCTCAAATCCAGCATGCTGCCGATTGTGCTACTGAACTGCTTGCCAAAGGAGGAAATTTTTCTGGTTATAAACAGTAGCTTAAACTTTGCGACTTATTTTCAAAAGACCCCTTGGGGGTTGCGCTTTATGGCTGTCATATATTTATATACTAACTATACTCTATCGATACACAAATGTTCATCGCATTCGGTGACACCAACCTCGGACCCTCTCCTTGTAAGTGCTGATGGAGGTTAAAAATAATGACAAAAAATCCTCCAAAATTCCCTTTTTCCATTCTTCATTTTCCCATAATGTGTAAATAGTGCTCTGGGCATGCTTAAGCATTATTACAGACTTGGAATGAAACAGGTGAGTTTTTGATGAGAGTTCATTGTCGTTTTTAATTAATATCTCGACTAATTAACAAAAATTGAAAATTCTGACATGTTTCTCTCTATTCTAAAAAAAAGTAACTACCGCTGTCACCGCCGCCGCCGGTTTTGAATTTTTTGTGACCGGAGATCTTTCTTCGTTAATATTAAGAAAAATAATGCATACAAAAATATGAAAATCGGTAGTATTATACAGAAATGTTTGATAAACACGCTGATGCAGACAGTTTTCAAATCGAAGAAATATTTTAAGAGATATTTAATGCTAAAGTTGGACAAAATCGTTCCACTAAAAAAGTTTTATAGGAGCAAAAACTGTTCATAGGAATTTAATCATTTTTAGATCATTTTATGCGTTAGAATTTGCCGGAGTGCAGATTGCATTAATTTTTTTATTTTGACTAATTTTTTGAGGTTTTATTTCTATTTTAAATTCAGATTTTCAGCATTTCTAGAGATATTTTTAACAGATTTTAGAAAGTGATATTAATTTAAACTGTTGCCAACTCTATAAACAGCGGAAACAATAATGTTTGCTTCAAATTAAAAATATTTATGCGTGTAAATAAATTAAAAATTTATTTACACGTGACTATTATAAACAGAAAAAAACATTTGGAATTAGAATTAAATAATTATGTACAAAAAGCAGGAACTTATTAAAAATTACGTCATAGATGCTATAATTACACGTGAATTTTAAGAGAGAAAGGAATTTGTAAAACAATAAATTTATTAACATGCGTTAGAAGTCTTAAATAGGAGAAATTACGTCATATTTACGTCACATTACAGTTATTACATAAAATGAACACAAAATAATATTGCAAAACGGTTTAAATTTAGAAATTGCGCTAGACATTTATTTGATATTTTAAGAGGATACTTTTCAACTATTTTTGTTAGGAAAGCGCAAATAATATTTCATTTCTAACACAAGAATTTTCACCTGAATATTAAAACTAGAAAGAATAGTTCGGTCAAAATTACGTCAGATTAAAAACGATTAATTTAAAATGTCTCATTTAAAAGAACTTTCTTTTCACTTTGTTAAAAAATACCAGGAGACAAAGACTCTGTTTACTTAATTCCTTTTATATTAGCTTATTTTGAAATGTTGTTACACGTGTCTACGTCATCAAGTTATTTTTATTTCGACGTTTTATTTGTATTTTTATTAATGTTGTACTAATTTATTGGTTTTTTCGTTATTTAAAATAAAAATTATGTCAATTTGTATAATTTGGCGAGTGGTTTGGCGATTTATATAATTTGGGGAAATGGGTCGACGGGATAATCAAGTAGTACCGCAACGGATTTGGCATTAAAATTCCCCAATCAAAGAGAAATGAATAGAAATCCGTTTATAGAGAGATCGCCACTGTTTTTTAAATTATAATTCAATCTTTCGAAATCTTTTTAAAGCCGATCAAATTAGCGTGCATTTAGAGTCTACGGTGTCTGGACGGGGGTTGGCGAGCGTAGCTCGTAGGGGGCCGAGCCCCCTAGTATATTTAAAAATTAATAAGTTTTCACTGAGGAAAAAAAGTCTCCTGATTTGTGAAATAAAATCCCCTGAATTTTGGGCTTTCAGAACTTGGCAAGTCTGTGTACACCAGGACATGCATTGGACTAAACCTCACATATATATCAGGTGAGATCTATAACTTAAGTCAGACATATTATATCCCACCTAAGTTTAACTAAGCATTAATTAAGCAAGAATTCAGCATTACACAAACACAATTGCTTGCTCCTCAGAGGGTTAAAGAAGAATCATTTGTCACCAATAGATTATGAAACACTTTGTCTTTGTAATATCACAAGTATGTTGTTGCAGAACTTTATCTTTTCAGAGAGTAAAAGGGGATTGATTATCTAAACTGTTTAAATTTAGAAAGTGCATTAACATAGCTGAATGCCCACTTTCAGCCTTTTACCAACTACAGATGGTTTGAAAATGTATTTCCGGATTTTAAGATCCAAATTCTTATCGACAGCAGTTATTTGTTTCACAAACACCGTATCAGAAATGGATAAATAAGGTAAGTGGGAATGTTCATCCAGACACTATCCCTCACCTATGATACAAAGTATCTTGAATTCTTTAGTGTGCTACATCCTATTTTTTTATTATGCACTTCCATCACGATACCAATTTCATTATACAGGGTGTTTATAAAGTCCCGGATCCATTTTGATGTTTAATAACTCATAAAATAATAAAGATAGATTAAAATTAATAACATAAATGGTTAGATAGACTCAAAAAGTTTCATGATCCTTGTCAATGAACTTCCACGTGTGCCCCCTTCGTCGCATGGAGAATATCATGTCGATAGTCAATTTCACGCCAGGTAGCGGCAAGCCTGTCGGCATCCACAGAGGCTATTGCGGTTGTAATTCTGGCTTTTAATGGTTGTTTAATGGTGGTCTGGCTTTTAATGGTTTTAAGTTGTGGAAAACTTTGTATTTCCACAGCTAGAAGAGCTTCAGCCACATGTCATTTTGCAAGAAGATGGTGCACCACCTCATTGGGGTACCATCGTCCATACTTCTTTGAATGACCATTTTCCAGGAAGATGGATTGGGCGAGGAAGTCCAATTCCTTGGCCACCCAGATCACCTGATAGAACGCCGCTGGACTTTTTCCTTTGGGGATTTGTAAAGGACAATGTTTACAGGAGGAGAGTGTCGAACATGGATGACTTAAAAGCCAGAATTACAACCGCAATAGCCTCTGTGGATGCCGACATGCTTGCCGCTACCTGGCGTGAAATTGACTATCGACTTGATATTCTCCGTGCAACGAAGGAGGCACACGTGGAAGTTCATTGACAAGGATCATGAAACTTTTTGAGTCTATCTAACCATTTATGTTATTAATTTTAATCTATCTTTATTATTTTATGAGTTATTAAACATCAAAATGGGTCCGGGACTTTATAAACACCCTGTATTATCTCTGGTACTTGTTAGTTATCACATCGACCCATTTCGCCAAATTATACAAATTGACATAATTTTTATTTTTAATAACGAAAGAACCCATAAATGAGTATAACATTAATAAAAACACAAATAAAATGTCGAAATAAAAATCACTTGATGATGTAAACACGTATTGTGTGACATTTACGATCCACTATTATTGGATCTTACAATTTGGCGACAGTCATTGGGTCAACGGGATCACTAACCTCCTTTTGTTCATTAAAATAACTTCTCATTAATACAAAGCTCTCTCTCTCTTTTTTTAGAAAAATGACATTTTTCTGTAAGCTCTTGAAAAAGATACACAAATTTTTAGTTTGGAGGAAAAAATGTGCAAAAAATGCATGACAGCAGTTCAAATTTTCCTTTCAACTGCTACAAACACAAATTTAAGCTACATATATGTTATAGCAGTCTACTTGAAAATGAAGCTTGTTTTGCTAATTAAATTACAATTAGGGCACAGCAGCACTAATACGCTTAATATTGGATGGATTTGAAATGAAGAATCATCTTTTAAACATATGTTCCAACTGGCATAACACTGCCCTCCTTAAAAAACTCATTTTTCATTATTTTTATGCATTCAAATTTGTTTGTTTTAAGAATGCTTTTGTAGAAAAACTTGATTTGAGAAAAAAGAAATTGTAATGTTTCTTTATTTAGGGCTGCAGCACTTTTAAAAGTAGTAAAATGTACCCCTAGGCATACCCAGCATTCTAATAAAATTCTTTCCACAGTATTTCTATTTATTTGAAATTCGCAAAATCATTTTGATGTTACTTTATTTATCATACCAAAAATTCACATTTGAAATAAATAATAATTTCTCCTGAAATAGCAAATTTTTCTATTCACCTAACTCCTTTATTTTCTGCTTCAGTAATGCCTCCCTTTTTCTTTCTAGAGTGAACACTGGAAATTGTAAGCTAATTTCACATCCAGTGTATTTATGCAACACATGGATAGTGAGTACAACAAAATATTTGCTTCTTCACCTTATTGACACTGATATTTTTGAATAAATTTTCTTAACATCAAAATAACAAAATTTCTGAAATAAATAGCAGCAGGATTTAATTTTTGCTTGTTTAGACTTAAGAAATTTAAATGTTTTACATTACCTGTTTTCCCTGGAAACACGTCCTGCTACTTTGGTATGCTTTCTCGAACTAGAGAAGTGTGAAGATTTAGACTTAGGCACATTTTCTGGTTTTATCTGAAAAGAAGAAAGGTATAAAACAGATTGTTTCATTTTTATTATTCATTTCTATGTGATTCCAAGATTAAAGGGAGCAGCACTGTGCCCATTTGATCTAATTCAAAAACAGAAATGACATGAAATCCAACAGGAACTGTATTCTCACCCAGTGTTCAAAATTAACAGTCATTAGTCATCCAATGCAACTAAATAATTGTATTTGACGGCTACAAAATTATTCTCGGTCGTCAAATTTGACGCCTAGCTTTTAAAAGATATATTTATTAACTATTATTTTAACGGTTAAAACACACCCAAATAATTAGTGCACCTTTTGATTTCATGTTACGAGATTCAAACAGGGGTGAGTCTATTCTGAAAACTTAAAAAATCGGTCATGAGTTTGAAAATTCGGACACAAAAAATATTGCGAATTTCGACAAATGGTCACTGGAAAAAAAAAAAAAAAAAAAAAATCAATTTTGTCAATTGTTCACAGAAAAAAATTGCCAATTTTGTCAAAGGATTGCGGAAAAACGCAAATTTCATCATAGGATCGCGGGAAAAAAAAAAAAGCGAATTTTGTCATTATAGGATTGCGAAAAAAATGCGAATTCCATCAAAGAATCACGGAAAAACCCGAGTTTTGAAATAGGATTGCAAAAAACAAACAAAAATTTCTTCAAAGGATCACGGAAAAACGTAAATTTCTTCGAAGGATTGCAGAAAAAAAAAACGTAATTTCGCCACAGGATCGTAGAAAAAAACCCCCGCAAATTTCATCAAAGTACCATGCAAAAAATGCAAATTTCGTCAAAAGATTGCAAAAAACGACTTAATTTTCACCAAAGGATCACAGAAAAAACACATAATTAACAGCGGGAGGGTATTTCAAACACATAATTAACAACGGGAGGGTATTTCCCGCCCTTCACCTTCTCCTGTAATCGTTCAAAAAATCTTCCGTGAATTTCAGAAATGTAGATGCATTATCTATATATATATTTCTCTTGTGTGATGCTAAAATAGGGCTGAATTTGTAGCTTGCTGTTTGGCAACAATCAAAGTAACACAATTAATTTACATTCCACTAATCAGAAGAATGATTTCACCACTTAAACTTGCGTCATATTTAAAAGAAAAATTTCAATGATCCTCATAAAATATAAACATATTAAAACGATTCTGTTTAATTATGCACTCATCGCGTAAGAGCAGATTATTTATTGAGAAATAATATTAAGTAATCTGTGTAAATAAAATGACAGTGAATAATAATTTCATAGTAAGCAATATGGAAAACGAAATGTTTCCGATGAAGATAATGACATGATTTGGAAAACAAAAGATGCATTTTCAACCATGAATTAAAATATTTTACTATAACTCTGTCATGGATGATGTCATATTCCTGATCCTTATTCCTACACATACATAGAATGGACTCTTGCTATCTATATTATAAAGGACAAACATATCTGTGTGTAACGCATACGTCATTTTGCGGATGGCAACACTTTGAAATTTGAAATGAAATTTTGGTTTTGCAATTTTCCCTACTGCAAATTTTTAAATTTCTAGACATAGCACATTTAAAATTTTTACACCGTCGTATAAGAAAAAAAATGCTCTTTTAAATGCAATTTGTTTGAAAGCTCAATTTATTTTTGAGATATTAATTTCTTTGTAGTTTTTAATAACATTTTTCTAATCGTGGCAACAAAAGTACCCCATTTCTATTGAAAGTAAACAGAAAATAGTCGAAAATAGGAAATACTGTATCTTTTTGTTGCCATTTTCTCATAAAACTTGAAAAAAAATTGAAATTAAAATATGGGCTATGCCAAGAATATTGTCTGTTATTCCGTGATAATAACGTCATATGAATACTTTTCTATAGACGAAGTTTAAGACTGTATTGTAAAAGTGGATTGCCTTAGCGGATGCAGATGACGTCATTTTATAAAAAAGTGTGTATTTTAATTCTTAAACTTGAATTATGTTTTGTAGAAGTGCGTCATTTTCACAGCCCAGCTGCTTTGAAATTCTTCACAGGTGAAAATGCTTCACTTTTGAGAATAATGTAATTGAAATCACACACTGATAAAACGCAATGTTTCACAAAAATTTAGAGTGTCTTTATAAAAGAGAGGTGCCAGACAAATAATAGCGATTTATATTAAAGAAATTGATGATTCTCGCCTGGATGGATTAGTTTAGCCGAGTTAGACAAGCAAATAAATAATTCGTGGTTTAAAATAGTATCATGTTCTTGAAGTTTTTGTCCAAAATTCTCTCGAATAATAAAATGCTATTCTTTAGGACGTTCTACTATAATTTTATCAAAATAGTAACATATTTTGCTTAATTTATCCTAATTTTATATAATCTATATATTTAAAACACAAGTGTGTTTTTTAGTCATCTGCCCTGACCTTTCTGCTGAACAAATTTTACTAATATATATTTTTTTTTAACTAAAAGCTCTTCATTTGTAGATGTTGATCGCACTATCTGTTTTTTTTTTTTAATATCCCCACTTTTATATTTTAATTTTAAAAGCATTTTATAAAATTTCTTCAAAATGGTGAAAAATAGATAGCTTTCATTATTGCAGACAAGAGAGAAACAATGAGGTTTATTCATCTTTATTCATGCTATTTTCTGATAAAAATGCAAAATTGTTGTAAAGGGTTTAGTGGCACAAAATCCCATTAGAGCAGAATATTATATTAGGGGCATAATAACAGAAAATTACATACTGCTTTTGAAAGCACACATTTTTCCTCATAAATTTTCTATATTGTTTTTCCTTCTGCATGTGTACTGATACTAAGTTTCAGACACTAGGCGAAATGCTTATTTAAGTGAAAATGAAGTGATATTTAAAAGAAGACTATCATTTTCTTAGATAAAACTAAACATTTTAACACAAATGCGTCTAAAAATCATAAATTACCGAAATTTTTACTCTTCGGAATTGAGATTAGAATCTCAAGTAAAGAGTTCACATAAAAGATGTTTTTGAAAATCATGACTTCAAGTTTTGAGTTAAAAGGATTTTTAAATGATCAGACATAATACACATTTTTTAAAAATGATGAATATGGATATGAGAAGTGCGTATTCAAATTTTGAGAAGGTGAAAATTGCTGTTTTTCATTTTGAAATATGAAACATAAGAGCCTCAATTGATAATCATATCCTAATAAGTGATCTTTATTATATTTTACTGATTAAGTATGTATATTATAAAGCGTATCTGTGCGTAACACTGACGTCATTTTGCAAATGGCAACACTTCACGATAAAATTTCGGTCTTGAAATTTTCGCTACTGCAATTTTTCAATCTTCTGACCATCGTACATTTTCAATTTTCGTCGCATAGGGAAAAAATTATTTTCAAATGCAATTTGTTTAAAAACTGTATCTTAATTGACTGATGTATTATATTTTCTAAAATAAAATATTTTCTAAAATTCTTAAGCATGATTTTCTAAGTTTATATTATGACATGCCGATTTCAATACATAATAATAAACATTTTGCACATAAATCAACAAATATTTTTCAGCATTTGTTTCTAACTATTTTTGCATAACGAAATTAATACTTCCTTTATAAACAAATAAAAGAATAATATTAAAAAACCCACCAATCTACCATATTTGTAGGGTGTAAAAAAATCATGATTTTTTTTAAAAAATAAAAAAAATCAGATTTTTTTTATTTAAATCAGATTTTTTTTATTTAAATCGGATTTTTATGATTTTTCCCCCAGCATTCAAATAGTGAATAGCTACCAAGAGTTTTAGGTTTCCAAAACAATGAAACCACTAATTGCTAACATAATCTATGTTTTTACACTTTAATATAATAAAATTATAATTATTAGTTAGTAATTACAGAAATTATAAAAACTGCAAATTAGTAGTTTCATTAGGTAATATCATATAATAATGTCATATACATTAATACTGTAATAATTATGTAAAACTTTATAAATACTAGTGATATTTAATATTTATTAAAATTATTAACTGCATTTTATATCAAATAGTTAACACTACTTCAAATTAATAATTATTAAACAACTCTCTAATTAGGAACATATTATACATTTTTAAGCCTTAATTATTAAAATGATAATAATGTAGTATTCATTTTAGAAAGAAAAAGGGACAGGATGCTAGTTCCAAAAAAAAGGGTACTATTTCATAAGGAAATATGTTAGTAATGTCTAATGTGTTTAGTAATGATATAAGGAAAAAATAATAATTTTTAGTATGATAAATAAAGTGTCCCTAATTTTTAATAATTTTATGAATAACAAATTGAAAAATACAATTAAATAACATATTTTAATAATATCCTGTATTTTCTAAAGAAATAAATTTCCATATTTTTGCAAGATCTTGGCCACATGAATTTAGAAATATTGTTGAATGGGAAAGTTTTTTACAAGAAATCTCTGGCTATAACTACAGGTGAATTTCAACTATATATTTTTTAAAGGCACGGTGCATTTTGCCAATTTCAAAGGGGGCATTGTGCAGCACCATTAAAAAAAAAATCCTAGAAGAAATAGTATAATTACAGGATTAATAAAAACTACAAATAAGTATTTTCATTAGTTAGTAACACAAATAACAAAACTAACAAATATTATTTGCAGCTCGTTTTGCATTTGTATTTAGGAAAATTACTGTAAACCACCAAAATCTAAACTTGCACGTATGTATGTATATGATAATCAAAAGAATTATGAAAATGAGTTAAACCCACTCATATAAGATAAATATAAGTTAGCCTCTTATACCTGAAATCCTCAAAATATTTAAGTAACAGCACTATTACCTCTCGGAGTGAATTATTAATTAGCATTTTGCTGCCTTTTCAATCCCTAATTATTATTTTTTATTTAGTATATATGAGTTACAAAGTTAAAAACATTTATTCAACCTATACTGAAGAAGCTCTTGCTGAGCTTAGCATTTTTGTACCAATTATTTCTTTTTCTTTTATGTATTCATTTAAATTAAGCTTTGAAAAGATGTCATTCTTCCATTCTTCTTTAACTTGAGATTGCTATTAATTACTATTTATTCTTTTACTTGTAGAAATGTATTACACTTGCTATGTGTATTTTATATTTAAAAAAAAGGGCATAAATTGATTCCCTAAAGGAAATTATGACATTGCAAATTATATTAGATTTAAATATCATTTTTAAATGAAACTGCTTTAATTTGGATAAAAGCTTAAAAACAATGCTTTTTATAAACTCAACTGTTTTTAATTTTTTACAATACTCATGAATTAAGCTTGGAAACAATTATTTAAAGTTCTTTTTTTGTTTATTCATAAGTCAAAATACCTATAGAAACTTTCAAATTATGTTTATGTTAGATTTTAATACTTTTTTTGACATTTTAAACATTTAGAAAATTTTTGATTTAAATCAATGATTTTTATAAAAAAATTGGTTGATTAAAATCATGATTTTAATCGCTGATTTAAATCAACTGATTAAAATCGTAGACACCCTACATATTTGTGAAAGACAAATTAACGAAATTAATACTTCTTTTATAAACAAATAAAAGAATAACATTGAAAAAAAGAAAACACATCTAACATATTTGTAATCATACAATTTAAATTTTTAGATCACTAAATAGGATTTTTTTTTTCAAATCGAATTTGTTTGCAAAGTTCATCTCAGTTTACTGATTGTCTATGGTTTTAAAAACAATTTTAAAGCATGAAATATTTTTAAATTTATCTATATCACGCGGAGCTTGATTACGAAAGATTAATCTGTTTGCCCTTAAAACAAAATAAAGAGTTCCTCATTTTCTTATGGCTAATATCTATTAAAAAAACTCCTTTATGAATAAATAAATAAAATAATATAAATAAAACACAAATTTAACAGACATGTATAAGCTCTGAAATTATCAGAATATAAAAAGATGCTATAAGTAGCAAAATCTTGGTCAAATAACTCTTAGCGAGCGGCTAATAAGAAAATATCGCTTTTGATAAATTTCAAAAATTTATTTGAATGTATAATTCGTATTTTCCATATGAAAAATGCTTTTTTAATGTAAGTGGGCAATCTAAAAAAATTATTGCATATAAAAAATTATTAGTTTTCAATTAAAAAATTTGTTTTCACCTATATTCTTTAACCCGGGAAGCCCGAGTACGATCCCCTAGTTTATTTAAAGATCCTCTGTATACACAAAATGAAATATTTCTGAAAATTACATAATTTTCAATTAATTAAAATGAATATTTAATGAAACTCGGGAATTTTAAAACAATTGCTTAAATGGCGCTTTAATCTCAGAAGGGTTGTGGGAGAGAAAATGATGTTATATTTGAAAGAAAAGATTCATTCTCATATGGGCTCCAAAAGTATTATGGTAGAATTCTTTCAGACAAACAACCGATTTTTGGGAAAGTTTTCCATAATGTGAAGGAGTTACCTCCTGGTAAGAGCACAGGAAAAATGCACAGGAACGGTGAAGTCTTGACCTTTAGAGTCTATATAAAACTGAAATATTTTAGTAAGATTTTGTCAATAGGACGTCCTATTCACTGGCCTTTACATCTAATTCAGCAAATTAAAATTCAGAGCAGGAGCTGTTTTTAAGCACAGTACGATCTTTTTGCAGATATAAGAATAGCAATTGGTTCGTTTTACGGTCACGTGATGCATTCAGAAAATCAGCTTTTTGATCAAAAGTTTCTTTTAGACACATCAGAAAGCGTGTTGTTTATGTTTTGTTAACTTGCCAAGTGTCTGAAGGATATTGTATTTTTCACGCCGAACGAGCTTATAATAGTGTTTGTTGATTTATATTGAACTATCTTGGTATCAGGTTGTGTTTTTCCAAGAATTTTTCAAAATAAATTTAAGCCGTTCTATACTATATTATGCACAATAAGTTTTAAATTAATCGTGTTCAAAGTTAATTTTTTTTCGGTTAATTATTTTACATTTAAAAAATTGGTAATGTAAATTTCATAATGTTAAAATGATTTATGCCTATGGCAGAGCTGTACAATATAGACGCATGTGCATATGCCATGCAAAGTGTTCCCCAATTTTATGTACGATTTATTTATTGTTTGCCAGGGTTGATTACGTTCCGAATTTTCCAAAAATTAAAAAAAATCGGCCATCAGTCCGAAAATTCAGACTAAAAAAAATATCACTGAAATATATTGCAGATTTCAACAAATAGTTGCCGAAAATAAACCAACTTCGTCAATCGTTCGCAGAAAAAATCACCAATTTTTTTCAAAACATCGCGGAAAAAGCACGAATTTTGTCAAAGGACTGCAGAAAAACGCAAATTTCTTCAAAGAATCGACAAAAAAAGATAATTTTGTCAAAGAATCGCAGAAAAAATGCAAATTTCATCAAAGGAGAGCAGGAAAAAACCAATTTCATAAAAGCATACCGGAAAAGCATGAATTTTGGCAAAAGAAAAAAAAAAACAAATTTTGTAAAAGAATCGCAGAAAAAAAAAACTAATTTCGTCCAAGGATCACGAAACAAACACCAATTTCATCAAAAGGCTGCCGAAAAAGCGAGAATTTCATCATACGATTGCAAAAAAAACTCCACGAATTTCATCAAAAGATCACAGAAAAAATGCAAATTTCGTCTAAGTATCACGAAAAAAAAAGTAATTTCGTCAAAGAATCGTAGAAAAAAAGCAAATTTCGTCCAAGGAGTGCAGGAAAAAAAGAATTGCGTAAAAGCATAGTGGAATAAGCGCGAATTTTGTTAAAAGACCGCGACAAAAATGTAAATTTCATCAAAGAATCGCGAAAATAATGCGAATTTCGTCTAAAGATCACGAAAAATGCAAATTTTGTCAGAGGATCACAAAATAATGTGAACTTCGCTAAAGGATCACGAAAAAAAAAAAAAAAAACACAAATTTCGTCAAAGGTCCACAATAAAAACTCATCGGTCTCTTTAATGATGATACCAATGAATGGACCTCTCCTTACAAAATGTGATTCAGTTGTTTCAGAAGAAATGTCGCATTATTTCTGTGAACAGAGTGACTGGCATTTTGTGCGAAAGGGTCACAATATTAAGGATTAGGCTGTTTCTAAATGCATTGGTAAAATAATTGATAAGAATTCACACTTATCATGCATTATCATGCATTTTTAGCTTTATTATTTTTATAACCAACATAATTATTCTGTAATTAATATTACTTAATTTTTAATTCATACCGTCAAAATAATGTAACACATTATTTTATTAAACATTAAATTAATTTGCCAAAAGTTTTTTACCCAATATTTATGTGCGCAGAAAGTTTTTGGTTTTATACAAGTCTGCCTATTGGTAGCGTCAATTAAATGCATTTTTAATTGTGATTTCGACAAAGTTTTCAATCAAAGTTATCAAATGGTTTCTTTGTGTCATTGTGTCCAAACTACATAAAATGTATGAAAAAGGATAGTTTGACGCAAAGAAACCATTTACATAAATCTTACTCACAATTTTGAATAGCGTGACACAAAAGATAAATCAATTTATTGAAATAAATACATTTCAATGCATAGTATAGATTCAATGAAAGTGATATATTTAACAGTGAATTGGAAAATTAAAAGTATTGTGTAGATGTAAAAAAATATTTTAACCAAGTCAAAAATAATTTAAATTGAATTTTAAAACAAACCTTTTAAAGTCACATCAAGGCATCACTTAAATTTTATATCATATCTTTTAAAACTCATATTTTGAATTTATGAGAGATGTAAATGATAAAACAACAGCGAATAAAATTTTATGCAGCTTTTCATGTTGAACATAACTTTTGCACATGCAATTATAAATAAAACAAAAATAAAATGATGAAATAAATACTAATATATTTTTTAAGAAATAGCATAACGTCACTCAAAATTTGATATCAGTATTTTTAAGTTCCATATTTAAAATTCTTAGAGCATAAGATAAATTGCTGCGTCAGAAACTTTTAACCCGTCAAGGGTTTTTGCATTGATATCATTACTTTTTTGAGGTTAGTGATAAAATTATTAAAAAAAAGATACTTATGGAATTTAATGCAGATTTAATTTTTACTATTTTATTACAATTTTCCTTATAGCAGTTTGTATATAAAAACAAGTGGGTAAGTATAATCGCTGATCGCACAGAGGGTTTCATTTGATATTCCTTTAAAAACACTTTGTCCTTAAATTAATAAATCCAAAATGTTAATTTATAATTATTAAATCCTTACATAGATGGTGCACCAATAGTTCCAATTTTCATGGGGCAGGGAACGCATTCTTTTAAACAAACCACCTTCCAATTGAAGTCACCAAAAACCAAGTTGAATAAGCCAGACCCCGTTGTGTTGTTTCACAAACAGCAGTCTCATGTCCCCTCCTTCCCCCCTTTTTCAAAATTTTTCAGACCAGTACCTAAGAATGGAACCGAAATAATTTTTTTTCTTCAGAAATTAGGATAAAAAAATAGTATGCAGTACTCATAAATTTACTTTAATGCTATATAGGGTGATTATTAAGTTAATTATAACGTTTGGAATCTGTTGCATTGATGTCCGAAAGGTGGTTTCTGAGTTATGGAAGCTGGACCCATAAGGCGCCATAGAGGGGCGAAGCCCACTAGTGTCTATCATAATTATATCTGCCATGTAGACTAATTGCGATATTTAATCAAAATAGTCCCCCCCCCTCCTCATCCCCGGAAATATAACAAATACAAAATGTGTCTTTATAAACCTATCGTCAAATAGGTTTTTATTTCTTTTTCCCTAAAAAAAAAACATGATTTTTATATCCATAACGTAAATAGCGGACGAAGCCCGCTAGTTCCTATCATAATATATATTTTTAATAATTTTATATAGTCTATAATAAAAATCAGACTTAAAATAGTCTAGTTCCATGAGTACTTGTAGTGTCAGTTACATGCTACGATTTTTGGATACTAGTATTTTAGAACGGGAAAATGTGACTTATTTTATCGGAGATATCTCATTAATTGAATAAGGTGAAGCAAACTTTTTGAAAAAAAGGTGGCCAACAAGCATGGCAGTTATCAGCTATGTGACTTCGTGCTAAAGTCCATTAATTTGATCTGCTTTAAAAAGATTACGGAAGATTGAATTATAGTAGAACCTGGATTAACCGAGCTTCGATTAATCGAGGTTTCTGTTAACCGAGCCGATAACAAAGTCTGATTTTTTTTTTCCCTTTTGAATGAGCCTTAAAAATAACCACACTCTTTAGCTCACTGTCCGTGCTATACAGGCCTTCTGCCCCCAAAAGCACTCAACTCCAAAGAAACACTGGACCCTGAGAAGTCAATAGCGAACAATGCTTTGTTTCCAGTGGCTGTGTGAACTTTCGTAAATTTTTCAATTTGCATTTTAAAATTTACTACTGGTAGTTGATTTTCTTTTTAAATTTGTTAAGCTGTGAAACAGAACTTTACATATATTTATTTTTATTATTTAAAAAACGTTCTATATATTTTTTTAAAAGAGATGTTAAATTCGCAAGCACGCCGAGTTTTTACACACAGTTTCTATAAACCGATATTTCCGATTCCGATTTAGTAACAGTCCCAATTAGCTCGGATAATCGAGGCTGCTCTGTATAATTAAAAAATCAATGGCAATCTTACTGTAAATGGGTTTCCCTTTTACTGAGGGATTTCAAGACCGAATCAGCTGATGTTAGTTGCTGTTTCCGTGCTTGATTAAATAAGATTAGTTAAACATTTGAAAATTACCAAATATAAAAGGAACTAAGTCAACAGAGTGTTTGCTTTATGGTATTTTTTAACAACGCTATAAGAAATTGATTTTAAATAAGAGATTTTAAATGTAACGTTTTAAATCTGACATAATTTTCACCAAACTTTCCTTTCTCTTTGTAACATTCAACTGAAAATATTTTTATTATTAGAAAGATAATATTATTATTTGCGCTACCTTAAAATTGGCAACTATAGTTAAAAATATCATCTCGAAATTTGAAATAAATCTCTCATATAAATATATTTTTTAATTTAAACTGTTTTGCAATATTATTATTTGGCCACTTTGGCCAATATGACGTAATTTCCTCCATTTACGACTTTTAACACATATCAATGAATTTATTATTTAAAAATTTTCTTTTTCTTTTAATAGTCACATGTAAATATAATTTTTATGACGTAATTTTCAATGTTTTCCTGCTTTTAATGCGTAATCATTTAATTCTAATTTGAAAATAATTGATTATTTTATAATTTTCTTTCATTTTAAGTAAGCATGTGTAAAAACAATTTTTATGACGTAATGTTTAATATTTTCCTGCTTTTAACACGTTATCATTTAATTCTAATTTAAAAGGATTTTTTTCTGTTTATAATAGTCACGTGTGAATAAATTTTTAATTTAAAGGATATATTATTCTTTGCGCTGTTTTAACAATTGGCAACAATTTAAAATAACCTTTTCTAAAATATGTAAAAAATATCTCTGGAAATTCTGAAAATTTTAATTTAAAATTGAAATAAACCGTCAAAAAATTAGGCAAGTTAAAATAATAAATGCACTCTGCAAACTTCGAGTTTCTATTGAATGATTAAATTGAATAAAAATGATTAAATTCCCATGTATATTTTTTTTTTCCTATGAGACTTTTTTAATGAGACAATTTTATCCAGATTTAACATTAAATATCTCTTAAAATAATTCTTCGATTTAAAAACTGTCTACTTCAACGTTTTTATCAAACATTTCTCTATAATACTACCTATTTTAATATTTTTGTATGCAGTAATTTTCTTAATATTTGCGAAATAGAACTCTAGTCACAAGAGATTCTTTCAAAGCGGTGAAAAGCGTTAGTTTTTTCTTTTTTTTTCCGAATAAGAGACAAAATGTAGCAGGGTCGTACTGGCCCACCGGGCAACGAGGCAAATGCCCGGTGCGCCCATCGTCACTTTTTTCTTTTTCTTTTTTTTTTTAATCTTTTTTTTAAGCACGCATTTTGAAAGGCATAAAATTTTCAAAGATTTTCATTTGGAAAATTAAAAAGTAATGTTTTTTATTTTTTAAAGTATAGCATAAGCAAACTATGTGCGATCAAAGACAATTAGATAAACCAATTTCGAGATAACATAAGTTATCGACAATCAGATATGCCGTTGTTACACATTGTATCCAGGACCAGACTTTGTTTCAAAGCCTGTACTAATGATAAATTCTAAGAAAAATAATATTAAGTACTCACTTATTTAGATGTACGCCTAAATAATTTCTGTTCTAGGAATGCTTCTAATAAGTGTCTAATGAGTCTGCGTCTAATACGTTTGCATATTTTCTGCGTCTAAGTATTTAGCGCCCCTGGTGCTGTGAGGTATTTTTGTATTTCTGCCTTTTGTGCAAGTATAAACGACGAAACACTGTATAAGAAACATATTCTCATTTTAAATGGATTCATTCACAGAGACTTTGATAGTCATGGCGCCCTGGTCCAGATTTTATTCAGTACCCCGAAGAATAGTAACTTCTACATAAATTAATATTGGTATTAATGATGTATTTAGTATATTTTCTGTCAAATATTCAGCGCCCTGGGTGGCTGCCCGGTAGTTTGGTATTTCTGTTTTTTGTGAAAGAACAAAAAAAAAAAAAAAAATGCCAATTTAAGACAGGGGATTTTCATTTTAATTTCATTTGGTCCCTTTGTCAGAGGCGGCTTTGGTCAATTTTTTTAGCGCCTCTGTAAAAATAAGTTTAAAAAAACTAATATTGTGTTTACGTAATAATGGCGCCCTTGGTCTTTTTCTGCGCCTCTGTAAAAATAAATTTCAAAAAACTAATATCGTGTTTTTGTAATCATGGCGTCCTTGGTCAAATATTTTTCAGCGCCTCTGTAAAAATGCCTTTCAAAAAGCTATTATCGCGTTTTTGTACTCATGGCGCCCTTGGGCAGATTTTTTTTTTTTTCAGCACCTCTCTGTAAAAATAACTTTCAAAAAACTAATATCGTGTTTTCGTAATCAATGTGCTCTTGGTGAGATTTTTTCAGCACCTCTGTAAAAATAATTTTGAAAAACTATTATCGTGTTTTTTTAATCATGGCGCCCTTAGAGAGATTTTTTTCAGCGCATCTGTAAAAATAAGTTTTAAAAAACTAATACCGTGTTTTTGTAATCATGGCGCCCTTGGTCACTTGGCCAGATTTTTTACAGCGCCTCTGCAAAAATAACTTGAAAAAAAGTAGTATCGTGTTTTTGTAATAGCAAACCCCCCTCCCCCCACACACACGCACACTCCCCACAAATACACACACAAATTGATGCCCTTAGTTCTACTAAAGTGGAGCATTCCATAATTTCTCAATGATAATATAAGTGTTACACCGCCAAGGGCGCCAAGACTAATTCTTCACAAGATTTTGCAATGGAAACTTATGTAAATTTTGCTTTTGAAAGAAGAAAATGTTAATTTTTCATATCTATTTAAAAATTCGATAATATTTTTAGCATCCGAAAAAGCCAATATGTAAAAACGTTATTTATTTTTTTTTAAACCGGATCTGCTTAACCTCTTTAAACTTCAAACACCACCCAAATGTATAAATTGAAAAATACATATGTAATTAAAATAAATAGATAAACCACTAAAATTGTAAAAGTCCTTTTACAAAAGAATGGATAAATATAAGTAAAGAGAAGTGCAGATGTATTTGGGTTCAGTTTTCAATGCTGTTAGTCATTAACGTGGGAATTCCTAAGAAGACAAATTACCATTTCGGCGGGATTTCAAATCGGTTCTATAGATACCCAGTGGTTTCTGTAGTAATACCAGGTGTGACACTTTTTTTTAAATTATTATACCGTATTCTGGAGCTCTCTATCTTTCTGGAGAAAATAGAAATCGGCGGATGTGGAGGTATTTTCCCATGAAATACTAATTAACACACGACACATGCGCGACACGACGTGCTGTTGGTGTTTTTTGCGTGTGAGTTGCGACGACCATTGTAGTTTAAAATTGGCTTATCTGAAATTAAAATAAACAGTAATTTTTAATTAAATATGACTTATTTTAGTGACTAGACGAGACAAAAGGTGGAAATTATGAAAAGCTCTCTCTCTCTCTTTTTTTTTTCTTTAATGCTGATTATTTGAAGAGGGTATTCAACTTTTATCGTAGAAAAAGGCTGATTTTTGATGATTGACAAAAAATCCTTAATGCACTGCATAATTATATAAGAAACTAGGGGGCTCTGCCCCCTACGAGCTACGCTCGCCAACCCCCGTTCAGGCACACCAAAATCCAAAAAGCACGCTAATTTGATCGGCTTTAAAAATATTGAATTTAAAAAAAACAAAAGAAAAAAAACAGTAGTGATTTTCCTGTAAACGGGTTTCTATTCGTTAATTAAAAAATTAGTTAAACATTTGAAAATAAGCTAATGTAAAATGAATTAAGTAAACAGTGTCCTTGTCTCCCGGTATTTTTTAACAGCGATATAAGATAGTTCTTTTAAATAATTTATTTTAAATGTATCGTTTTAAATCTGACGTAATTTACACCAAAGTTTTATTTCTCTTATTAATATTCAGGTGAAAATACTTTAGTTGTTAGAAGGAAATATTTGCGCTGTCTTTGAATTCACGATAATAGTTGAAAAGATTATCTCAAAATATCTCGCGCAAATATATTTTTTAATTTAAATGTTTTTACCATATTTTTTGGCCATTTTAAATAATGTAATTTCTCCCCTTTACAAGTTTTAGCGCATAATTTTTTTTATTTAACATTTTGTTTCTCTTTTAAAATTCAAGTGTGAATATGGTTCTTAGGACGTAATTTTCCTGCTTTTAACATGTGATCATTTAATTCTAATTTTAAAGTTTTTTTTCTGTTTACAATAGTCACGTGTAAATAAATTTTTAATTTGAAATAAACATTATTGTTTCGCTGTTTATACAATTGGCAACAGTTTAAATTAATAACATTTTCTAAAATATATAAAAAATATCTCTCGAAAAGCTGAAAATTTGAATTTAAAATAGAAATAAAACCTCAAAAAATGAGTCAAATAAAAAAAATAAATTCAATCTGCACACCGGGAACTTATAACGTATAAAATGATTAAATTCTCATGTAGTTTTTGCTCCAATAAAACTTTTTTAATGGAACGATTTTTTCCAACTTTGGCATTAAATATCTCTTAAAATAATTCTTTGATTTGAAAACTGTCTGCATCAGCGTGTTTATCAAACATTTCTCTGTAATATCACTGATTTTCATATTTTTGTTTGCAACAGTTTTTTTTAATATTAACGAAGAAAGGCCATGCTTAAGCATTCAAATTAGATGCCGATCTACCGGGAATATCTACGCAGATTTTCATTGGTCCATTTCCAATTCGAAACTTTTTTTTATATATAGAAGCTGACAAAATTAGAAGTGAAAAACAATTCAGTATTATTAAAGTAATCGTGCCGTGGTCATCTATTAAAAAATGCAATTTTGAGAAAAAAAACTAATTTCAATTTTATGTTATAATTATAATAGAATGCTTATTGTATTTTTTTATTTTTTTTACTTACATAGAATTGTCTATTCCATATTCTGACCACATAAAGAAGTCTCAATTCCGTTGATAAAGCCGCTAAAATAAAAACTTGATTTTGCGAAATTTATAAGTTATGATTATAAATGTATATGTAAATCCTTAAAGCGGTTCTCAAAAAAAAATTTTTTTTTAACGTTCAATAATGCGAAAATTTCTGCTGATTTACAAACATAAAAATAGTGTTCGAAAGAAACTGAATTTCGGTTACATTCCTAGTATCGACTGAAAACGTAAGCGAAATTGTTTTAAAAATAAATTCAAAGTAAGTAACATAAACATACATATACGCATGTTATCTGAATAATGTTTTGCGTAGAAACGGCAGTACATAATTAACAAAATAATTTGATTGAAATAAAATTAATTAAATATAAGGTGTTATAAACATAAAAAATATATTAAAAAATAATTTAATTTAAAAATAATGAATTTAATCAATATTAGTAATACCTTCTAGATTTATCTCCTTGTATGTGAATATATAGTATGTACGGCTCTTTGGATGGGAGTGCCGTTTGGGGGAGGCTAGGGAGGGGCAGTTATAGTAATACCGAATATACGGCAGTATTTTCGCCGAAACTAGGATTTTGGGCTGAAAACGAAAATGAAACCGAATATTCGGCGAAACTCCACATAAAAGAATGAGACTTGCAAGCTTGGTTATTGAAGTGATTTGCAATACAATAGATTCTGTTCTTTAAATTAATTACATCTTGAGTTAAAATTGATTGTTGTCTCATGACAACAGTTTTCTTTCTCTTCCTCCACTGTCGCGTCCGGAAATTCGGTTCAAAATGCCACATTCGGCAGCCTTTTCTGAAAGATCTTTTGTTTTTCTCAAAAAATATAAAAGACAGTTCGATTAAAAAGTTTCTGGTGGGCAATAAAAAATAATTGGTATTTTCAGCCAGCAGCCAGCAGTTACAATGAAATTTAATGAAAACCTTTAAAACAAAACTATCATGCAATAAAATTCAAGTAATACTACTTTTCAAAATAATTACATTCAGCGTAATACTTTTAAAGAATGTATTACTTTTCCAAAGATTTTCTGCCCCCCCCCCCCCCCCCTACCCTGCGTACACACATGAATCGCGGTAAAAAAGAACAAGATCTTTGAAAAACAGAAACAACTCCATTATTGGGCACAGCCTTTGTAAGTTTGCTGATTTGAAAGCAGGGCCGAAATTAAGGGGGGCAGAGGGGGCATGTGCCCCGGGCGCCAAATAAAGATTTTGTTTGTCGATTTTTCTCGCATCTGTGTTTTGCACGGTATTGTTAAAATCATTCTGTCTGGCGTATGACAAAACATAGAAGAATCTAAAGATGATATGGCATAAGGATCCTGTATAAAGCGGATTTTTTTTCGATTCCGTTTCCGAGATTTTAATCAATCAATATTCGACAAAGCCAAGGACGGATTCAGCTCATCATTTAGAGGGGGTCATGGATTTCCTTTTTTGGGGTGGGGGGCGATCACATCCTCGTTATGAGAATTTTTTATATTGAAAGCTATTCCCAAATCCAAACTAACTACTTTTCTGATACTTTCGCGAAGTCATTTTCATTCGTAAATACAAAAAATTTGCATTAATATTCGTAAAAATATAAAATTTGCCCATTTTGTTCAGATACCAGGAAATTAGTTTCCCATTTTCTTATAAAGGCAAAGATTCATTCAGAAAATGTTGTCAAAGATAGCACTTTTAGCCAAGTTTTACGAGTTGAAGCCAGAGGAATGTCGTCGCAAGGGAACAATCGGCTGTCACTTCCGGAATTTCAGTTTAAAAAGTCTAACAATTGTCAACGATTAAATATGGCAAAAATTTGTGTTAAATTTTAGAGGTAACTAAACCGTACACATTGGCAGCTATGGGATTCTATTAGTGTCATAAAAATTGCAGGTGTAGCCTCTTCTTTCTGCTCAAAGTATTAAATAGTTTTTTTCAATCGAACTTATACCTTTGGAATGGATAATTTTCTTCTGAACTGATGGACCGAATATTCCATTATTTTGAAACAACCGTTATAAATGAAGTGTTAGGTGAAGATGAAAGAGCTGTCGTAAAAAGTTAGAACTCTGATTTTCTGGTCAGAAAAGGAAAAAAAAAATGGTCATAATTTTTTTTTTTTTTTTTCTGGTCAGGATGAAAAAAAAATGGCCATAATTTTGTTTCTGATCAGAATGGAAAAAAAATGGCCATAATTTAAAAAAAAAAAAAATCTATGATATCTTTTGAATGTTGAAAAAATAAAGAAATAAAACATATTTTAAAAATAATTCACGTAAAACAGACGTCACTCTTGAACTAAACAAAAATAACTTTCCTGAAATTTTATACACCATAATTAGTATTTGTATTCTAGAGATTGTATTATGTAAAATATTATTGAATTGTATTAAATAATGTTTTGCACTTTTGAGTTTTGACCCAACGAAATTGTTTTTGTTTGTTTTATTTTAATATTTTATTTTCCATTTGGAGATAATCGTATGGAGATTTTTATTCAAATATTCGGGGTAAAGTTTGAATTAACTCATTAGATAAGGTGAGCGAAATTCGAAAACAGAGATAGCTTTCTTAGAAAAGTGTGGAGGAAAAAAATACCTCTAAATTGGCAACACTGGTCTAACATCAGATTTTTTTTTTAACTGCAATGCCTTGAGGGGAACTATTTTTGTGCATATTACATTTCTATAGTGTAAAATACTAATTTGGGTGACATAATTATTTTAGGAATAAAGTTTTCGCTATAGCAATATACTCGTATATATTTTTAAAGTGATTTTTTATACATAATTTATATAGTATGTGTATGTATGTATATATAAGCATTTGCGCCCTTTTGTAAGGCAATCGGCGCCCTTTTTATCCATTTTGCCACCGCCCTCTCAGTTATGCCAGTACGACCCTGAAATGTGGTACGCAATTGCGTCAAAAGATGGCGACACCAGAATTCTGATATGCTTATTATGTAAAACTTCATTGTTATTTATAAATAAAACATTTCAACTAAATTATTTATTATAAAATAATTATTACACCACAATAGTTTTCATGCAAGGAAAATAATAATTATAATAATAATAATATTATGGATGTCAGTGATTATATATTGATTGACCGTCATAATAATAAAAAATGATATTATAAAAAGAAGAGCTGAAATGAATTATTTTTTTACGTTTCTGATCGTGTGATTTATATTCAAATAATAATTACAGTAAACTCTCTGTAAGGCGGACTCTGTGTAAGACGGAAATCTGTCTAACTCGGAAAGAATTTCAAGTCCCTACGAATCCATAGACATAGAGTAAAATTTGTCTAAGGCGGAATATTGTCTATTGCGGAAAATTTTCTTGGTCCCGATCGATTCCGCCTTACACAGAGTTTACTGTATTAATGTATATTTTTTGTAAAGTGATTGAAATTAAATATATTTATAAAATTTATGGTAATATTTTTATTGTTGAAAAATTGCCAAGAAATAATCATCATCAAATTGGCGTCATTATAATTGTAATTTTATTTAACTTAATAGCAATTAAAAAATTACAAAGGAACTGAGAATAATGGTCAACTAACAGACTTAAAAAAAAAAAAAAACTTCACACGCACCAGCGAGTATCGAACTGCCTATGTTAAGATCAGTAGACGATGGCCCTCAACCACTCAGCCGTGGGAAGACAAGATTTATCTCCCCAAAAGTGGTTAAAAAGAAAGCATGTGTATGAATACAGTGTCATGCATCTTCGGTGAAATTTCCATAGAATGGCGAAGAAATATAGTCCGATTTTTCATGCGCATTATAAAATGAACAAGAGTCTTGCTGGAAACAAGTAAATTGTTATGGTTCATCTGAAACATATTTATTTGATTTTTAAAAAATCGCCCGTGTCATTTTCGAGAGAAAAAAAAATCGAATTATTTAACGAACGAGAGTTTTCCCAGAAAAAAGAAAAGTGTTATTCACCTCGCCTTAATCACATTTATATTATGTATCAATTTAAAAATAATCGTTAGAACCGTTTTCGAGATTTTCAAATTAGGAACTTCCTCGATATTATACCAACGTTTTCACTTTAAAAATGACTATTTAGATCTCAAAATATACTGCACGTAGAAATGTAAAAATTTCAGTATACGATTAGACTGCAGATATAAGACTGTTCTAGAAAATTCAGAACAATAAGACGTATATCTGCTGAGTTATTAAAAGGCGGCTTTTCGCATTTTCTTTGATGTCGAGTTAGCTGTATATATGAGTTCCGCCATCTACGAATTCTATGATACGATACGATTTTAGGCTTAAGGCTGCGTCACTCGAAATACTACCGTCTTCCATGATAAACAAATATTATCATTAAACTATAATTTTGTTTCTAAAAACCTTTTTTAATGTTATTTAAATAAATTAAAGTATAAAATTCATATTTCTGTTCCTGAAAATTAACGACACAGATGTCATATACGCCCTATATTGGTGCGATTTTTTTCTGACGCCAAAGTCATATACGCAACGGGTACTTAACTGGTGCCAAAGTGTCATTATTTTGCTTGATATGGTAACCCGGATGTTGTTGTTTATGCTGTTGATTTTTTCGCCATTTGGCATAGGAAAAAAATCGCGCCAATATGGGGTGTATATGACATCTGTGCCAAATTAACTTCCGCTATGTATTCAAATAAAATTCTCATTATACTAACTCAAAAACAACCAGTAAGTATAAACTGATTTATAAAGCTATATTCATTCAAACAATCTAAGCTTTGCATCTTCTTTAAAAAATGTGGAAATAAGTTTTGTTTCACCTATAGTCTTCAAAATGAAATAAAAATAAAGTAATAAAAACTTAAATAATCACTGGTATATTGAGATTATTCAGAGCATAGATTATGATGAAAAAGATGCAAATATAAAGTTTATGCATCCCAACGGACCTTCCACTTCATTTTGCTGGCCAAATAATGATTATTGCAACGTGCCCTTCAACCATATATTATGTAGCATTGAATTGACTACTGCAACAGGACGGCCATATGCTCTTTCAAAAGAATCTACTGAAACAATCAATCGTAAGTGGAGCATTTATAAAAAGCAATATCTAGTGAAATAATGTTGAATTTCCTATTTCCATTTAAATTTATCATAAACACCTTTAACCATTCAATTATAAAAAAGTGCAAATCTGGCACAGAAATAAATCTAATATTTGAAATTGGTTAAAACTTGAAAAACTTCTGTCTCATATATGTAAGTAAATTTTGTATGTATATATTATATCAGTAACAAAGAAAAAAAAGTATGATTTTATTTCAGGATATAGAACTTAGAATTTTATGTAACATATTGTTAAATTATACACAAAATTTATCAAAATAAATCTTTATTCATTTGCTTTTTTAATAACTTCATTATTTTTACCTTGAATTGCTACTAATTCTACTTAATTTATTTATAGTAATTTTATTTCTGTTTATGAAGTTAAAAGACTTGATGTTAGTTTTAAAAGTCAATCCTCTTATAATATCATATATTAATAATTGAAAACTATTTTGACAAAAACTGTCAAGATGCCACCCCCCCCTCCCCCCCTCCAAAAAAAAAAATATTTAAATCTAGCATTAGTTAGAAAAATATGGCACTTATGTTTATTTTGACAGGATATTGAAGAATCTATCTAAATATGTATCTCATGAATCTTTGGAATGTAAGGGGAGGGGCGTCCAGAATTTACGAGTTGATTGAATATTAATAAAGTTTATCAGTCTCCAGATCATCTTTATGCTAGATTATTTCTTTATATGTTTATATGTCTTCAAAATACATGCATATAAAAAAAAAAAACTAAGAAAAATTTTTTTCTCAAGTTTTTCAAAAAACACCTCTTTATTTATTTTTTTATTTATTTATTTATTTTTTTTTTTTTTGAGAAAAGATTGACTAATAAATAGCTCATAAAAAAATACTTAACAAAATAAAATGGGTGGTACATCTAAAAATATTTTTTCTTTTGAAATTCATACATGAAGTGTCAATTTTATATGAATATTCAAAAAATCTCAAAGAAAAATTTTTTTCTCAAGTTTTTCAAAAAACACCTCTTTAATTTTTTTATTGAGAAAAGATTGACTAATAAAGAGCTCATAAAAAAATATTTAGCAAAATAAAATGGGTAGCACATCTAAAAATATTTTTGTGAAATTCATATATGAAATGTCAATTTTATATGGGTATTCAAAAGTTCAAAAATTTAAAAAATATATTTGTTGTAAAAAGAAAATAAAAATTGGTATTACTTTATAAAATAAATAATATAAAGAAAGTTCTGCCAAAAAATTTAACCATTTTAATTATTTGGTAAAGAGTTATGAAGTTTTTTGTAGAACCATACAGAAAATCGACACTTTAAAAATGTCCATAGAAAAAGAAAAGTGTCACATGTTCAGATGCTTATAATTTGAAATATTTTAATTGGATTCAATTAAAATTTCATGTGGTAGCATCTTATATATGTATGTTTTCATGTTCCAAGTTTCGTCAAAATCTGAGATGGTGGGTGACATTTTGTAAAATTGCTGGATGATTTGACATGGAATGACCCTATAGTGAAATTTTTCTATCTCAGGAAATTATGGAATTTGTAGTTAAAATCAAAATCAGTTGTATTATGTTTCTGCAAAATTTCCCCCGATCCTAGGTCGCCGGATCGGACATATTCTGCACCCCTGCTAGCATCTAGCATGCATATCTCAATGCTGATTTTAAAGTCTAATTTTCTAAAAATGTCTGTGCGTATGTTGAAATGATTTTAAATACTCCTTTAAGTTCTGTAAAACTTGAAAGAATTTTTTCATCTTTTGCATTCATCTATTCTAAGTTGAGAAACCATTTGCAGCAACCTAATACTACTGCTAAAAAACTGTAAAGAACTAATTCATTACAGAAAACTAACATTTTCCACTGATAGATGGCGGTAGTCATCTGAGGATAGAAGATTGTTCTGTTTTTTCGAACTCCGAAGCGAGAAGCTGGAGTGAGCGCGCAGAGTGTTTTTTTTTGGTTGTGAAGGTGACTCGACGAGTGATGTAGTTAAAAAAGTAGAAATTGTTACCGCGATTATATTTTGTGTTTTGTGTTCGTAAATTTGTGTTTTGTGAATGTCATATTAAATCAAGAAAAACCATCCGATGGCCTCTTCATTTATCAACTGTGTTCATTGTTAAAGTATACCATAGTCTCCTACATTACAGACGAGTAAAGATGTTGGCAGCTCGGTACGATTCCATGGTGAAATGACCAGTGTTCTTAAGTAAAGATGCAACTAGCAAGTAAGCCAGTTCCATATTTTTTTTGTATTTATTAGTACCTTGAATCATCTGTTATCGATTAAATTTCTTTTAATCTGGATTAACTAGATTTAATTGCTTGTGTAAATTAATTTCAAGCTTTAGAAAAAGCGCGGGTTAATTGGGCATATTTCATGTACTGATATATACCGAACTTATTCCCATCAAATCAAATAAAAAAAATTGAATAATATTGAAATTTATTTCATTAAGCTGTTCTCTTTATAAAATATTGTGTTCTTAGGCATTTTATCTTAGGGATATTAAGATCTGTTCTTAAAGTTGAAATAATAATAAATAAAGTTTATTTATATATTTTGGGGGATACTTATGATGGTGATAATTCTTTTGAATCAAAATGATTTAATATTAAATGGTATGATTTCATTCTTTAAAGGAACGAGATTTTGAAAAAAAATAAAATTTCTATCTTACCGTTTTGTCATTTGGATCAATGCCAAAATTACAAAGTTCGAAAGAAAAAAATGTTGGAAGGCAGATAAATTCTGTTTTTTCTTTATTTGATTATTTAGTTATTCTAAAAATAGAATAGATGATATTTTCGTTCTTTGATTCTGATTGCAAAATGAATGTGGATTTGATATTTGTTTTGTTAATTTTTAAAGAAAAAAGTTATTGAGTTTAAAACGGAAAAATAAATAATTCTGTTTTGTTTGTTGAGTTTATGTAAAAAAATAAAAACTTGATAAGTATCGAGTAAAAGATAAAAGTGTTATTTTCATTTGGAAAAAGAAATTGAGTTGAATATTTTGTAATTTACTCTTTTCATGTAAAGAAATGAAAATGTTAAGTGGGTTATTTTAAATATTTTTTTGCAAGTAATTTGTTATGCTTGCATAAAAAGGGTTGAGAATTAAGAAAAATTCTCGTATTTACTTAGTTTGATTGGTTTAATTTTAATTGCGTAATTTAATTATTGTTTTTGAAATAAGTGTGTTTATTGAAAAATACAGTTCTGAATGTTGAAAAAAAATTCTTTTATCATCTTAATTGTATTTTTGACACAAATTACACATTTACTTATTTAATTTGTTTAAAAAGTTGCACAGTGTTTAATTTACTAAGAATTTGATAGAGGTGGATTTTAGAATTGCTTTATTAATTAAAATTTATTATATCGGTTTAAAAGTTTTGTTGCTAGTTTAAGTAGGAGACTTCTGAGTTCTATTAATTAGAAATTAAGCATTCTGATTTTGTTTCGGTTTATCTAAAATTAAGATGGCTTATTTAGCAAAAGCTAGAAGAGCAGACTTGTTGGAAATTTGTGATGAATTGGAATTGGAAGTTGATCTTTCGAAAAAGATTCCAGAAATTAAGAAAATTATTGTAGAAAGCGAAGTTTACAAGGAAGAAGAGGTTAGACTCATGTTAGACCGAGTAATAAGAAGATAGGAAAACGAGAGAAGAGAGAGAGAAAGAAGAGAAAGAAAAAGAAGAAAGAATTCGACAAGAAGAAAGGGAAGAACGTATGGCTAAGGAAGCTCATGAACATGAACTAGAATTAAAAAAATTGGAGCAATTGCAAAGAACTTCTGAACAGAACGATGGATCAGGAAGAAAGGTTGATGTCGGACCAAAAATACAGTTGACACAAATTGTTCCGAAATTCGACGAAAAATCTGATGAGATGGGTCTCTTTTTAATTAATTTTGAGAGAAGAGCAGAGATGGCTAAAGTTTCGAAGAGTGAATGGGTTGCATACTTGTTAGCTGTTTTGCCCACAGAGGTTACAAACATGTTAGCTAGGGAATCGCCTAAAGATGCGATTAACTACGATTTTGTTAAAAATCTTATATTAGAAAGATATAAGTTGAATAGCGAGAAACTGAAGCAATGTTTTTATCGACATCATAAAACGCCAGACAAATCTTGGAGGAATTATGCGCAGGAACTCACTAGTTATTTTACAGCCTGGATTACAGAATTAGGTGTTGAAAAGTTTGATCAACTTAAAGATTTAATTATTACAGAACAGTTAAAGTTTCGAGTGCCCACGGAAACAAAAGAACATTTTCTAGACAATTGGTTAAATTTTGTGACGCCTTTAGATTTGGCTAAGAAATTGGATGACTATGAAAGTATCAAAGAAAGTTTTAAAAAGAAAGAACTTCCGAAAAAGACCATGTCTAATTTTCGATCCCAATTTAAAAATTCAAATAACTTTGACTACAGGAAAGAAAGTAAGGATAATAAGCCTAAATTGCCAATTAAATCAGAATCATTAACTGGGAATCATAGAGAAAGAGAATTTGATAAGAGAACGTTACGTTGTTACGAATGTGGATCAAGCACTCATCTTCGTCCTCAATGTGATAAACTTAAGAAATCGCCAGAAATCATTTCTCATGTTAAGGTGGAAGTTGGGCAAGATTCGTCAATAACGCCTTATGTGGGGAAAGTAAACGGCGTACAAATGGAAATTTTAAGGGATACGGGTGCGACAATAGATTTAATTGCACAAAGGTATGTCAAACCGCATATGTATCTGAACGAAAAAGTGTGGGTACGGGTGCCCTTACACGATGGTCTATTCTGTTTACCTCTTGCTGAGATTGAATTAGACTGTGAAATGGGACATGTGATAACTAAAGCTGCTGTCTCAAGAGACTCTGTAGATTTAGGAAGATATTTGTTAGGAAATAAAACAGCCGCTTTATTTGAACATTGTAAAGAAGAAAAGGCAGTGAAAGAGCATATGATTAATGCTGTTCAAAACCAGAGCTCAGAAGAAAATTCTGGAAGCAGAGAAGGTTTCTCATGAAGAACCTGAAATGCACGAAATTTCTGATGAAACTATAGAAAAGAATCATAGCAATAGTATAGAAAGAGAAAACAAAAAAATGGAAGCGAAAAAAGATAAAGATAAATCAGAAGAAGAGAAGTTAGAAAACCAAGAAGACTCAATTTTGCCAGTATGTCAAACTGTCTCAGTACAAGAGCTTATAAAAACTTCTCCTAAGACATTTTCTGAAGAACAAAAGAAGAGCAAAGAGCTAAAACCTCTTATCGAAGAAGCTAAAAAGAAAAATAGCAAAGATAGCAAATTTATTTTGGAGAAAAATATGCTTTTTTATAAAAGAAAAGATAGGAATGGTACTGAAAGAAAATTATTAGTTGTCCCAGAAAGGTTTCGTGAGCAGTTAAAAAAATTTTGTCATGAAACTGTTGCAACTCATTTGGAGGTAGCTAAAACTAAAGATGCTTTGTTTAAGACTTTTTATTGGCCAAATTGCTTTAAAGATATCGAAGATTATGTAAGAACTTGCGACTACTGTCAACGAGTTGGAAAGCCTCAAGACAAAAAGAAAGCACCTTTACAGATTGTTCCAGTTATTTCAGAAATATTTACAAAGCTAAATGTTGATGCTTGTTGACCTTTACCTGTCAGTACAATAGGGAACAAATACATAATAACTGTAATATGTTTAGCTTCGAAATATCCTGACGCGGTTCCTACACCTAATTTGTATTCTACGACGATTATTGATGCTTTATTGCAAATTTTCAGTAGACTTGGATTTCCTCGTATACTACAAACTGACCAAGGAAAGTCATTTATGAGTGTACTTACAACGGAATTCTTAGAGAAATTTGGAGTTAGAGTTGTGCGAAGTTCGGTTTATCATCCACAAAGTAATCCAGTTGAAAGAATGCACAGGACTTTGAAACGGATACTCAGAGTACTTTGTGTAGAATCTGGAGCTGATTGGGAGAAAGTACTGCCTCCTGCCCTTTTTGCATTAAGAACTGTAACTCACAATAGCACTGGGTTCAGTCCAGCAGAACTAGTCCATGGCCAGAACTTAAGAACTCCAATGATGCTACTCTATGAAAAATTGACTGAGCAAGATATAGAAGAAGATAGTGTGATATCCTGTGTATTTGACTTAATGAACAGAATGAAGAAATGCCACGAGCTCGCAGCAGAAAATATGGAAAGAGAGAAACAAAACCAAAAATATTGGTATGATATAAAAGCCAGAAAACAAGAGTTTAAAGAGGGAGATAAAAGTTTTAATTGTGGCCCCGTCCAAACCAAATAAACTGTCAGTTAGTTGGATAGGACCTGGAGAAGTAATGAAGAGATTATCAGAAACTAACTATGTTATATACGATCCAGAGAGAAAGAAGTCCCAAGTGTATCACGTAAATATGTTAAAGCCCTACCATCAAAGAAAAATTGAAAGTATAAATTTACTGACTATAAAAACAACCTCTAATGATGAAGAAGAAGATGAAATTCCTAAATTGGATGAGGAAAATAATGACAATGCATTGTTAGAAGTATTGCAAGACATACAAAAAAACAACAGATTAAATGAAAGTCAATGAGAAGAATTAGGACAACTTATTGGAAAATATGCTGACTCTTTTTCGACTGAACCAGGGTGCACGAATCTAGCTGAACATGATATTGAGCTGGAATCAGAAAAACCAATCTGTGCCCGGCCTTATAAAATGTCGCCTAGACAAACGGAAATCCTTAAGGCCGAAGTCGAAAAAATGCTGAAACTGGAAGTCATTGAGCCAGGTGAATCTGACTTTGCCTCTCCGTTAATTTTAGTTGAAGTTCCAGGCAGAGAAGAGAGACCTTGCATAGATTATCGCCGTTTAAATAAAGTGACTCGCACAAAATTTTATCCTTTGCCCAACATTGACCAGTTAATAGAAAAGGTGTCTTCAGCTAAATATATTTCAGTTTTAGATCTGACCAGAGGTTATTGGCAAATTCCGTTAACGAAACGTGCTCAAAGGTATGCAACTTTTGTGACAAATTTTGGGACGTACAGACCTTTATGCCTTCCCTTTGGTTTAAAAAATGCTCCGTATGAATTTAGCCGACTTATGGCTGGATTACTCAGAAACTGTGAAGAGTATGCGGTGCCTTATTTGGATGATGTTGCTGTCTTTTCTCAAACTTGGGAAGATCATCTAAAGCACCTGGAAGACCTTTTCAAAAGACTGAGTGAAGCAAACCTGCATATTAAACCATCTAAATGTCAATTCGCTCAAGCTTATGTAAAATATCTTGGACACTTAGTGGGTCAGGGTCTTAGAACTCCAGGAGAACTGAAGGTTCAAGCCATAAAAGAGTTTCCAATTCCTACTACTAAAACTCAAATCCGATCCTTCTTAGGTTTAGCCGGATATTATCGGAAATATATTCCTAATTTTTCTGTAATTGCAATGCCTCTCACTAATTTATTAAAAGGAAAAGTTCGCAATTCAATAGTAAACTGGAATGACGACTGTCAAAAGGCATTTGATGAACTGAAAGGTAAACTCTCTGAAAATCCTGTCTTATATAGGTCCCTAAAAGCCTAAGTTTGATTAGAATGCTAATATGTAAATATGATAATTTGTATAACAGTTAAATTTGAATTTATTGTTTTGAATATGTGTAAATTGTTTTTCATTTGTATCTTGAGTATAATGTTTGAATATTTATAAATTTTATTTGTATTTTATATATTTATGTTTTCATGGTGGGAATAAGTCAGTTGTGGTTCACGGTACTAAATTTTGTTTGGAACTGGTGCTTGAAAGCAATAATTCACAAAGAAACTTTTCCCCATCGACAGTGAAAAGTTTTCTCCAGGTGGGGAGGAGTCTGTAAAGAACTAATTCATTACAGAAAACTAACATTTTCCACCGATAGATGGCGGTAGTCATCTGAGGATAGAAGATTGTTCTGTTTTTTCGAACTCCGAAGCGAGAAGCTGGAGTGAGCGCGCAGAGTGTTTTTTTTTTGGTTGTGAAGGTGACTCGACGAGTGATGTAGTTAAAAAAGTAGAAATTGTTACCGCGATTATATTTTGTGTTTTGTGTTCGTAAATTTGTGTTTTGTGAATGTCATATTAAATCAAGAAAAACCATCCGATGGCCTCTTCATTTATCAACTGTGTTCATTGTTAAAGTATACCATAGTCTCCTACATTACAAAACTTTTGTTTTGTTACACCAGGTTGCAAGAAAAATAAGGATTTTAATGAAATTTTTAAATACAGTTATTATTGTGTATTACAGTAGACTCTCTCAAATCCGCACAGATTGAAACCACAGGTTGTGTGGATTTTAGAATTTTACAGATTTCTGGTCATGCTTTGTTTACATTTTTAAGCAGTAGTTTGAATGTAATAATGCAATCAAAATTGTAATGAATGCTTACAATATAGTAAAATATGAAAATATTTAAGTAAAGTAATAAATTAAGATAATTTTAAAAATGATTAAATTATTAAGAGCAGAGGTCAAGTAAATAATTAATAGTATATAATTAAATATGCATAATATATATGAGATACATTTTTCTTGAATTATTAGAACGAAACTTACCTCATAAAGGTACCCTACTAATTCACATCAAAATAACAAGGAAGTTTTATTTCAGGTTTAGCCAGACTTAATAACTGAAAAAGCTTGATTAATACATAAATATATCTGGTAAAAATATTGCAATTACTTGTGATATCAGCAATATCTTGATATATATATATATATATATTTTTTTTTTCTTTTTTCAGAAATAAATTTATACTTCCATCATAAAAAAGCATGAGTTCAGTCATATTAACTAGAATTACATATTAAAATATGTACAGAATGATATAAAAATAAAAGTGTGTAATTTTGTCCCTACATTTGTCCCTACCCTTTGGGCCCCAGGGTCAAGTAAATAGGGATGGGCACTGTAGACCCTCCTTAATGGATCATAAAGTCACAGGTTTAGTTTTTATACTCATTCTTATTCATTACTTTTTACTTCAAATATTTCTTTATAAATTTAAATATGTATTTTTTAAATTTTAAAGATTTTTTTTTCATCAATGAAATATTTGAAGAATATATTTTAAGTTAGCATTCAATTTTACACATTACCTAATAATTTTTATTTAATCAGTTTTATTATACATATTTCATTTGCAAAAATATTTTAGCTTCAATGACATTGTGGAAATTCATATTTTAAGCTATTTTTCTGTTTTACTCATGATTAATGTTAATTATTCAATACTGTGTTTGACTTTGTCTGTATACTTTTTTTCCCATAAAAATTAAAACAAACTTTCTTTTTTTTATGTAGTATATCTGTATCTGTATAATAAGTGTTATAAGGTAACATCTGCTGGTTCTTTGCAAGTTTTATTTATTTTAATTTATTGCATAAGTTTTAATTTATTTTTGTTCGGAAATGCATTAAACTAGCAGATGCTGTTGTTCAGTAACTATGTAATAGAACTGTGCTTTCCATTTTTTTTTTTTTTTTTCCAGGCCAGCAACCATTTTTTTGAGTACACTAATGATTGCAAAATACTCACTAGTCTTTAATATATGAACATATATATAAAAAAAAAAAAATACTCAGCTATAGAATTATTTTGTTAAAAGTTAAAATTTTGTTACTTAATAATGTTCACTTTCAGTAAACAAAATAAATAAAATATTTTTAATAAGCAGATTTATTCAGAAAGTTGCCCTTTCGGATTTGAGAACAACCTTAGAATAAAAAAGAAACTCAAGATATGAAGTCAAATAAAAAAACATTGAAAAATTGTGTGCTAGCGAAGCACATGTTTACTTTTAACTAAAATATGCAATAACATATACTTAAATCATCTATTGCATAATCCAATCCACTATTTAGATCTGACAAAAAAATGGGAGGAAATCGAGATAAGGTTCGCTTGAGACATAATAGAAAAAAGTCTCATAAAAATGCCTAAAAAGATATATTATTAATTTTTAGTTTAGACATTTAAAAAGTAATATGTATTATAACATAGCTTAGGAAAAAAAGCCTGAGTATTAAGTCTGATGGCTGTTTAAATGTGTTAGTGGATGACAACTTTTATAAATATACTTTCCATTTTAAGATCAATGTTTTTAGTAGTCTAAAAATCTGGTAAAAAGGTATTTCTGTTTATTAACTGTTGCCTTTTTTTTTTTTTTTTAACTGGCAGTTTCTCAGAAGTGTCAAATGTCAATACACAATACTTCTTGAAACGTGTAAAGACTCTACTGCTAAATTCAAATCATTCCGGGAATTCTTTATAAAAAGCTTTATTTTCAATAAAAGATAATTATTCAGGTAGTGTTCTAACAGAAAAATCAGATATCTCAGATGGCAAATAGTTCAAAGAAATTACTTTGAATAGCCATGGAAAAGCATATTATATTTATGAAACTACACCATATATTTATTTATAGTATTAGTAATCAAAAGATTGTTTATTAAGATTTTCGAGGTATCAGTGTTTCACTATGTAGAACATTTTATTCGTGGAACATAAGACTAAAGGGTGGAACATAAGACTTTTACTATAAATGTTTAAATTCTAAATGATTTCAATTTTCTACATAATAGATTGTAATTATTTAAATTATTTTTAAATGAAGTTATATTACTTATATATCCAACAATGTTTATTTTTATCAATAAATATGCATGTGTATGTAATAGGAAAAAATATATATTTTTTAAAACCCGGTTTAAAACAAAAAAACCCAGTTTTTTTTTTTTTTTAAACAGGTTTTTTACCAACCCTGCTGCAAAATGTAAGAAATATAGAGATGTCAAGCAATCATTAACCATGAATATCTTGGTATTCGACAATTTGTACATTTTACAAAAAAATCTTTTAAAAAATCAATAGTTTGTGCTTCAGAATCAATTGTGAAAGTTCTCTTCTCAAATTCCACAACCTTATAGACTTTTTGTGTGTAACATCACTAAATCTCGGTACCTGGAATTTTTTCTTTTTTGGTATGGAAAACCTGAAAAAGTCAAAGAAATTTGTAGCTCAGCTGGAATAGACACCCTGAGAAGATAAAATTAAATTTTTGCGGTGTGTCATCAGAAGTGCATTTCTGTATGTGTGCATCATTGCAAATGAGTTAAGGACTAACATTCAATAGGGTTTGGTTTTTGTTTTATTTATTGCTTTTTAAAAAAGAAACATAAAAAACTTCAGTTATGAACTTAGTTTTAAACAAGTAAAATTGCAATTTATTAAAATGTATGGAAAAATGTTTTAAGCTGTTACTATAGCAGAAACTTACATAGTCATTGAAAAAGAAATGGTTGAATTTGTAAGAACTATTAATATTTATTCACTATTCAGCTACTTGTTATAATGTTTAAGCAGTTTATTTAGCATTTTTCTAATGCTAATAATATTCAGTGTTAAAGTAATTAATAAAATGTGTATGTAATCTGAATTATAATGCAACTAATTTCGCTTTTAGATGATACCCAAAATTAGCTAGGTTTTTAATATTGAATGTCTTCAAAACTAATCATTAAAACTTTGTTCATTTACTAGTATGACAATGGCTCGCTAAACATTTCTTTAAAGATATTTAGGCATAAATTCCTAATCATTTGCCTATTCTGGTTTTGCTCTGCAACAATGGCCTCTCCCCCCCCCCCCCCCCCAGTCCATAAAGAGTCATAAAGTGCAGCACATTTTTTTAAATTAACAGTATTTAGAGTAAAATTTAATTCTGCGATAGTGTCAGCTTTATTGTTTCTTGCATTCTTTTATTTAACTTGATCTCTGTATTAAGATGAAATTTTGTATTCTATTTTTCACTCACTTCCTGATATACTAAAATTAACGAAACAATGTACATAGGCATGTTTCCAATGGCAATATAATATTTTAATATTTTTTGAACTTAATAATTTTAAAAGCAATCTTTTGTTAGCCAGGTGCAGGTAATAAATCACCAAATAAATTTTATAATTATAACGATTTATGAGTTACAAGAACAATTGAGTTAATTATGCTTCAAACCACGCTCTCCCTTGTGGTGGAACTGCAAGACCGAATTATTTCAAGTACTGGAAAGTAGAAAATATAAGTGATAGATAGTAGTGTATCTCCATAATTTGATTTTTCAATATGATTTTTTAAAAACATTTGAATTTTGTTCTGCAAAACTAATTTTTCATTTCTGTTTTTTTTCTTTTGTTTTACAGAAAAATATGAAAATCTGGAAGTAAAGTTCTTTAAGAAGATGGCTGTGAATTTTCAGCTCTTTTATCAACGTTTGTTGACTAATAGCACGATTCTAACAGGAATAATTTTACTTGTAATGTATTTGTAATAAATTTGATCAACTTGTAAATAAATTAAAAAAATATTTTTGATTGCTTTACATTTTTGGTGAAAAATAAAATTGTGTGACAAAATGGCATTCAGTTCTAGTGTTTTAATATATTTTCTTTTTAGAAAAGTGAAATAAAAGGAATAAAGCATTTCTCCTTTTTCCTTCTAAGAAAACCACCTTCTTTGCTTCATAACAAAAATGGGGGTTAAATAATAATTAATAGTTTTTATATATTATGTATAATTCAATAAATATCTGCATTTATGTAGATTATATATTTTAAACTTTGATGGCCTGAAAAAGTAATATGGTACAAATTATACATTAGTATTGCTTGGAGATGACACATTAAATATTAACTGCTCTTCAAAAGCTGTTATGATTTAAATGAAAGTTTGTCTATAATGAGTGTTGAAATTACAATTTTAATATGGATAATATTGTATAGTGCAATTTGAATTTTTGATAGTCTAGGTAATATTGTTAAAAAATGAAATATAAAGTGCTCATTACTTAATGATCCTTATAGAGTAAGAAAAACAAAGATATATTTTTATTATGAAGTTCATTTGGAAAAAAACATGAACGATTAGTGCCTGAGTAGCGGTTATATATTGTTAAAAACTGCCACCAATTTTTTGGAAAAATATTCTTTGCCTTTAATAAATTCTAAGATTGAATTATGAAAAAAAAAAAAAAAAACTTTAAAAGTGGTGCCAACTGGCCTTCTGTCAATTCATAATAATTTTGAAAAAAAAAAAAAAAAATGTATGTTGAAAATTAATTTCTTTTACAGTTCATGAAATGAGATATGTCAAGGATGGGTTGTGTGTGTGTGTGTGTGGGGGGGGGGACCTTAACAGACTACAACAACATATTACATTATAGACACACTTTTATCCCACCCCCCCCCCACCCCCGATTAATTATACACCAAAGAAATTATTGTAATGAAGTGGCATACTTTCAATTATAATTTAAAGTACCAAATTACATAAATAATATATCTTAAAAAATCGATTTAAATTCTAATGATCAATAAAGTTAACATTTTCTCAGTTTACAAAAATAAAACTTCTGTGGTCTTGTATTTTATTTTCCAGTTGGATAATTAAAAGAAACATCCAGGTAAGAAATTCTGTGTAAAACATGGTACTATAAAAGCGTCGGATATAATTGTTATATAACAATTTTGAATGGAAATGAAGAAACTAGTTAAAAAATTGCTCTTTTGGCTAGCATATGTTCAATATTTTTTAAAACTACATTAAAGGCTTTGTTATCAAATTTTCTTTGTTAACTGTAAATTTGGTTCTTGCAGCTGTTTAGGAATCTCAATATTTATAAAAACTAAAGCAACTATAAAAAAAAATTTTTAGGTGAATATGTCTCTATAAAAATATTTAAGGTTGAATATTGTTGAACGTTCATTTACTAACAGCAAATTTGAAATTTGTTCTGTTCAAAGGTGATGAGCAGATAAGGCTCAGTTATGCCTCCATTGGAATTATCTTTTAAGGCTGTTCTCAACTGCTCTGCTCAACAAGCGCAAAACCTTTTGACATATTTACAAATTCATTTTTTAATGGAAAGATATAAAATTGGAAAACCTGACCTTGGAAGCGATTTGGAATCTGTGTTTTCGATTTTTTGATCAATCAATTACCTATCGGGTTATAAGAGATTTTGATCATGTGACACGTCATTTTTCTCCCCCTACTGACTGGATTTTCTTCTTTCGTTCGGAACTTCAGTTCAAAATGCCCAGTTTGACAGTATTTTCTGAAAGATCTATTGCGTTTACAAGAAAACTGAAAAAACAGTTCGATGGCATATTTTCTGAACACCTAGTTTCATGCGTATCCGAACAAAAATGAATTAAAACTTACGTCAGAAAGTTAACCCTTTTGATTTGAGAACAGTCTTAAATGTTTTGATAAAATTTAGGATCTAAATGCATTTTGTTCTGTAAAATTTATTCTTTTTAGGGTTTCGTTCATCTCACGAAACCCTATTCGTCTCACTCCTTTGTCTGTCTGTCTGTCTGTCCGTCACAGAGCCCGTTCTCAGAAACTATACATGTTAGAGACTTGAAATTTTGGGTACTTATAGCTGAATACCTCACATCAAACAACAAATCACAAAATTTTGAAAAAGTTGGTAATTAACCGAATTACGGGCTAATTAACTTCTAAAATTAACCAATCCACCTTTTTAACGCAAATTCAAACGGACTTTATCGAAATCATCCGTGTTTCTCCTAAGGGTTGCCAGTAAAATCAGCCGAATGCACGGTTACCCAAAGCCGCCTCAAGACTACAAGCCAAACACAAGGTTTCGTGACGTCAAGACGCGGGGCTTAGATCAGCCGTGGAGAGCACATGCGTTATTTAAAACATTAATTCTTTCCTCCATATTTCGACTTATTATCACAGCATATGGGAAAAAAAATAAAAACTTATAGTTTAAAGACGCTAATTAAGTGCTTTTTAATCAATTTCGATCACTCGAAACAATAATAACGATAACACAAAAACAATATTTATGAAATAATATCACTGTGTCAATGAAAATGTGCATCAGAATTAAAGATACATTAAAGAAAATTTGTTCGTTAATGAAAAAAAAATCCCAAGTATTAAATTTATTTTAGTAGACAGTTTTTATTATTTATTCTACTTTGAAATTTAGAAACAATATCAATTATCTATTTGATATATATTCAAAAACAAGACATTATACATTATTACATATATACCGGGTGTCCCAAAAAGGACTGACTGATTTTAAAATTCAATAACTTGCAAACGGTGTCAGATATTAAAAAAATTCTTGCAGGAGGGTTAAGCATAAGGTCAAAAGTTTTATTACAGTGATTTTCAATTTTAGTTCGATTTACAAACAATAGATGGCGCTGTAAGCAATAGTCGCTAAATTCAGGCTCGATTTTTGGTACTTCGTGGCCCGGATAATACATTTCCATCTCCTTTTTCTGCATGGAACAAGATAAAGGACCAAAAATCGAGCCTGTATTTAGCGACTATTGCTTACAGCGCCATCTATTGTTTGTAAATCGAACTAAAATTGAAAATCACTGTAATAAAACTTTTGACCTTATGCATAACCCTCCTGCAAGAATTTTTTTAATATCTGTCACCGTTTGCAAGTTATTGAATTTTAAAATCAGTCAGTCCTTTTTGGGACACCCGGTATATATATATATATATATAAATTTGCAGTTTAAACACATAAATTGAATTATTTTGCTTTCAATTATTTCAAAATAAATAAATAACAATAAGTGTGACAATCAAAACCCACATTTAAAAATTAAATTAAAGTGGAAGAAAAGTGAATGTTAAATGAAAACAAATTCAAGTTGTGTTCTATTTTTATTTTTAATTGGGCTTGAAATTATACAGTAAATATCCTATTAAATATTAAGTGATTTGAAACCTGCATATAATAAATAGTAAAATTAAAGTATACATGAAATTTAGCATTCTTATAAATAAATTTTCGTACTGTAAACTTTACTTATCAGAAATGGGTAATTTTCACATAAAATCCATTAAATTAAAAAACATAGAACTGTCATAATACTAAAACAACACAAGTTCATGAAACAGAAAATTATTATTTAGTTTTGTATTAGTTTGATATATTATGCAAGGTACAAGCAATAGATTTTTTAAAAAATGTATTGACATATGAAGAGAAAAATAAAAGAAAGAAAGAAAAGACTTTCATCAATTGGAATTAAAATATTCCTAATTTATGGTCATTTTCCTCGAATGTTTAGGTAATAGCTGATAAAAAAAAAAATAAAAAAAAACAACGAAAAACACAAAAACCTTCCACGAAAATATTTCATTTCCAAAATAATGTTGTGTAGGTTCTTAAATGTTTGTTCACATCTTTTAAGCTTAAAATAATCAATTTTTATGAGATGAAAAGTATTTCCTGACTAGATCTAAAAGTAAATTTATAATTATAGAATAATAATTTTATTTATTGTTATTTTTAATTAAACATTAAAATGTATATGAAAACACATAGGATTTTTGCGAAGAAGGTGTGTGTGTGTGTGGGTGGGGGGGGGGGGGGGGGACTACTGTTTTGCATAAGCATAGCTGCCAACTTGTACGGATTTTTGCTACCACTAAAATATAATAGAAAATTTTGCCTAATTCAATCGCCGAATTGCAGTGAATTTTTATAATTAAATAAGGCAAAAATTTCTGTTAAATTTTAGTGGTAGCAAAAATCCGTACAAGTTGGCAGCTATGCATAAGGGTACTAACAACCCTTCCTCTAGTCTTGTAAATAGATTGTTTACAGTTGTGGCAAAAATAGAGAGATTCAAAAACATTATCCCCATAGCTCTATTTACACAGTACATAAGCATTTATAATTTAACAAAAAATTATAAAAAGAATTTTTATTAAGATAGCAAACGTTTAAGATTTAAAAAGAACAATAAATTGATACAAGTATATCGATCGGGGTTTGCTTTAAAAGAAGTAAACAAGATAAAAAATGCTATGTATTCACAGCGACTTTTACGAAAATTTCTAGAATATTTAAATTTTTAAGTATGAATATATATATATATATATATATATATACATATATATATATACTATAAATACATAAATTTGTTGTCAAATTAAAGTCCAACTAATTCTGCATACAAAATAACCCGAGTTACTATTCACACGACAAGTGTCTTTTAATAAATGGGCGTTAATTAAAGGTTACTCTAATGAATTAGAGAAAACAGAACAAATTATAAAGAGCGGATGGTGTGACAAGATACAAATTAAATTATATAAGTCTTGACACGATTTAGGGATGTTTGCCATTTTAAATTATTGCTCTATGTGGAAAGAAACAGAACTGCAATAATATCGTTTCGTTTTGAGGTACGGTATTATTGATAGAATCGTACTAGGATTTGCTAGTTAATTTATTTCAAAGAAATTAAAAATAAAAGATTTTGAACACAAGAAATAAAACTTGTGCTGATAGCATATAAATACAATTTGAAAATAAAACTTACCTTGAAAAAATATGTTATTAGGCTAAGTAAAACGCACGTGTACGTAAAATAGCAAGATACATAATTCAAATATTCGGGGCTGGCGCGTTGGCAATTAGCCAGCCCCGGGCTGTGATGTCACATGTGGGGGGATGAAGGGCGTGTCTGGCTTGTAGTCTTGAGGCGGCTTTGGGTTACCACGGAGGAAATTAAGCCGAAAAATGAAGTGGAGATTTTAAAGCGAAATCGTATATCAGAAAATATTGGTCCGAGAAATTTGTAAATGGAATAGACAGACGCAGAAAAAAATCTACTTTCATTTGGTATAAAGTTCACATTTCTGCGATGTGTATAAGTTAAAATATCCACTAAAAATCGATCGATAAAAATTTAATTTCTTTAATTGGAAAGACAAGGAAATAAAAAGATTTCAATTCGGCGGGAAAGCAGGTAGACATGACGACGATGCGGTTTTCCATAATAGCATATTTTAATACTAAATTTTAACTTTTTAAATATTAAATTTTTTGATTAAATTTTTTGGCATCCCGATGTCAAATTTCTCGCTGATTTCATTGATACCCATATCTAAGTCCTATCTTAATTACAAGCTGAAATATTAATTATTATTTAATTAATCGGTTTATTGCTATCAAATGCGTCGATTAAAATGAAGAGACGCGCTTATTTAACCACGAATTAACTTAAATTAGGAAATCTAATAATTTGCCTGGGCTTTTTGAACAGCGATATGAGATAAGTATAACTCATTCATCATCAGAAAGTTTACTTCATACCACTATTTTCTAATAGTAATTTCAGGAAATATTTTGAATTATTGGTTAAGACCGCCACTCAGTCTGTTTGAAACTTTAAGATAGTTTATAACACATAGAAAAAAGTGTAAAAAAGAATGGAGTGTGATATTTCGAGGATGGGGGGGGGGGAGCTAGAATTATTTTTAAAATCTTAGCGTTTGTTACCGCAGCAAATATTTTAAATTCTTGTTTAAGACCGCCACCATCCCGACCCATCTATCTAGGGAAAGATTGCGTAAAGGAGTTTCGTTCAGATATGCTTTTGTTAAGAATAGAGTGTATTCCCTGGTGGTGGAATGTGGAACTAACATAATGCGATTTTGTTAAAATTAGGAAATCTAACAAGTCGATCTGTTTGAAACTTTAAGATATTTTATAACACATAATATAAAGTGTAAGAAAGAATGACACGCGAAATTCCGGGGAGGGGGGGGGGGGGGGTGCGCTAGATTTCTATTTAAAAAATTAGCGTTTCTGACCGCTTTAGGTGACTTTTTGAGGGAGTCCTGAGATATATGCTACTTATTTAATATAAAATTGTCTAAAGTTTAGTTACCACTATTTCCTAATAGCAATTTCAGCAAATATCTTAATTTCTTATTAAGACCGCCACCACTTCGAGTAACATATCTACTTATAGGTTGTTTAACAGAGTTTCCTTCCGATACAGTTTTGTTAAGAATAGAGTGCGCTCCCTGGTGGTGGAATGTGGAACTAGCATTTTTGTTAAAATTAGGAAATATAACAAGGCGATCTGTTTGAAATTTTACGATAGTTTATAACACATTAGAAAAAGTTTATAAAAAATGGCGCGTGAAATTTCGGGAAGGTGGGGAGAGGGGGAGGGGCAAAATATTTCTTTTTTGTTTCATACTGTTTCAGGTGCGTTTTTTGATGGAGTCCTCAGATACATGCTACTTATACTTATTAAATATAAATATGTCAAAAGTTAAATTACCACTATTTCCGAATGGTAATTTCAACAATTATCTTAAATTCTTGCTGAAGACCGCCACCCCCTCGAGTAACATATCTACTAATGGGTTGTGTAAAGGAGTTTCGTTCAGATACGCTTTTGTTAAGAATACAGTGCGCTCCCTGGTGGTGGAATGTGGAATTAACAGACCGCGATTTCATTTAAAGTAGGAAATCTAACAATTCAATCTGTTTTAAACTTTAAGATACTTTATAACACACGATAATAAATTATAAAGAAGAAGGGCGCGTCGCATTTTGAGGAGGGGGGGGGGTTGAGGGAGGTGCGCGAACAAAATTAGGAAATATAACTGGACGATCTGTTTGAAACTTTAATATGGCTTATAAAACATAACATAAATTTTTAAAATCAGGCCGCGTCAAAAATCATGGTGACCATCTGCCCACTCCCCCCCAAGGGGGGTACTTTTCTAAATTTGGCAGATACCCATCATGTGATATATCGTAGCATTTTTTTTTTTGGGGGGGGGGGGGGGAACAAAATTAGGAAATATAACAAGGCGAATATGTTTGAAACTTTAACATAGTTTAGAATGTGTTTGCCAAAATTTAGAAGGTATTCCATGACGATAAATGTACTGGACGTTTTGAAAGAAAGTGTTTTGAAAGGAATATTAAACGAAACCCTTTGTGCGATGTATGATCACACTTACCCACTTGTTTAATTATTTGACTTTTAATAAAAATTGTTTTTAACTTAAGTGTATGTTAAAGTAAAACATATGAAAGTCAGGATGGTGTTATGAGAACATATTTAAAAAAATAAAATTTCCTAGACCTGTTCCAAATTTTACATAGTATAATTTAATATATAATATGTGAAAACAGTTTATAATATAAACTGTTTGATAAACACTTCAAAACCAGTAAATTTAGATTCTAATTTTTATCAAAATATTTTTTAGAAGAAAAATTTTCTGTCCCCCCCTCCCCCCCCCAAAAAAATCATTTACTGAACTTTTGTGGGGGGGGGGGGGGTTAAACAATATAATTCCGACCAGCTTCGGGCTAGTTTTCATCCATGATAACCAATAGCGGCATAGATGTGGCTAGTTTCTGGCTTGCATTCATTAATGATGCCCATTGATGGCACAAATGTGGCTAGCTTCCGGCTTGCATTCATTAATTATGTCCATTGATGGCATAAGTGTGTCTGGCTTGTGGCTAGCTTTTATTTAAAATGACCCTTAATGGCATAGCTGTGGCAAGCTTTTATTCAGGAATGCCATTAAATGTGTAATTGTGGCCAGTTTGCGGCTTAATATCAGTTTTAGATGACCGTTAATGGCGCGTTTGTGGGCAACTTATTGTACTTGCGGCCAATTTCCTTCCGGCCTTATTGTGTCCGGCGTGACACTTTTTTGACGGAGCCGTTACGGCCAATGATAGCGGGCCGCCATCAGACACTTTCGGCCAAGGCTAACGAACCCATCAGCGGCCCACAAGTTGTGTGTTTGTTGGGTAGCAGCTAATCGTAGCAATAAATTAAGAGTTATTTTCATAATCTGGGTTATTTGCACAATAGATGGAAGAATAATTTACACTTGATAATGTAAATATCAAGCCTATTTATTTCTCCGTGTTAATAGGCTCTTTAGAATAATGCTAAATAAATCTTCAATCTGTATTGACCAAAATGCATATTGCTAAAAATTTTGTATAACTAACTTTATTTATCATTGTCCGTTCTATTTAAGGTATAGAGATTTGTTGGGATTAGAAATATTTTATTAAATGCATGAAGTTTATTTTTCTAAGTCGTAGAGTTTCTTCCCAGGTTAACGGTTGCATGATTTCAACTGGTCTACAAAATGAAAATGACATTATTTTAATTTTATTCAAACGATTCAGATTTAAAAACACACATTTTTCTGTTAAAAATGAAAGTTAAACACTCCTTTTTTTCTGCAAATTATTTAATAAAGTACATCTTAATATATTTTTGATGGTATTTACTCTACTGGAATTTCAAAGAGGGAAAAAGTAGTAATAGAACTGTCACATTTATTACGAAGTATAACGTATAATTCAGTGAGATTGTATTTAAGCTACCAAAACCACATATGCTCAAGCTGAGAGACCAAGAACAAGCACCCAAAAGTTAACTATTCTAACATTATTCGTATTCAATGGTCAATCTCTGCAATCATTGTAATGCTATCTAATCTAATAGTGTCAGATTAGAGAACATTTTAATTCCTGTTGTCATAATGGCCTCATTTCCCTACCAAAATGCACTGTAAATGATCAACTGAAAGTATTGCTTCTTAATAGCTCAAACTTTCTGCAATTCAGCGTTAATATAATATCGCAATGACGTTCGCATTGTTTTCAGCATCCAAGGTGAAGGTCCACACTGTTTTAAAATACAAGGTCAAATTCACATTTTGTTTGACTCAAGGTTCGTTTGGAAAAATCGACCAGCATAGCCTGCTAGCATTGTAATAAACTGTGTTCGTTTTTATGAGGATAGCATTTATACTCGTAGAGAAATTAAGGATTTTATAAAAACAGTCCCAAATTTCACCAAGTTTTTTGTTTACAATTTGCAAAGTTCTTAATATGAAAAATAGTTCTTTTCAGAAAATATGACAAACAACATTGTACACAATACTCTGCAATCAGAATTAAAAAATAATAAAAATTGAATGAAAAATGAGCAGGTTTACTAAAAATTGTTTCGCTGCACATGTGCGAATGCAATCAAAATGTAATATGCATAATGTATTAGCTAAGTATATAGAGTAACTTTTGTGAAAATCTGAAATTCATAGCTTGAAAATTCTGAAAATGATCGTCGATAGAATAAGCTTGAAATCCGTTGTTCCCAAAAAAAAGCAAAAAGATAGGGGGTTGTGTATCAAATATCTGTTGATTAGTGCCAAGATAGTGTACACAATATTGCATGTACTACTTACTATATTTGGATGTATATAGTAGTCAACCCCTCATCTTTTCAATTTTTGCTTCTTTTTAGGAACAACGGATTTCGAGCTTATTCTATCGACGATAATTTTCAGAATTTTCAAGCTATGATTTTGAGACTTTCACAAAAGCTGCTCGATATACTTAGCTAACACATTATGCAAATCATATTTTGATTACGTTTGAGCATGTGCAGTAAATTATTTAGTACACCTGCTCATTTTTCATTCAATTTTTATTACTTTTTAATTCTGATTACAGAGTATTGTGTACAATGCTGTTTGTCATATTTTCTAAAAAGACCTTTTTTTAATATTAAGAACTCTGCAAATTATAAGCAAAAAACTTAGCGAAATTTGGACTGTTTTTATAAAAACCTTAATTTCTCTACTACTATACATGCTATCCTCATAAAAATGAACACAGTATATTACAATAAGCCACTTATTAATAATCCCCAGTTTGAACGCTTTTGCTACATCAGTTTTTACAGGGTTATCCAAAAGATATTCGTTCTTTTTCAATTTGTTCACGGTCCCTTATGGCTATGGGGTTCCGGGAAAAAAATCTTTGCAGAAATATATGACCTATACTATACTATACTGTTTACACACCTGCAGTTTCAGGTTGATTCCTCATGTATTTTTCTAGATATTTAATAAAACCTCAAAAATCGCAAGTGATCGGTCACCTTTGGCCATATAGTGTATGTAGTCAATATTTTTTTTTTTTTTTTTTTTCCAAAATAAAAACATGAGATTTCACAAGAAATTTCTTTTGCAGTTTCGCACTTTGGGAATATGTTTTCAGAAAGCTGTCCTGCAGGATCTGCAATAGATAGGGGCAGATTGGGTTCAAAGATCAACATCACAAATAAACACTCTGCATTTGTGACTGCATTCCCAGGATCTTTAGAATATAAGAAATCACCGTTTCATAGTTAAATTCTGTTTTTTCAGGAAATCTGGATGCTTTTTTTATCTAAGACGGTCCTTTATTCTACCTCTTCTTATACCTCAATGAGCAATCTGCATTACACACGGTGAGCATTACAGGGAGCATAAAGTTCTCCTTTACAAGATTCTGTTATACACTAAAATTCTCTCACGTATGCTTCTATTGCTTTGGTTTAGATTCTTCCATTCTGTAACAATAATGGAAAATACTGTAACTGAAAAATGAATTGCACAGAATGATCTCAGTAAACAAACTGAAACAGAAAAAAAATTCACCACACATGTGCATTCACGCTAGCTACCGATTAGATCTACTCTGTTCTCTTCAATTTCAGGGTGATTCTGAGCAAAACAAAACTCACAAATTCATAGCAAATTTTCAGAAAGAGGGAGAATCCTCTCCCAGTGTTAATTATGAGTTTTTTTTTTACTTTTTTTCCCCTTTGATGAAATTTGTGTTTTCTCCGCAGTCCCCTTTACCCTGGGAGGGGGGGGGGGGATTTTCAAAAATCCTTTCTTATTGCTTGCCTAGGTCATAACAGCAATCTACAGTCCAAATCTTGTGATCCTGACTTTAGTCATTTCATCTCTGCATTGATGAGTCACTGACTCAGTCAGTTAGGAGTTTGTCTCTCTATTATATTAGTACTAAAGATTAGAAAGAGAAAATTAAGCTAATTTGTCATCTTAAAAATTAGATTTTCTGAACCTTTAAGGAAACTTATATGCTTAGAAATATACAAATAATCTAACATTATTAATTGTGGATTTCAAGGTGCCATACATCATGTGAAGCGAGATGAAAATTAAACTGTTTTGAAAAATTGATGCTGAGGCCTCTGATCTGAAGATTTATTAGTTTAAGAATTTAAAAGTAGAATTATTAAGTTAAACAAAAAAAAATTTTTTTTAGATACTAGGGGGCTCTGCCCCCTACAAGCTGCGCTCGCCAATCCCTGTTCAGACGTACCAAAATCCAAAAAGCAAGCTAATTTGATCGGCTTTAAAAATATTGAATTTAAAAAAACAGTAGCGATTTTTCAGTAAACAGGTTTCCATTCGTTTTCCCTGAATTAGGGATTTTTAAGACCAAATCTGCTGCTGTTAAGAGATACAATGGCTGTTTTCGTATTTAATTAAAAAAAATTAGTTAAACATTTGAAAATAAGCTAATGTAAAATGAATTAAGTCAACAGTGTCATTGTCTCCCGGTATTTTTTAACAGCACTATAAGATAGTTCTTTTAAATAATTCATTTTAAATGTATCGTTTCAAATCTGACGTAATTTACACCAAAGTTTTATTTCTCTTATTAATATTCACGTGAAAATACTTTTGTTGTTAGAAGGAAATATTATGTGTGCTGTCTTCGAATTCACGATAATAGTTGAAAAGATTATCTCAAAATATCTCGCGCAAATATATTTTTCAATTCAAATTGTTTTGCCATATTTTTTGGCCATTTTAAATATGACGCAATTTCCTCCATTTGCAAATTTTAACGCATAATAATGATTTTTTTATTTTAAGATTTTGTTTCTCTTTTAAAATTCAAGCGCAAATATGGTTCTTATGATGTAATTTTCCTGTTTTCAACATTTAATCATTTAATTCTAATTTTAAAGTTTTTTTCTCTGTTTGTAAGTCACATGTAAATAAATTTTTAATTTCAAGTAAACATTATTGTTTGCGCTGTTTATGCAATTGGCAACAGTTTAACATTTTCTAAAATTTGTAAAAAATATATCTCGAAATGCTGAAAATTTGAATTTAAAATAGAAATAAAACCTCAAAAAATGAGTCAAATAAGAAAAATAAATGCAATCTGCACACATGGAACTTATAACGTATAAAATGATTTAAAAATGATTAAATTCTCATGCATAGTTTTTGCTCCAATAAAACTTTTTTAATGGAACGATTTTGTCCAACTTTAGCATTAAATATCTCATAAAATAATTCTTCGATTTGAAAACTGTCTGCATCAGTGTGTTTATCAAACATTTCTCTATAATACCACCGATTTTCATATTTTTGTATGCAACAGTTTTTTTAATATTAACAAAGAAAGGCCATGCTTAAGCATTCAAATTGGATGCCGATCTACCCAGAATATCTATGCAGATTTTCATTGGTCCATTTCCAAATCAAAACTTTTTTTTGTATATAGAAGGATTGCATTTATAAATGAAACATAAAAATTATTTCACATACATATTTAACAGGATACATGAGCAATTCTCCAATAATAGTCTGTGTTCCTTGAGGTTATATTATTTTATCATTAAGCAATTTTCTTTAGCATAAAATGCATTCTGCAATCCCTTTCTATAATTTTGAAAAGAATTTTTATGAAAATAACTGTAAATTTTATTCCAATAATATTTTAAATATTCAAATTGTCACTTCTACTATTTTTAGAAAATTCACTATCCAAAATAAAAATTTATATTCTAAAGTATAAAATAAAGAATTTTATTACAAATAAAAAAAAAATAGTTTTATATTTATTCTGTGCCACAGAAATGCTGCCCCCTAGTCTTTATGTATGTGACTGTATGTACTGACTTCTCTACTGTATGTGAGAATTCTCAAAGAATTTTCTCCCGAGAACATTTTTAATGCTGATGAAACCGGGCTCTTTTACAGGTGCTTTCCAAATAAAACTCTGGCGTTTTAAAAAGACAAATGTTTCAGAAAATACACAGCAAACAAAGGATTGCTTTTCTGTTGTGTGACAGGGAAAGAAAAGTGAAAGATGCTGGTCATTGGCAAAAGTAAATCTCTCCTTGACTCCTTGGTGTTTTAAAGAAATTCTTAGAAGCGGATTATGGTTTTAATAAAAAGCCCACTGGAATTTTTTACAAATGGTTATAAGTGCATGACAAGCAAATGAGAAAACAACTCCTTTTCTCTGCTCCCCATTCACTCAAAAAACTGTAGCCATTTTCTTACTACACAATAGCACATCAAGACTGCTGCATCCCATGTACATGGGAGCAATAAAAAAAAATTAAAGGTGAATTACTAAAAAAGGATTCTTAAAGAAATGAATACTGTATAAAATGATTCCCATCCTTAACCTTACAAACGGTATTGTGACACTTTATAAAAGCTTGGAAAAAACAATTTTCAATTGTTCTAAAAAAGTCGGCTTTTCTGAACTAGAGGATTCTGTGGATGACAAGGACAGGACTCTAGCAGATTTGAAAGAGAAATGGGGAATAATTAAAGGGAAGAAAATTTTGCTCTCACTGGAGGTGGATATCAATTTTCATTGTTGCACAGTATCCCACTAATAGTAAGATTTAAACAGCGTTGTGAACCATTATGGTGAGAGCAACAATGAGTGTGAAAGTAAGAACTTTCAACAAGTGATCCATTCTCCTTGGATGTTATTAAAAAAGAGGACTTCAAATGGAGATAAATGTTCTCGATTCAATTCTGCATTCCTTGTTAAAGCATGAAATTTTTTACGAAATGGTAATAAAGTAGCCTTCCTCTTAACCAGGCTCCACTTTAACTGGCCGCCTTTTTTTTCCCCAACATCAGGCAAAATTCAGAAAAGAAAATTTTGTCTCGCATTTATTTATGGTTAGTTAACTCAAATTTACATAATATTGAATAATTTCAACTTCTTATAAAAAGTATGTGATAAGATTTTAAACAATTTAATTTGTACGAATTGAATATTTCCAACTGTGCAAAAAAATGCCTAAGCTGGGAATCGAACCCAGATCATTGGCTTACAAGGCCAATGCTTTACCGTTTAAGCTAACTGGGCCGACAGCCAGCCAGCATGTTTCCAGTTAGCTTAAACAGTAAAGCATTGGCCCTGTAAGCCAAGGATCTGGCTTCGATTCCCAGCTTGGGCCTTTTTTTGCTAAGTTGGAAATATTAAATGTAAATTTCCAACTGGGCGAAAAATGTCCAGACCAGGATTTGAACCAGGGATCTCCTGGCTGAAGCCGCCAGTGCTCTGCCATCTGAGCTATCCCGGACGAATCTGGCAGAATTTTTTCAACCAGCTAACTTTGATGACTATAGCACCTGGTCTGAAACCTGGTTCAGCTCAACAGAATAAATCTCAGGTAATGGAACTCCAGAAATCGCTGGATACGAAATTACACTAGATTAATTTTAACACAATTATTCTAATTGGTAAATAAATCATATTAGATGTAAATTTCCAACTGGGCGAAAAATGTCCAGACCAGGAATCCCCAGGCTGAAGCCGCCAGTGCTCTGCCATCTGAGCTATCCCGGACGAATCTGGTGGAATTTTTTTACCCAGCTAATCTTAATAATAATAGCATCTGGTCTGAAACCTGGTTCAGCTCAACAGAATAAATCTCAGGTAATGGATTCTCAGGCAATTTCTGGAGTTCCATTACCTGGGACTTATTCTGTTGAGCTGAACCAAGTTTCAGACCAGATGCTCTAATCATTAAGGTTAGCTGGGTGAAAAAATTCCATCAAAAAAAAAAAAAATCCACCAGATTTGTCTGAGATAGCTCAGATGGCAGAGCACTGGCGGCTTCAGCCAGGAGATCCCTGGTTCAAATCCTGGTCTGGACATTTTTTGCCCAGTTGGAAATTTACATCTAATATGATTTATTTACCAATTAGAATAATTGTGTTAAAATTAATCTAGTGTAATTTCGTATCCAGTGATTTCTGGAGTTCCATTACCTACCGGGTTTTCTCTTCACCGGCTAACCCTTGGTCCTGTATACGCCAGATAACCCCTTAAGGGGCGGTGGGATAAAATATATCCCACCTAATTTAAACAAGATTTTCACCAGAAAATTTTAACTAAATTTTACATTTTTAACTTTAGAGAAAAATCATAAAAAATTGCTTTTCTTTATTTAAAAATAAAATTTTTCGATTATTCCGGTGAGAATTCAATATTTAGAGACATTTTTGCTTGCCCCTCAAAGGGTTAAGCAAGAGGTTACTGTCATTTTGAAATCAAACATATTTCTTCGGCTCAAACAAATGCAAGATTTCTTTATTTACTTTTTTATTATGCTTTCAAATAAATGTTTATTTTCCATTTTGTGTTTAAATAATTAAAAAATATGAAGTTAACAATACAATACACTAATACAATACGAAGTTAAACATTTAAAAATTTTAATTAAACACCACAAAAACATTTTTTTTTTTAAATTTACACATTAAATAGAAATTTTTATTTCATTCTATATAACAAATTTTGGTACTTGTTAGTTATCCCGTCGACCGAATTACTGCCGCCAAATTGAAAGATGAAATGCCAATAATAGTTAATCTTAAATGTCACATTCACTTGACAACACGTGTTTACCTCATCAAATGATTTTTATTTCGACATTTTATTTGTATTTTTATGAATGTTATGCTAATTTATTTGTTCTTTCGTTATTAAAAATAAAAATTATGTCAATTTGTATAATTTGGCGGGTGGTTTGGCAATTTATATAATTCTGCGAAATTGGTCGACGGGATAACTAACAAGTACCCAAATTTTTCTATATAACGAATTTTGACTGATTTTCGTTACATAAAGAACTGACTGTATTTCCCTGTTTTTAACATGGATCATTTAATTTTTATTTAAAAGTTTTCTTTCTGTTTTAAATAGTCATATGTAAATACATTTTTAATTGAAAGGAAATAGTATTCTTTGTGCTGCTTTTAGAATTGGCAACAATTTAAAATAGTAATATTTTCTAAATACGGAAAAAATTATTTCTTCAAATGCTGACTATCTGAATAAAAAATTAAACTCATTTAAGGCGGTGAAAGTGTTAGTTATGTTTTTTAAGAATACAGAGATAAATATGATTTTTAGTATTGACTTCTTTGAGCTTCGAAGATGATACCAATGTTTGCCTTGTAGATTCTTAGTAGTATAATAGTAGTTAAAGTTACACGGAATACTTCTATTACACACACACAGTCAATCCTCTCAAGGGTCTGGCAGGGGCGTGCGTAGCGGGCCCCCCTACTTATTTGGAAGAGTTGGTAAAATTTAGAATAGTCGGAAAGTTAGGAACACACCCTGCAAAAAGTCCCCTCTGCCATCGTCAGTATCATTTCAATTCTCTGTTGCGATCGTCATTGAGTGAATAAATTAGTATTCTTCATCTGTGCTTTTATTCTTAACCAGATTAAGAATAGTTTCATTTTTAAAAATTACAATGAAAAGACAGAACCGTTTTAAAATTAAATGTGAGTGTGGAAGCATTTTCAATTATGACACAACAGAAAGTACCATTTGGATGACATCAACGTGTAAAATATCAGGCTTTTGATGCTGTTGCTAATCCATTTGAAGTAGCGACTTAAAAGAACTGAAGAACAGGCGACATCTAAGAATAAGGTTAGTAAGTACCGATATTCAGTAGTCTAAATTTGTTTACTTTTAACCCTTTCCGGCACAGTGGTCCTACTCCGGGCACGCCTGATTTTAATTCCAAACTTGCATTCGGCACCAAGAATATTTTAATAAAATTTTGCTTCTACAATGAATGCTTAAACTAAGGAGTTCTTATTTTCTAAAAAAAAACTTACGAAAGCATTCAGAAACTCCAGACTGATGACGCGGCAGCAATAATGAACATCCTTAAGGAAGCTGACAACATCTGCGAGACACATGGAATAAATCAAGATTATGAGTTCAATTTGCGGCACAGGCGACGGAGGCCTCCATCGAAGATCGACGAAAATCCTGAAACTGCAGTTCTATTTACACGAGAGAACATAACTGACATGTTGGATTTCGACAGTGTAGCTGGAAAATGGGCTATTCTGAAGGATAGGCGGGTGATAATTTAAAAATGTAGAAGGATAATTTTTAGTCTCTTATACTAATATATATCTTATTTTTAGCAAACAAGATTTGTCTTTTTTATGTATCTTAAAATTTATATACTTACATTACACAATAGCATGCGGTTTTATTTATAGAAACATAAATTCCGAAGTACTTCAACATTCTTAAATTCTTACTTTTGAGAACTGGTTAATGTACGGTACATCCGTACACATTTCCTTTTAAATTGTAAGCAGAATCCTAATTAATAACAGAATTCTCAACTCTACTTATATAGTAAAATAATTTTTAAAAAATTACACATGGGTGGATTTTTTATAATGGGCCAAAACGGATATCGAAAATTTCAAAAATTAAAATTTAACTTAGAGCATATTCAAAATTATTTTTAGTATCACCTATGATGACAAATTATGTAGTATGAATATTTGAGCTACATTTTTAAAATAAGTTTGTCTATTTAGAGCATTTTGAGAGAAAAACAGGAAAGAATGTCAATTGGGTGACGTTTTTAAAACTGTTGTTTACAAAAGTATTAGATGAAAAATGATAGCTTTTTTAAACATATAAAAGGGGCTGAATAGTTTATTAATAAAAAAGTCTTAAAACAATCTACATGAATATATTTTTTCATAAAAAAGGTGACAAAATCATGCAAAAAAGAAATATTTTGTGTTTCCACATATAAAAGTTTCAATTAAAGAAAAAACATACTGAAGAGAAAGCTTTAAATATATCCATCTCCTTAAACAGTACGTATTGATTAGTTTTTAACACAATTTTTTTTTAATTGTATTGTTTAATTTATAAGTTTAGCAATTATTACGGTGTCACTCCATTGATGCTAGTGTCATCCCATTGAAGAATTTGCAAATATGCTTTCATACTGGGCAACATTTAAATCTCGGGCAAACTTCTTATTTTGTTTTGGTTCAGGATAACTTGTGCAAGGGGTTGTACTTTAAATTTTGTTAATGTACTTCCACTAATGCATTTATTAAAAATTTGCCTCACACAAGCAGGATTTCAGCATTGGATTTTAATTGAGAATGCCAACTTAATCCATATAAAAGATGTTTGCGAACTGTTTTCGGTACAGCGTGTCCCCGAGTCAGAATTTTGAATTCTTTATAAGGTAAAGCTGCTGAATTCTTACTAGATGTGCTGCAGATATTTTTGTAGTGTTTACACCTTGCGTTGCGATATAGCAATTGATCTATTTCTCTTTTTTATCTCCCTTAGACTAATGTCAGACGAACGTCTATTTTCCTTCTTACAGCCTCTCTGCACTTTCGCTAGCATGTGTTTCCTTTTCATGTAGAAACAAAAAGCATGCAAATTGTCATTCGTCTGACATTAGCCTTAACATCCGATCACGGTTTGGTGTTCGAACTTTCTGTCCACGCACCCTTTGAGAAATAAGAGGCATATGTGAAAGTGTAACATGTGCTACTGGTTCAGAATTCATTTGACTCCTGGCTAAATTTACAATTGTTCCTTTCTTTTTCTGCCTTTTTCCGATGCTTTCCTCCAGTACTTTCTCTTATTTCTTTGCTCTCTTGGTGTTAGATCAGTAATTACTTTAATTAAATTTAAATCTTTTTTTCTTTGGGAAACTTCACTTTTCTTCCTATTTCTTTCTTCTCTCTGTGCTTCATTTAATTATGCTAAATATTTCCTATTTCTTGCATTTGCCTTCTCCTTGTACTTTTATACTCAGTTGACTTACTCTTTACTTCAGAAACTCTCTTACGATTTCTTCTTCTTTTTTTATACTTTAGATGAACTAGGCACACATACTTGTATAGACACTTCTATAGAATTGAGAATCTGAATATTTTTTTCTTCTTGAACATTTTCCATTTTAATATGGTTTTACACCCGGAATAACGATTCTAAGCAGCAACAAAAAATTCCATACTAGTATCAACAAACTTCAAGTAAAGGCAATAAAGGCGCCAATTTCTATTCTAAAATTCTATGATCAGTTGTTTACAGTTAGTACGCAGACGGCTGATTAATATCACAATATCCAGAAAAAGAAACATGAAAAAAGAGTGTTCTACTATGCCAAAAAAAAAGGAAGCAGATAAATAGCGAACTCCTAACTGTATTTTCTGTCAATTGACACTGCATCAGCGGACATGGCGTCATCCCGTTGAGCGTCGTCCGATTGACAAATTGTAAACAAAGAGTCTTTACATTCCGATTAGCGTATGAAGGAAGATTTTAAAACGAAATATTCTTAGAAGTCAGCAGGCTTAAACAACTAAATAGTTAAATTACTTACCAAATCAGACCGTAAATATTTTAAAGCCGTCATCCTATTGACAGTGGTAGGTTGAACGAATACGATATAATTTACTTTATCTCACTTTGAAGTAAAATAAACAAAACTTTGAAATTATTTTCACATATACCGGTAAAAAATAATAAGGATTGATGGTAAACTGAATGCGATAGTGCTGATGGCACCATATTTTGATTAATGTAGGAATCGAAATCAAGTGTCATCCTATTGACAGAAAATTTGGCGACGTCTTGAAATCGGACATTTAAAAAAAAAGAAGTGTTAAACAATTGCAAAGAACATAAAAGGTGGGTTCAAAAGAGTTGATAGAAATAATATTTTAGGATTTTGAAAATGTAAACACTGTGGTAATATTTAATACAGCTGTATGAAGATCACTTTTCCGTACGGCGACACGTCATCCGATTGACAATTTATCACTTCTACGTTTAAAAACTATGCTAAAATTGTTAGCTTTCAGATTTTTTGTTTCAAAAATTTAAATAAACTGCTAAATTTTAATTTTTAGAGGCATTTTTAAATCTTTAAAGATAAATAAAACACGAAAAATATGCCGACGACACTAAATCTCCCATTATAAAAAATCGACCCACATACTGAATAACAGCATTTAATTTTGACTGTGGTTAAGGAGAATGCAGGTGAACACTTAAGACTTTTAGTGATTTTTATAAATTCACAGTATTGTAGAACAGTTGACTCGGTCGCTGAGATGTGTGTGTGGGGGGGGGGGGATCATAAAGCCTTTCTCACCCCTGATCTTGCAGTCAGCAAAATTCAGTCCACCCCCCACCCCCACTAAAACAGCCTTCAGCACGCCCTTGGGGTATGGAAAAAAGTTCCATTTTAAACAGGCTTCCGTTTGAAGAAGTGCAATTAATTATTCTTCTAAGATGCACTGCCACAATAAGATCTGTTTTTCATTTCATCAAGATCCTTCATCTCCACTTTAACAAGCTCTACTGTGTTTATAAGTAGAATAAAATCTGTTATGATGGAATCCGCAAGGAGTGGTGAAAAGAACCTTTCAGCAAATTTAATTGTATGCAATCCATATCAGGATCATGTAAATGTTCCTGTTTAAGGCAGGATTCAGTTACAGATAATTACCATTTTCACAGGTTTTACTATACATATAACATAAATAAGTATATTTATTATAAATGCAGCAAAACTTGTAAAAAGGGAGCCTGACAACAGCAGAATGTTGTCATAAACGGAAAATATTACTCAGTCCCATCGAAAAGAATACCATACAATTACACCTGGTAACACGGAAAGTTGTTTAAAACGGAATTTTTCACCACCCTTTGCAATTTCATCTTGACAGGTTTACTATAATGAAAACAAAAGTTCTGGATCCCTCCCGAAAAGAAATCCTAGCAACACCACTGATTCACTGTCCTATACACAAGCAATTTTTTCAATATTTATACTATTTATTTGATATAAACATGTCCTTTTACTTTAATATGCAAACAGAAGTAAATTGTATATAAAAAAGAATAACATATACAAATAAAATGCTTTTATACATATATAAACAAGAATAAAAGTTCATTAAGCTTGTTTTCATAGCTGTTTATATCATATCTTACTTTTACCAAGTAAGTACCAAGTTTATACTTACCAAGCTTTAAAAAAAAAAAAAAAAAAAAAAAAAAAGGTTTCTATACTGGAAAAGCACTTTAACATTTTTTTCAGTCTTAGAAGAAGAATGCAATACTTACAGAATCTTTTTCAAGGTCTGTCTTTTCTCTTCCATCACATGAATTCAATTTTTTTGCACTATTCACTGTCATGTTATTAAGAGATTCTGTATTTGACAAAGGTACACTATTATCTGTTTTGTACAAGTAAGACTTTGTTTTCAAAGTTTCAAACAATAAGTCCACAAACTGTTTTGTGTCTGAAAATTAAGATAAAATAATGTAACATATATTCACAGCAAAAAAAAAAAAAGAAACAACACAAAACTTTTTATGACAGAATGCACTTTACTTAGAAAACATAGAATTCAAACTCACAATCCTTAGCACATGACGTTTATGCTTCTAAAATATGCATTAAAGGGGGGCTACTTTTCTAAAATATTTTTTTTTTCCTACTTAAGTGCTAAACACTAATTTTTTGTTAAATTTTCCATTAGTATTCATTATTTAAAATGAGCCCCTATAAGCATGTTAATTGTGAAGAGGAAAAATGGACTCTCTACAGTTATGCAATATCAATACAAGAGGCCAGCAAAGACTCTATTGAGTATAGAAGAGACAGCAGTACTACTTTAGTTGACCAAAAATCCATCGCCAAACCATAAGATTCAATGCCAATAATGGTTGATCTCAAGTGTGACTTGACAGCAAGTGTTTACGTCATCCAGTGATTTTCATATTTGTTTATGTGTTACTTAAAATGAAAATGATGTCAATTTGTGGCGGAATAGGTCAACAGGATAACTAATATATTTTCGGATAATGATTTTCAAATTTTGCTAATGTGTTGGCTAATAGTCTTAATTTCTTAGCGCAGTTATAATAGCTTTATTTAAATTTACAACTTAATACATTATAAATGGATACGATACACATGTTTTATACGAAAATAGGCTGAACAGACATGATTACAAGTAGAAGAAATTATCATTTAGCAAGCATATGTTTTTCATTAAGCCAAACATGGCGTTTAGCTACGGTCAATTCGCAGACCAGAGTGGTTCGCACCGGCATGGTTCCGACACGTTCCTGCACTCGGATTTTATTATAAGTAGATTTGAGTTCAGCCTGTTTCACCTATAATGAGAGTATGTACACGACCCTTCCAGTTTCCAGAAAGTAAAAAAAAAATTAAACAAAACTAAGTCAAAAAATTAAACAAAACTACAATCAATTCAAACTAAGATGCTAGATTAAGTTTTTCCCGTAAAGTGCAAAATGACTGCCAGCCCACTCAATGAAAAAATGTGTCTGCTTATGGCCACAAGGACAAGGAGCTACACCATATGGCCAAAGGTGACCAGTCACTTGTGATTTTAGACGTTTTGTTCAATATCTAGAAAAATACATGAGGAATTTTGTGTCAGCAGTATAGTATAGGTCCTATATTTCTGGGAAGACTTTTTCCTGAAACCCCATAGAGGACTGTCAACAAATTGAAAAAGAACGAATATCTTTCGGATAACCCTGTAGAAACTAATCTACTAAAAAACAACTTTTCAAAAGTAAAAAAGATGAAACTTGTGGCTAAAAAATGGTGTGATATCATATTTCCAAGCTTATATTATGGTACTTTTTTAACATTTTCCACTAAAACATTTACCATTTGTAAGTCGAGTGACTTCGTATATGTTGATAGAAATCCTCTTCTCCTGTACTAAATACATCATAACGTGCTTCTGAAAATTCAAATGTTTTAAAATTATGCATCATGGGCTTGGCGGCCATCTTTCCATATTTTACACAAATTTCTATGCACCCAAGTTTGTAAAGGGTAATAAGTTTGCATTAATAACAATTTAGAACTTCTGATTTTAACTACGGACAAATAAATTTAAAAAGACTTTTATTTTGAGAAAAAAAGTTCATTGTTACTGCTGTTAAATGCTTAATTACTCTAAAAAAGTAATCATAAAAGGAATAGCGAAGATATGTCACCATTACCTCAACACACAAATTTCTAAGCACACAACTCCGTGAAGGAAAGGCATAAAATGTGTGCAGTGGTAACAATGTCGAACTTTGGTTTTCAACTGCAAACATCCGATAAATTGAAAAAGACTAATATTTTGAGAAAAGAAATATATTTTTATTGCCTTTAAATGATTAATTACTTTATGAAATAAATCACTAGATGAATCCTTTAGATAAGTCACTATTATTTTAACCCGGGAGAACTCACTAGTGAGAATGCCCAATTGCTTTTCTTTTACTTTACATTAGTATAATATCAACTTTTTTTGGTTGGCTTTGTACTTTTATTCACAAAAGAGGTAAAATAATTGTAAAACATTTTGAAATTTTAATTCAAATGAAAAATGATTTAAATAAGAGTCTTTAAAAAGTACGACTGTGAGAGAAAATCTCATGCAGTGAGTTCTCCCGGGTTAAGACACAAAGTTCTCCGAATACAAGTCCGTAACGGAAAAGCTTAAAATGTCTGCTTAAGTAACAATTTTGAATTTCGGATTTTAACTATGGATTAGGGTACATAGAAATTTGTGTAAAATATGGAAAGATGGCCGCCAAGCCCATGATGCATAATTTTAAAACATTTGAATTTTCAGAAACACGTTATGATGTATTTAGTACAGGAGAAGAGGATTTCTATCAACATATACGAAGTCACTCGACTTACAAATGGTAAATGTTTTAGTGGAAAATGTTAAAAAAGTACCATAATATAAGCTTGGAAATATGATATCACACCATTTTTTAGCCACAAGTTTCATCTTTTTTTTTTTTTTACTTTTGAAAAGTTGTTTTTTAGTAGATATCATTTCTTTTTTTTTAAACAAATTATATATAATTTAAATAATCTACTCACTTAAATTGAGTTTTATTAGAACCTTTGTAAGTAGAAAGGAAACCCAATATGTGTACATTTTGTTTACATATTCATTTCTTAGAGTAATTAAGGATTTAAAAGCAATGAAAGCTAACTTCTATTCTCAAAGTATCAATCTTCTTCAATTTATATGGTATTTTAATTTTTATGAAGAATGAAAATTTTGTAAAAAAAATGATAGCGTTGAAATAACATATAGACATAATAGTTGGTCTTTTAGTTAGATATTTGTTTGTTAGATAGTTAGTCAGATATTTGTTTAAAGATAACTTTTTATTTTATTTTTTGCAAAATTGTTTTACCTTTGCAAATATCTACGGCTAATCCGAGAATGAAGGACGACATACAAAAAAATCCAGATATTTTTAGAAACGATTCTTAATGAACCTTTACATATTTTAGATAATTAGTATGCCAAATTCAGGCTTCTACCCCGAACGGTATCGCAAAAATTGGAATTTTAGAACTTTTTTTTGTTTGTTTTTGAACTCTTTTAAACTTTGAACTTATTAGGAAATTATTTCTGAGAGCATTAATGTTTCAAAAGTTACAACCGTGTTAAATTTCAAGGTCGTGCTTTAACAATTCTATTTAAATCGTTATTTAGAACGTTTTCTGCTTGTTTAATCTCTTTAAAGATAGACTTCATTTTTCGAAACAGTTCTTAACACTCTCGCTGTGTAAGTAATTCTTCGCAATGAGCGTCTTTTACAAAATTTTTAATCGTTTATCACCGGCTCTTTAAAGCAGAAATTTTTGACTATCGTAATCGGGGAAAATGTTCTGATTAAATCGGACAAAGTTTTCTTTAAAAGATAACTAGTGTGAATAACCAAATAGTATTAATTTGACGGGAAAATGCAAAATGCATGCCCGAGCATAGCTCAGGCTGCGGATCGAGGGGGTTAACGAGCACTTAGATCTTAAAATTAACAGCTTGCCAAAATTCAGGTTTCAATCTTTAAGGATATCAAGATAAACCCAATTTTAGAACTTTTTTGCTCCAGCGCCGTTAAAAATTTCGATTTTTTTAGGAACTGTTCATGGTGAATACTTACGTCTTAAACGTTACAACTATGTAAAATTTCGATTTCCTTAAGGCTAAGAATTCCAAAAAAATCATAATTTAGAACATTTTTAGAAAGCTTTTTTACTCGTTTCACCCTTTTAAATTTCGATTTTTTTAGAAATAGCATTTAGCGAGCACTTACATCTTAAAAGTAATCACCATATCAAATTTTAAGTTTCTCCCCTCAACAGTTTCATAGAAATCTTAATTTATGAATGGCTTTTGCTCTTGCAACCTCTTAAATTTCGAATTTTTTAGAAATTGCTTAGGACTAGCATTTTCGTTTTAGTAGCCGTAATCATGTTAAATTTCAAGTTCATGCTCTAGCAATTCCATTCAAACCAAAATTTAGAAAGTTTTTAAAAAGCTTTCCACTCATTTCAACCTTTTAAAATTAGATTTATTTTGAAACAGTTTTTAATGAGCATTTACATCTTGTAAGTGACCACCATGCCAGGTTCAAGGATTCTATCCCGAACAGTATCACAGATTCAAAAATACAAGAATTTTTTTACTCTTGTACACTTATAAATTTCTAATGTATTAGGAAACGCAAAGCATTTACGGCTTAGAAAATGACATCTGTGTCAAATTTTATGTTCCTAGCCCAAACAATCTCATTAAAATCATAATGCAAACCGTTCTTAAAACGTTTTCCGCTCGGTTCACCTCTTAAGATTTCGATTTTTTACTAACAGTTCTTAGCGTGCATTTACATGTTTAAACAAATCACCATGCCGAAATTCAGACCACTATCCCGAACGATATTACAGAAATCGCAATTTTAGAACTTTTTTTTTTACGCCTGCATCCATTCAAATTTCGAATATTTTAGGAACTTTTCTGTGAGATCATTTACGCCTTATAAGTAAAAAGCACGTCAAATTTCATGTTTCTAACAATTTGCATATTCAGTAATTGTTGCAGACTAACAATTGCAAATAAATCATAATTTAGAACGTTCATAGAATGCTTTTATGTTGTTTCGAACTTTTAATTTCTACCTTTTTTAGAAATTATTCTTATCGAGTATTTAAAATAACCACTATGTACCAAATTGTCGGTTTCTATTCCGAACGGTATCACAGAAATTTCAATTTTATTAAATTCTTTTCTTTTCTATTCTTTTCAATTTCGAATTTAATAGATTATTTTCGCCTCTGTCTAGCAGTTTGATCCCCGTTAAATGTATGCTAAGCATTACATCATGTTACTTTTATTCATAATTTAATTAACTATCTCAATCCTTCGCCAAGTAAGAAGATTCTGATAGAGAAATCATGAACTCGTTACTTTTATGCTAGCGGGCGCAGGTGATAAATCGCCTATTATTGTTTCCTTCTCATGCATTCGTATTGCCTTAATTTTACTTAAACTTTAATCCTTTCACTTATTTTATATAAAATAACTTTAATTTAAAATACAAACGTTTAAGATACATGCCTTTCATTATTTAATTTTTTAAAAAAGGAAAAGAAAAGAAAAAAAACTAGAGAACAGGAATTCTGCTTTTTCAGAATTTAGTGTTTCCATTACTGCATTTTCTTCTGACGGACTGATGGCTTCTATTATTATGAAACAGCCATTATAAATGAAGTGTTAGGTGAAGATGAAAGAGCAGCCGTAAAAAGTTAGAACTCTGATTTTCTGGTCAGAATGGGGGGGGGAGGGGGGGGGGGGGGATGGCCATAATTTTTTTTACGGCTGCTCTTTCATCTTCACCTAACACTTCATTTATAATGGCTGTTTCATAATAATAGAAGCCACCAGTCCATCAGAAGAAAATAACTCGGTTAAGCGGGTCTCTACTGCAGTACAAAACAAATTTCAATTTTAAGACTTAAAGCACACGTTTTATTTTATGTAAAATGACGTCATTCACATCCGCTTAAGAATTCCACTTTTACGATCTACTCTTAAACATCTACAGTAAAGCATGCATAGCACATCACTATCGCAAAATAATGCACAAATGCAGCAAAAAGATTCCGTCATTTATCGAAAAAAAAAACGGCTTTCTAATGATTCATAGATACTTACAATTAAATATAGTATATAATAGCTCCATTGTTTTAACAGAAATCATTCGTTTATATTTTTTTCAAAATAACACGTATTTTAATTACATTTTCTTTTGGTTGTTATGAGAAAATGGCAACAAAAATATATAATTGCGATTTTAAAACTATTTTTCCTTTACTTTCTACAGAAATGAAGTACTTCCGTTGCCAATATTCCGTTGCGACCATTGGTACCATTTTTTGCATAAGTACCATTTTTTCTGACGCCAATTTGGCGAAAACATTAACAGCATAAACATCAACATCCGGGTTACCATATCAAGAAAAATAACGACACTTTGGCGCCAATTGAGTTCCCGTTGCATACATGACATTGGCGTCAGAAAAAGATTGCGCCATTATGGGGCGTATATGACATCTGTGCCAAAACTTTTATTAGAAACACACACAAATTATTTTATTATAAAATGCACAAAGTTTGATTTAATGTAAAACACACGCAATCTCTTCTATTGGATTGTCATATGAAGGATAATATCATCAAAATTCTGGGTTGCTATGGAATAAAATTGCCATTTTGGCACTAAAAGGATACCCCAATGCGTCTGAGACATCGTCTTTGCCTCCGTTTGCTCATATGTTGAAATAAGTTCAATAATAGGGAGATTTGGCACAGATGTCATATACACCCCATATTGTCGCAATTTTTCCCAACGCTAATTTGGCGAAAACATCAACATAATAAACAACAACATCCGGGTTACCATATCAAGCAAAATAACGACACTTTGGCACCATTTAAGTACCCGTTGCGTATATGACATTGGCGTCAGAAACAAATCGCGCCAATATGCGTATATGACCTCTGTGTTTGTTTGTTTTTTTACCTGAAAACCTTTTCATATTCAACTCAATTCATTTTCAAAAGTTTTGTTTACATTAGGAATGAAACCTAAAATGCCGTTAACTTTGAATGCATACTTCTTAGAAGATACCTTTTCTCTATAAAATCATTTTTATTTTAAAAATCTTTCTAAAAATTAACTTTTATGCAGTTTTATTCGAAAAAATAATCTTGATGGAAAATATTCATCTACCAGATTGAAGTTGAAGTGGATTTGTGCTATTATAATGAGGATAGTACGCGCTCGTTGGCGGGTTTATCACTGTTTGGCACAATTTGATAATTTTAGAATGAATTAACAGTTTTTTGCATATTAAGGATAGAAATTTTATTTTTTTTAAACTAAATTTTATAAAAGCACGTAGATCGAGTAATTACCAGTCTGAAAATGCATTCCATACTTTTTTCTGTCCATTATTTAAGTCTGTAGCTTAATTGAATTAATATATGTTTGACGAAGGACTTTTTGATCATTTTCAGTATCTCGACGTTTTTTAAAAAATCCTGTATCTCTGTTTATAATTATTTTATAGAGACGAGTTTGGTGTCAAATTGAAGCTTTTCTTCAATAGATTCTTCTAGTCTTAATTTTATTTCTCTGCGATACTTGCTTTCTTAAATATCTGAAATTTTAAAATGCCACGTTTGGTCGATTTAACATGGACAAGTTGTGTTCAGATAAGCAGTTACGCTGTTCTGGCTTTTGTTTCTTGGCGTTTGTTTGTTTGGCGGGGTTAGCATTTTTTTATTTATAGCTTGGCTTGGCAGAACGACCGTCCTGCTGGATGTAGCAAAAGTGTTCAAACTCGAAATTATTAATAAGTGGCTTATCAAGCAGGACGGTCGTTCTGCCAAGCCAAGCTATAAAAAAAAGTGCTAACCCTGCCAATTAAACAAACGCCAAGAATCAAAAGCCAGAAACACATAACTGCTTATTATACTGAAGACAACTTCTCCATGTTAAATCGGCCAAACATGGCATTTTAAAATTTCAGATATTTAAGAAAGTAAGCATCGCAGAGAAATAAAACGAAGACCAGAAGAATCTAAAGAAGAAAAGCTTCAATTTGAAACCAAACTCATCTTTATAAAATAATTATAAACAGAGATAGAACATTTTTAAAAAAACGTCGAGATACTGAAAATGATCACAAAAATCGTCTTCAAACATATATCAATTCAATTAAGCTAGAGACTTAAATAATGGACAGAAAAAAGTATGGAATGCATTTTCGGACTTGTAATTACTCAATCTACGTGCTTTTATAAAAATCGCATTTTTAAAAAAATGAAATTTCTATCCTTAATAAGCAAAAAACTGTTAGTTAATTCTAAAATTATCAAATTATGCCAAACAGCAATAAACCCGCCAACAAGCGCGTACTATCCAAATTATAAAAGCACAAATCCACTTCAACTTCAATTTGGTATTTTCCATCAAGATTATTTTTTCGAATAAAACTGCATGAAAGTTACATTTTTAGAAAGATTTTTAAAATGAAAATAATTTTTTAGAGAAATGGTACCTTTTAAGAAGTATGTATTGAAAGTTATCGGCATTTAAGGTTTCGTTCCTAATATAAACAAAACTTTTGAAAATGAAATAAGTTGAATGTGAAAAGGTTTTCAGCTAAAAAAACAAACAACAACAAACAAACATGGTAAACGATAGACACATTGTTCGTGTACAGAGACAACTTACAATTAGAAAACATCTTTGACGTCATTTTTGTGTGAGTTAATGAAATAAGGTTTTACCTTGAAATGTTTCCAACATAGTTCAACAGTGTTTATGACTTCGGTTTGTCTGGCCAACAGTCTGTTTTCCGCGCTCTTACTCTCGTAAATATACTCGGAAAGCCCTAAAATTTTTGCATGTTACTGAAGAAAAGATGTTTGTGGCAATTATTTACAGGGATAGACAAAAGTATTCCGTCATATTACGACCAATGGGAAAAAATCGTTTCAAGTGCATTTTAATGATGTTACACATTTTCACACATAATGAAATTAATATACATTTATGAAGTGCACTAAAATAAGCATTCTGTAGAATATGTGATGCAAAGAATATTTATTATTCATTTACAGGGCTACATACAGGTAATACCTTAAAAGAATTCCGTTAAATAATGGTATAGGTCAAAAAATTGTTCCCGGCGTATTTTAATTATGTTAAACTATTTCATATATCGTAACATTGATATACATTACTTCCTGTATAATATGAAATGCATATCATTAACAGGGACAAACAAAAGGTTTCGGATACTATACTGTATCCGAAGTAATGTATATTGCTGGATGAGCATTTTTAGTTATGATAGGGTTTTTTAACTTTAACTAAATTTTTGCATACTTTGTGATGTTTATAAATGCTATAGATTAGTGATGGGCGATTCTGGAAAATTCAGGAATCGATTAAAATCGACATCGTATAAAACTGAATCGATCACAATAAGAATCGATTCCCAAATTCTAGAATCGATACTTGAATCGATATTTCGATAGTCACAGATTCGCACAGATAAGCTCAAAAATATTAATTTCAAAACTTAGCGAATCAGCAGAGCCGTAGCGACCACCTCCCATACCTCACATTTAGAGGGTAGACAAAGTCAGGGGCCCAGTCGTAAGCTATTACAGACCTTTGAGTCAAATAATAAAGTTTTTAACTTTTAAATTATTAGTTTTAAGATGTAATTTTACTAATATTGTAATTTAGATTTTATTTAAATTTATTTTTTAAGAAAGGTCTCGGTTAAATACAAGTTGGAAATTGCGCGTCAAACGTGGCAAATGTGGTGCGCTTGTACTATAACAGTGCACTTCATAAGTTCATATCAATTTCATTCTGTTCGAAAGTCTGTAACATCCTTAAAATGCACTTGAAATAATTTTTTCCATTGGCCGTAATGTAACGGAAAACTTTTGACTGTCCCTGTAATTAAATCATTGTGATTTTCTTCCAGCCTGAATTAAAATTTAAATTTTCAGGGACATAATTCACGTTGCCATAAGAACCGATTTAGTATTCTTACAATTTGAGTTTAATAATGTAACTAGCAAAGTTTATTAAAGTTCTTTTATTTAAAAAAAAAAAAAAAAAAATCGTCGCTGCAAGACGTGAAAATTTAGTTTTCTCAGAAGAAATAAAAATCAATTTATTTTACTGTCTTAGAAGGATAGTGGACGCACATGTATATTGCTTGGAAATCTTTAACATTATAGCTAGTAACTAGCGGGTTCCGCCTAATATGAAATCTCGAAGCGAACGAACCGCGAACCGGGTTCCCGCTGCCTACAGCATCGTATAGGTGTACCCCCACCCCCACTTTGGCCACCGGGTCGGAAAAACGCGCTCACCTCCCCCCTCCCCCCCCCCACCAATTTTTGACATTCATCATTTAAAAATTTTTTTATTATGTGTTATAAACTACCTTAAAATTTCAAACAAATCGCCCTGTTATATTTTCTAATTTTGTTCTGCCCCTCCCCTCTACCCCCCCCCCCCCGAAATGTGGTGACGCGCCATTCTTTTTTATAATTTTTTATCATGTATTATAAACAATCTTAAAGCTTAAAACAGATCGCATTGTTAGATTTCCTAATTTTAACAAAATCGTGTTATGCTGGTTCCAGATTCCACCACCAGGGTGCGCACTCTATTCCTAACAAAACTGTGAACGAAACCCCGTTAAACAACCTATCAGTAGATATATTACTCAAGAGTGTGGCAATCTTGATCAAAAATTTAAGCTATTTGCCGAAATTACTATTCGGAAATAGTGGTAACTAAACTTTTGACTTTTTTATATTTAATAAGTAGCATTTATCTCAGGACTCCGTCAAAAAACCCCACCTAAAACGGTAAGGAACGCTAAGGTTTAAAAAAAATTCTAGCGGCCTCTCCCCCCCCCCCCCCTCCTCCCGAAATTTTCGCACCATTCTTTTTTAAATTTTTCTTATGTGTTATAAACTATCTTTAAAGTTTCGAACAGATCGCCTTGTTAGATTTTCTACTTTAAATGAAATCTCGGTCTGTTAGTTCTATATTCCACCACCAGGGAGCGCAGTCTATTCAAAACAAAAGTGTATCTAAACGAAACTCCTTTATACAACCTATCCGAAGATACATTAGTTTAGGGGGTGGTAGTCTTAAGCAAGAATTCAAGATATTTGTGAAATTACTATTCGAAAATAGTGGTATGAACACTTATAAAATTTTTGATATTGAAAAAGTAGTAATTATCTCAGCCCGCCGTCAAAGAACCGCACGCTAAACGGTAGAAAACGTTAATGCTGCTATAAAAAATCACGTGACTGCCTTTAAAAAAAAAGCATTTAATAGAAATAAACCAATTAGTGAAATAATAATTAATATCTCAGCTTGTAATTAAGATATTTTTTCGAATTTCTGAAAGGAGAATTTTTTTTTTTTTGCTTCGCCCTGTCCAAGTTTCGAATTTTTACGCCCCTTACATTGTAAGATGTGGTCCCCTTTTAAAACAGTACAAAATTCTCGGGAATCACTTTGTTTAAATTGTTAAATACATTATTTGAAAAAAAAGGTTTTAAAGCATTTTAGCAAGTATTTTCATACACCCTTGAAAAAAATTAATAACATACAGGGGATCCTTTAGTTTCGGAAAGCTCCGAAATTTCATAAAATTCAAAGTATCATAAATCAGTAAGCTTGGTTGTAAACAACTGAATTTTTTATAATACAACTTACACAAACACTTTGACAAACTTACGGGTGAAAATACGGCTTAACTAACGAGAACCTTGAGTCACGTGGCTTTAAACCAAGAATGATAAGTTTAAAATGGAAAAGAGACGAAATTTGTTATTACCATTCATAAATAGTGCTCACCAAGAGCTGCAGATATAATATCAGTGTTTAGTTGGTAAACAAATGATTCGGGAAGAATGTCAAAAAAGGTCCCATTGAAATTGGACCATAATTAAGAAAATTCGGATCGAGGGGGGGGGGGGGGTGTATAGGTGACGAACTGAAAAAGTACAGCTTAATAAACTAGTAACCCAAATAACTTGGCTTCTAAACTAAAAATATTACAATTTAACCTAGAAAGAAAAAGGCTCTTATGCGAAATTTGACAGCAGTTCTGCCTTTAAAACAGTAAATCCGAAAGAATAAATATATATTCCTTTGAAATTACTGTCAAAAATATCAATACAAAAGTTGGAGCACGATTGACCCTTACCAAAAAGAAGGAAGGCTAGAGACAGAAAATAAAAGATCACATTAAAAGCTTTCCAACGATATGTTATACGATATGGTTTGGAAGAAACAAAAAATATCACCCCCCCCCCCCCCCCGAGGGAGCAGGTAAGCCCCAAACGATCGGAGGGGCGACCTCAAAAGTATCTTTGGTCAAGGTTTCAAAATGTGGCTTTATAATAAAATAGAACAAGAATTGGACATTTTAAAAATTGCATGCAAATTTTGAACGGCCCTGTAAATTAGGATTAGCGAGGAAAAGGGGAGAGGGGGGTGGAGAGATTAGAAGGGACGAACTTGAAAAATACAATATAATAAACTAGTAACCTGAATAACTAGGCTTCTAAACAAAAGTATAACGATTTAACCTAGTGTTGAATTCAGGGCGTAGCCCGAGAGGACATCCCTCCCGGGACATTGAAATGTCCCTCCCGTAAGTTTTGAGATTTTATGCTTTTTAATGGACAAATGTGCACCCCCACCCCCATTACGGAACTCTGAAATACCCCCCCCCCCCCCTCAATCCCGACCGGAGTCGCATAAATCCCTCCCTGAGAAAAATACCTGCATTCAACACTGATTTAACCTAGAAAGTAAAAAAAGGCTCTTATACAAAATTTTACAGCAATTCTGGCACTAAAACAGCAAAATTGGAAGAATTGATTCAACCCGAATCGTGGATCGACCGCGATGAGATTTGAATTGAAGTAAATCAAAGCATAACGATTCGACATTGCATCTAAAGAATTGAAAGTAAATCAAAATATAACGATTCGACATTGCATCTAAAGAATTGAAGTAAATCAAAAAAGTAACGATTCTGAAGATCGCATCTGAAGATCGACATCGGCATCGAATCTGAACTGAATCGATTCACCGTTTCTGATCCAAGGGCAGAATCGATGCGTTCATCTTTTCTTGCTTTCTTTTGTCTTTAGAAAAATAAAGTGTTGTTTTCGTGAAAATTTTCGACTTCCGGTTTCTAAGGATTTATAGTGTTAGAACTTCTTGTCTGGAATACGATTTGACTATTTTTTATAAATTTTTTGTCTGTCAGTCTGTCTATTTGTTTGTCTCTGACAAAAAAATTGTGAGCGGTCTATTTCAAGAACTAATGTATGGAATCTGTTGAAACTTTAGATTCAGTTAGACCTTCATATAAATTGGTGCTGATTACTTTTTGGTGAAAATCGCTCAACAGGTGGCGCTGCTATGCTGCATTTTTCATGATTTCCGCAAGATTGCTATTGCAAGAACTAATGCACGAATATTCACCAAACTTCAGATTCAGTTTGACGTTGACATAAGTTGTTGAGGATTAGGTTTTGATGTAAATCTACCGGCAGGTGGCGCTGCTATGCTGCATTTTTCCCAAATTTCGCAATAGCGCTATCTCAAGAACTAATACACGGGTTTTCATAAAACCACATTCAGTTAGACGTTGGCATAAATTGCTGCTTATTAGGTTTCGGTATAAATCGCCCAACAGGGGGCGTTGCTATGCTGATTTTATCAGCAGAGTTGAATTCAGACATTTTTCTCCGGGAGGGACAGTTCAGAGGGGGAGGGGATTGGACTTTTGTACATTTTAATGTACAAAAAGCATAAAATCTCAAACTTTCTGGGGGGCATTTGAATGTTGCGGGGGGGGGGGGGGGGGGGAAGAATGCTGCCCTCCCGGGCCATCCCCTGAATTCAACACGTTTTTCAGGATTTAAATAATTTTAGGGATAATATCTCAAGAACTAATGATTGAAATTTCATCAATTTTTAATGTACAAAAACGTATTGAACTCAGGGGGTTGGCCCGGGGGGGTGACATTCTCCTCCCCCCGAATCACTCAAATGCCCCCCAGAAAGTTTGAGATTTTATGCTTTGTTGCGGGGGGAGGAATGTCATCCCCCCGGGCCACCCCCTGAATTCAACACGTTTTTCAGGATTTAAACAATTTTAGGGATAATATCTCAAGAACTAATGAACGAAATTTCATCAAACTTAATATTCTGTTAGACAATGCCATAAGTTATCCATGATTAGGTTTTTGTGTAAATGATATAACAAATTGTGCTGCCATGCTGCTTTTATCAACAGTGTTGAATTCAGACATTTTTCTCTGGGGGGGGGGGGGGGGGGGGATTTCTATGGTTCTGGCGAGGAACATTCTAGAGTTACGAGGGGGGAAGGATTGGACTTTCGTCCATTAAGCATAAAATCTCAAATCTCCCTAGGGGACATTTCAATGTTCCGGGGGGGGGGGGGGGTCCACCCGTACCAGCCCCTGAATTCAACACTATTTTTCAGGGTTTACACAACGTTTGCGATAACATCTCAAGAAGTAATGAACGGAATTTCATCAAACTTAATATTCTGTTAGTCATTGACGTAAGTTGTTTTTTCTGAGTCTTTCGTGTTAATCATGTAATAGGCTGCGTTGCTATACTGCTTTTTTCATGATATTCATGATAGCCATATCTCAAAACTAATGCACGGAATTTAATCAAACTTCATATTCTGTTACACTGTCGTATAAATAGATCCTTATTAGGCTTGGGTGTATACTACCCAGCAGGTGTCGCTTTTATGCCCTTTGAACTGGGATTTTCCGTTGCGGACATCTAAGAGAGTGTGGGCCGAAATTCAATGATTTGTTAGGAAAATGGGATTCTTATATATATTTTTTAAATACACATATTTCAACGAACCTATACTTTTGGATCCTCATGATGGGTATAGGTTATTTAAATTTGACACTGTGATAGCGAATTTTGAAGTTTTAACATTTATGAGACAGAAGAAAGTTTTGGGATTGGACATGCAACTACTTGACCTTAAATGTTTGAAGGAAAATGAAAATGATATGACCATTAGAGACATCGATTAAAAAAATTATAGTATCGATTAAATCGAGTTGGCCATAGTATCGATTAAATCGATTAAAAAAATCGAAATCGCCCATCACTACTATAGATCAAATACAGGGTTACAAAAAAAGAATTTGTAAGCGCTACTGATTATGAGCGTAAATTGCTTAAAGGTGGTTTTTAAATGAATTAAATTTTGCATACTAAAAGATGTTTGTAGAATACAGATAAAATGAGAACAACAAATCTTCTTAAAACACCATCAAAAAATTTTAAATGTGCTAGGCCTTTCGAAAGATCTGAGTCTTTCTTCGTCAGGCGCAAAGAAGACGTCCTTCTACTATGAAAGCAGCAGGAAGACTGAAATGAGAGATAAGGGAAAGGAAACAAGCTGAAGAAACAGGGTCATTCCACACGAATTCAACCAATGGGTGTTGCAGCATAGTCACGGATTTTTTTTTAATTTTTTTTGTAGACAGACATAGTAGTGAAACCCTCAAATCTGAAATTTAAAACTAATTTGCGGAATATTCACTGAGATATACCCTTTTAAAAAATGGTCATTTTTACCAAATGGCGGCCATCTTGGATGCTATCCCAATGTCTATAAATGTCCATAACTTGACAACTAATGATTCAAATTTTATATTTCTGGTACCAATTTAAAGCTATTTATATAAAGAATGCATATATGATATTAAAACAATGGTAAGTTTTTATTTTAATACTGTTTATTACATTTAAACAGAAAATATCACCCTCAAAAATTGGCTTACTGTAATGGGCCATAAAAAAAAATGGCCCATCATAAATTTTTTTCAAACTTGCTAAAAACATTGCTCCATATGTATACTTTAAACAGAAAAAAAAATTGGAGAGGTAAAATTTTTCATTAAAGAAAAATAGCTTTTGACACATAGGATGTCATTTACTTAACAGTGACTATCTTAAAACACATAAGTATCTTTGGTTTAACAAATAATGGTTAAAAATATTTTTTTCTGGCATATGAATTAATGTATGAGCATCAATATATAAATAATTCAATTTAGAAATACCAATTAGCAGTTAATTATACTAAAAACACATACATATTAAAATAACAGTAAATTTTCATTTCAATACTTTTTATTTCATATAAAATGATAATATGTATAATTCTCAAAAAAATATACATAATGGAAAATATTTAGAAGGAAAAAGAGCCATAAAACATATTTTTTTGAAATATGGCAGAAATACTAGCTGTAAATCAGTTGAATTCAAATAAAAGATTAAAAATTAATATTAATGAGTTGATTGAGTTGACATTAGTTATTCAGTTCACTGCCAATTTCAATTTAAATGAACAAATCTTGACAAAATGAGTACACAAATCTTGTGTGATACAAATGTACAACAAAAACATCAAATATGTATAAAAGTAAGACTTAGATAAAACTTATATGAAACATATTTACATAAAATAAGAACAGGATACTTACATGGATATAACTTTATAATATATTGTTGAAAGGAACTTGATAATATGTTGTTGAAAATTACCAAGGATTTAATCTGTCTTGAAGTTTAAGAATAAGAGTTGAATTGCTGTATGCTCCTCTGGAGCAACAGTATATGTTCTTCCTGTAGCAGTCATTGGGGTAGACACTACTTTCATTATATGCTCATATGGAATCCAACAAACATCTGAAGATTTTGGCCATGGATATGATGAACTAGGACCATGAGGATGCATGAACATAATTTTATAGTCATTGAATTCCTCGCAGTAATCTAAAGTCTTACCAATCCACCAATTAACACCATATACACATGCAACATATTGTTCACTTTTAAATGTTTGTGGTTTGTCGGTTTCACTAAATCTCACAGTAGCAATAAAATTTGTTGAGGAGCCTGATACCCTGGAAACCAGTATTTGGCCTTTATTTATTGGCACAAAGCTGTGATTAACCCTTGTTCCTACGATTGTATCTGCCTTTGCATACCTATCTGCTAACTGATTATTGGCAATTTCAATTTCAGATTTTGTTATAAAAAAACTTTCAATTCCTTTAACATATTCTTTTGCAAATGTATACAGATCAAATGCATTTAAGATACCATCCAGGGATGCCGCGGACGCGCTATAGCGCGTAAATTACGCGAAAAATCGGAGACGGGACGCAAAAAAATAGCTCTTACGCGTCCCGTGGGACGCGTAATTTCATCAAAAAATCGCGGAAAAAAACCGATTTTCATAAAAGAATCGCGAAAAAAAGCACAAATCTCATCAAAATATCGCGCAAAAATAGCGATTTTCGTAAAAGGGCCGCGAAAAATTAGTGTATTTCGTCAAAGGATCGCGAAAAAAAAGCGATTTTCGTCAAAAAATCGCGGAAATAAGCGCAAATTTCATCAAAATATTGCGAAAAAACGCGATTTTCGTAAAAGGGCCGCGACAAATTAACGTATTTCATTAAAAAATTGCGAAAAAATAGCGAATTTCGTCAAAAAATCTCGGGAAAAAGCCGAATTTTGTCAAAGGATCGCGAAAAAAGCGCAAATCTCATCAATATGTCGCGCAAAACAGCGATTTTCGAAAAAGGGCTGCCAAAAAATAGCGTATTTCGTCAAAGGATCGCGGAAATAAGCTCAAATTTCATCAAAATAACGCAGAAATAAGCTCAAATTTCATCAAAATATAGCGAAAATAAGCTCAAATTTCATCAAAATATAACGAAAAAACGCGATTTTCGTACAAGCGCCGCGACAAATTAGCGTATTTCGTTAAAATATCGCGAAAAAATAGCGGATTACGTCAAAAAATCGCGAAAAATGCGCAAATTTCATCAAAATATCGCGGAAAAAAGCCGATTTTCGTCAATGGATCGCGAAAAAATAGCGTATTTTGTCAAAGGATCCCCCCAAAATAGCGAATGTCGTCAAAAAATAGCGTAAAAAAAAGATTTTCGTCAAAGGATCGCGAAAAAAACACAAATTTCATCAAAATATCGCGGAAAAAAACGCTATTTCCTTAAAAGGGCTGAGACAAAAGTGTTTCGTCAAAAGATCGCGAAAAAATAGCGAATTTCATCAAAAAATCGCGGAATAAAGCCGAATTTTGTCAAAATATCGTGGAAAAAACACGATTTTCGTGACAGGCTCGTGAAAAAATAGCAAATTTCGACAAAAGGATCGCGGAAAAAACACAAATTTCATCACAATATCGCGGGAAAAAAACGCTATTTCCATAAAAAGGCTGAGACAAAACAGTGTTTCGTCAAAAGATCGCGAAAAAATAGCAAATTTCGTCAAAAAATCGCGGAATAAAGCCGAATTTTGTCAAAGTATCGTGGAAAAAACACGATTTTCGTGACAAGCTCGCGAAAAAATAGCGAATTTCGACAAAAGGATCGCGGAAAAAACGCGAATTTCGTCAAAATAACGCGGAAAAAACGTGAATTTAGTCAAAGCACCAAAAAAGATGTGCAAACTAAACTTATAGGTACAAAATTCATAAAATGGGATTTAATTTTTTTAATGAGATTCTTAAAAATACAGAATGATTTCAGTGCACTTTGATAATGTATTCAGTAGGTGGACCAGTGAAAAATCCCCCCCCCCCCCTTCTTACTGCATTGAAATGTCTCCCACCTTCAGAACATTTAGGCAGTGACCCGGAGCCGAACAATTTTTGATGCTCCAGCTCCGCTCCTAGATAAAATGCTGTGGCTCCGGCTCCAACTCGGCTCCAGCTTCGCGCTTTTGAGTTGCAGATTTTAATTTGCACATTTAATCTTTTGCTCCCAAATTCTTTCTTCCTTTACCTTCATTAAAGATCTGACAAAATGCATTTTTCTTCTCATAAAACTCGAAATGCTCATTCAGAAAAAATGACATCTTTTAGCTTTTGCTTTTAAAATAGAAAGTTTGGTGAAATTTAAAACACAAAAATCTTAAATTTCTTCTACACTTTTCAAACAACCAAAATTGTACAACTACACATGTAAACAACACGCGGCCATATTTTTCAAATAGTGTTGTCACTTAGCTCAAGTAGAAAGTAGAAGAAAAGTAGTGTTACCATGTTTTGAAAAGTTTTCCATTTCTAATATAAAAAAACCCCTAAAAAATGATATAATTTAAATACTGAATAATGTTGTAATTAAAATATTTTAAGCCTGGAAATTTAAAAGACTGGAAAAAAAATTTAAAAAAATATTGAAAATTAAAGGAGCCCTGGAGCAAGGGAAATTTTAGAGCTCCAGCTCCAGGGAAAACACAGCTCCGGAGCGCTCTGGCTCCGGGTCCCTGCATTTAGGATTTGATGTTTATTAATGATTCAGATGTAAATTTCCCTTCCAAGAAAAATATCTGATTCCAACACAGATCTATGGTGACAAATAATTCAATGGGAAGTATAATGAGAGCACCTATTCATTCAACAAAAAGTACACCTTTACTTAACATAAGTATTCTTTTTTTCAGCAAAAATATCCTTTTCAATAAACCTGTCTTTGCCCCTTTTTATAAGAAATGCAAACATTAAGGATACTTGTTAGTGGAACTTGGTATCTTCTACTCTCAAATAAACATTATTTTACAATTAAAATTGTATTTTGCATTTTTACTTTTAAAAAAGTAAAGAAAATTTCTCTTAATATTTTTTAAAAATATCTTTTTTGAGTGCAAATAATACTGGTTTTAATTCATTATTTAATTATTATTAAAACAATAATTAATGCATTTCATTTATCTTTTCCAAATAAACAAGTTTCATTTATTCCTTTAAAATATAAATTATTATTGAATGGGACCCGCTTTTGTAAAAAAGGGACCCAGATTTTTGGAAATCCTGGGTCCCGAGGACCCAGGTTTTTTTAAGCACAGCGGCATCACTGCCATCTTTGAATGGATGCTGAAGACTTGCTTTGGTGGCCATGCGTTTTATGGTGCCGCCTATTCCATCACAAGCTCCTTTTCCGTGGCAAGAGGCAAAAAAAATGCCATTCAGCTTTCACACCATGGTCTTCTTCATGATGGCAGAGATTAATAAAATTTTTATAATTTTTGTATTGGGCTGATGATCCATCACTAAAATATTTTATGTATTTAATCTGTGGAATTTGTGAAATTAAATAATTGACAATTACTTTTTGAAAAGCCCAAAATGTAGTAGTGTCATGAACTAAATGCTCGCTTATTGCACACATAGGAATAAATTTCACAGTATCAGTGATACTGTCCCTTATATAAGCAAGAAAGGGGTGAACTGTAACCTGTTCCTTTTGCCAATGGATATTTTGAATAGCATCTTGCACAATGCAAGTATAGCTTTCAGAAAAATCAGCTGAAATAATAGCAGTTTCTGTATTCAATTCATCCTTTGTTTTCTTGAAATATAAACTTTGTGATTTTGCAAAAAAGTGGTGTGAACATAAAGCAAGGAGTTTTGTAATTAAATCATCAACAAATTCATCAACAGGCATAATCACTTTTTTTAATTCTGCTCCATCAGTCTTTACCCACTGTTTATAAATAATATCATTACTCATTTCCAATTCATCTAAACCCATTAAATCTTTCTTTAAAATTTCAGGAGATGGACATTTATCACACCTGTGCAACATGCATTCTTCAGATTCAATGCAACAAACAAGTTTTTTTAGCAGTGATATGCAGTCATTGATATGAATAGCATGAAGCATAAGTTTAATATTTTGATGGTATACACACACACAGACAGAATGAATACCTTTGCTTCCAGCAGTAACACAATTCTCTTGGACGTAGTGAGCAAAACTTAGACAATCCAATTTTTAAGTCATGTTGTTCTTTAAATGCAATATATAAGTCCTTTAAATTGTGCAAAATCAATCTCTTTTGTTTTAATATTCTGCCGTTTTCAGTTGGAACAGATATGAAATCTTTTTTTCCAGGACACATGCGGCTGTTATTATCATCATAATAAAAATTAATAACTTTTTCTATAATGTCTGGACTCAGTTTAACACTTTTTCTTCCACTAGTTATCGATAACATCCCTTCTGTTGTTTTAAACTTCCTTGCCTTTTTTACAAGATACTGTGTAGTATTAAAATAAGTCATTGTTTGCTGTATTGTCCATGAATCTGGAACTAGTGTTAGAATTTGAACTTTTTCTTTAAAACATGCGTTTGTAAACTTCTCCAATAATTTATCCATCATAGATGTGCAGTCAGGACAAGTTGTGTCTTTACTATTTTGAGGCTTATTTATGGTTTCAACTGTAGCTGCTTTAGTTGCTACACACTTAGTTATTTTTGAAACTTTCTTTTGCATGTAATTAAGTTTTCTCTTTGAGGTACGCCTACTTACCTTTATTGGCGATAACTCTAACAATTCACAACTTTTGTTTAATTGTTCTATTACTACTGTGGGTTCATTGAAATCTGAATCAGAGGGGCTTTCTGTTCCTGAGGTGGTTATCCGTCAACAATAGACATTTTTTTCTTATTTACTGATGAATAACAGAAAACACACAATTTTTTTCCTGGAATGAGGATATCTGGATTTGTTTTAGACATATCTAATGATATTGTTTTTAGTGATTTTGCTCTGATGCTATTTGGATGTTTATTAAATGGATCACAACACTGTCTCTGTCTTAAAATATACCATTTTAGATATTTATCCTTGTGAACCTTGCATATACTATTTCCATGGACAAAGCATTTTTCATCTGGGATTAAATAATGCAATCTATTTTTTAATAACTGCAAATCATGTGAAGACAATTGAAGAACAGGAATCAGATCAGTACTCAATGAAACACCAAGTTTCTTGCATACAAAACACTCCATGTCCACTGTAGAATCTTAAGCACAAAATAACTATTCTATGCCAGTGCATACTACATTGAAAACATCAACAGAAATGATGTTTAAAAGGGATAGTCAAATTTTTTTGTACATTATGATGTAATATTTCATCATACTTTAATTACAACCAATTAGAAAACAGATGACGATACAGCAGCAATCTTTTCCCAAAATTGCATCAGCATACAACATGATGCAATAATTCATAAATTATGTCAAATATTTTTTTTTATTTAAAATTTTATATATAATGCAGTTTATAATAAGCTTACCCACAAAAGGTTTCAAAAATTTTCAACAAAAGATTTGTTGGATACATTATGATAAAATTGCATAAACATATAACAAGATGCAATATTACATCAGGATAGAAGATGATGCATTATTACATCATGTTTTGAATTCAAATAATAAGGAAAATAGATTATGCAAGATTAGCATTCATTTCATGAATTCTGTCATTCTTAGTATGTAAATTTATTGAAATAGAAAATACATAAACAGACATATTTATATCTGAATATTTAATGCAACTTGAATGATGTAAATACATGCATACAGAAGAATTTTTCTATAAAGTCACATACAAATGTAAAACTTTTTAAGTGAGCAATTTTTAAAGTAAGAAATAGAAATTTAGGTATAAAAATTGAATTTCTTGCATGGAAAACGTTTTGAATAGATTCCACATATACACATGCAGTAAAATCTCATTTATATATATTGCATTTAAAGGTTTTTCACAATTATACATTATATTCGTTATTTATTTTCTTATTTTCTTCAGTGTTAAATTTTTTCAATTATACATTTTTAGCAATGACTTCTTTTTTTTTTGGGGGGGGGGGGGAGCAATTGGAGGTTGGTCCTACAAAAAACTTATGAGATTATATTTCATTATAGTTTTACATTAATTCAGGGATTAAAAAATATTTAGTTTTGGCCATTATTTCTTAAATCAGGGATATTTACATGTTTTAAGATAGTCACTGCTTAGTAAGTGACATCCTATGTGTAAAAAGCTATTTTTTTTAAACGAAAAATTTTACCTCTCCAATTTTTTTTCTATTTAAAGTACACATATGGAGCAATGTTTTTAGCAAGTTTGAAAAAAAATTATGATGGGTCATTTTTTTTGTGGCCCATTACAGTAAGTCATTTTTTGAGGGTGATATTTTCAGTTTGAATGTAATAAACAGTATTAAAATTAAAATTTACCAATGTTTTAATATCATATATGCATTCTTTATACAAATAGCTTTAAATTGGTACCAGAAATATAAAATTTGAGTCATTAGTTTTCAAGTTATGGACATTTATAGACATAGGGATAGCATCCAAGATGGCCGCCATTTGGTAAAAATGATCAATTTTCAAAAGGCTATATCTCAGTCAATATTGCACAAATTATCTTAAAATTTTAGATTTGATGGTTTCACTACTACATCTGTCTGTAATAAAAATTTAAAAAAAATCTGTGACTATGGTGCAACAACTTTTCTTTAAATTGGTTGATTTCACATGGACCAACAGCCAATTTCCCAACAGCCAATAGAAAATTAGAAATCAACAGCCAATAGGAAATTAGAAATCAACAGCCAATAGGAAAGTAGAAGACAACAGCCAATCACAGAAGAGTATAATCAAAACAACAGAACACAGAGTAGGAAGGGCAAAAATTGGGAGGGACAAAAAAAAAATACATATAATTAAATATGGGAACACGTGAAAGAAAAAAAAAAAAATAATAAAATATAAAAAACAGACTAATATTAATAAATACAAAAATAAATTAAATGGTAGTACTGCAAAGGTTTTTCCAAGCTGCAGAGAGCATTGTGAAATCAGATTTATCATTAACAATAACATCACGATTAAGATAAATAGCTAGATTCTATTCAGAGATACTATTGGCATTAGAGATAATTTTAGCAATTTTGCAATTTTGAGATAATTTTGGAAATTAAAATTATGGCCGGAATCCCAAGAGTGCTTGGCAATAGAATCAAGAATTTTCTAAATCTTCTAAGATACTTTAGCTAAGATATTAGATTTTCTAATCTTCCTTAGTCGAGTCTATTGCAAAGGTTCGGGTGAAAAAAAATGATATTTCAACTATATAAATGAATGTAACTGTGAATATCGTTAAAGGCTTTCATAGAAACACTCCATTTTACCAAATTGTATTAGCTAAATAGGCTTATTGGCTATGGACCCAAATACGGAAGATTATTAATTAGGTTTTAAAATAGCCGTATTATCGAACGTATTTCAACAGATAAGCAAACGGAGACAAAGATGCCTCAGACGCACTGGGGTATCCTTTTAGTGCCAAAATGGCAATTTTATTCAATAGCAACCCAGAAATTTTGACGAAATTATCCTTCATATGACAATCCTGTAGAAGAGATTGCGTGTTTTACATTAAATTAAACTTTGTGCATTTTATAATAAAATAATTTGTGTGTGTTTCCAATAAAAGTTATTGGCGCGATCTTTTTCAGACGCCAATGTCATGTACGCAATGGGAACTCAATTGGCGGCAAAGTGAAGCTACTTTTGCTTGATATGGTAAACCGGATGTTGTTGTTTATGCTGTTGAAGTTTTTGCCAAATTGGCGTGTCAGCTGTGCCAAAGTTTTGTGTATTTTAAAATAAAATTGTGTTTTTATACCAAATAAACAGTTTTATAATAATTAAAACTAACTTACTACTTTCGCCAGCTAGGTCTAACGGGTACCCGGAAACGTGGTTTTCTCGCCAAACTGGCTAAACAAAAAAAAGTATTGGGCCAACCACGTTGCGTTTGAGACAGCTGTGCTCAAACGAACATGAAGCATAAATGCCTACGTGAGTTAAGTGGTTTTCTCAAGAAATATTAAATACAGAACAAAGAGAAAGCTATACAATGCTGACATGATCGGAAGAAGTTCTTGGTACTTTTATGTTAGCCGGTCTCGAAACTCGGCAATGGTATTTTTTACCTCGGCAGTAGCAGTTTTTATTTTTTGCGTTGTAAATTAAAAACAATGCTTTGATAATGAAATTGGCAATTTTTTTTCTTTTCTTTTTAAAAAAATTAAATAAGTGAAAAGCATGTATCTTAAATGCTTGTATTTTAAATTAAAAGTTACACATTTTATATAAAATAAGTGAAAGGATTATAAAGTAAAATTAAGGCAATACGAATAAATGAGAAGAGAACAATAATTGGCCATTTATCACCTGCGTCCGCTAACATAAAAGTAACGAGTTCGTGTTTTCTCTATCAGAATCTTACTATTTGCCGAAGGATTGAGATAGTTAATTAAATTATGAATAAAAGTAACATGATGAAATAGCATACATTTAAAGGTGATCAAACTGCTAGCCAGAGGCGAAAATAATCTAATAAATTCGAAATTGAAAAGAGTACAAAAGAAAAGAATTTTCTAAAATTCAAATTTCTGTGATACTGTTCGGAATAGTAACCGGCAATTTGGCACATGGTGATTATTTTAAATACTTGATAAGGATGATTTCTAGAAAAGTAGAAAGTAAAAGTTTGAAACGACAGAAAAGCGTTCTATGAATGTTCTAAATTATAATTTATTTGCAAGTGTTAATACTAGAAATGTAAAATTTGACATGCTTTTTACTTATCAAGCGTAAATGATCTCACAGAAAAGTTCCTAAAAAATTCGAAATTTGAATGGATGTAGGCGTAAAAAACGTTCTAAAATTGCGATTTCTGTAATACCGTTCGGGATAGAGGTCTGAATTTCGGCATGCCTGTTTGTTTAAATATGTAAATGCAGGTTAAGAAGTGTTAAAAAATCGAAATGTTAAGAGGTGAACCGAGCGGAAAACGTTTTAAGAATGGTTTGAATTATGATTTTAAAGAAATTGTATGGGCTAGGAACATGAAATTTGACACGGATGTTATTTTCTAAGGCGTAAATGCTTTGCGTTTTCTAATAAATTAGATATTTATAAGAGTACAAGAGCAAAAAAATTCTTGTATTTTCGAATCTGTGATACTGTTCGGGATAGAATCCTTAAATCTGGCATAGTGGTCACATGTAAATGCTCATTAAAAACTGTTTCTAAATAAATCGAATTTTAAAAGGATGAAATGAGTGGAAAGCTTTTTAAAAATATACTAAATTCCGGTTTGAATGGAATTGTTAGATCGTGAACTTGAAATTTAGCATGATTAATGCTTTTAAAACAAAAATGCTCGTCCTGAGCAATTTCTAAAAAATTCAAAATTTAAAAGGTTGCAAGAACAAAAATCATTCATAAATTAAGATTTCTGTGAAACTGTTGAGGAGAGAAACATAAAATTTGATATAGTGGTTACTTTTAAGATGTAAGTGCTGCAAAAACCTATTTCTAAAACAATCGAAATTTTAGAAGGTAAAACGAGTAAAAAAGCTTTCTGAAAATGTTCTAAATTATGATGTTTTTGAAATTCTTAGTCCTAAGAAAATCGAAATTTGACATAGTTGTAACATTTAAGACGTAAATATTGACCGTGAACAGTTCTTTAAAAAAAAATTGAAATTTTTAGCGGCGCAGGAGCAAAAAAGTTCTAAAAATGGGTTTATCATGATATCGTTAAAGATTGAAACCTGAATTTTGGAAAGCTGTTACTTTTAAGATCTAAGCGCTCGTTAAGAACTGTTGAAAAAGAAGTCTCTCTTTAAAGAGATTAAACGAGCAGAAAACGTTCTAAATATGTTCTAAATTACGATTTAAATAGAACTGTCAAAGCATGACCTTGAAAGTTAACATGGTTGTAACTTTTGAAACGTAAATGTTCTCAGAAATCATTTCCTAATATGTTTGAAGTTTAAAAGGGTTTAAAAAAAAAAAAAAAAAAAAAAAAAAAAAAAAAAAAAATCTAAAATTCCAATTTTTGTGATATCGTTCGGGGTAGAAGCCTTCATTTGGCATACTAACTATCTAAAATATGTAAAGTTTCATTAACCCCTTGAGGGGCAAGCAATTACGTTTGTGAAATGCTGAATTCCCACCGGAATCTTAGAAAAATTCTATTTCAAAATAAGTAAAAGCACTTTTACGGCTTATTTCCACCAAAGTTAGAAAAGTAAAATTTAATAAAATTTTTCTGGTGTAAAACTTCATTGATCGTAGGTGGTATATAATATATACCGGTGCCCTCAAGGGGTTAAGAACCGTTTCTAAAAATATCTGCACTGTTTTGTATGTCACGTTTCATTCTCGGATTAGCCGTAGATATTTGCAAAGATAAAACAATTTTGCAAAAAATAAAATAAAAAGTTATCTTTAAACAAATATCTGACTAAATATCTAGCAATAAACAAATATCTAACTAAAAGACCAACTATAGATGTAGGTCTATATGTTATTTCAACTCTCTTTTTTTTTTTTTTTTTTTTTACAAAATTTTCATTTTTCATAAATTTAAAATACCATATAAATTGAAGAAGACTGATACTTGAGAAAAGAAGTTGGCTTTCTTTGCTTTTAAATCCTTATATACTCTAAGAAATTAATGATATGTAAACAAAATGTACACATATTGGGTTTCCTTTCTACTGACAACGGTTCTAATAAAACTCATTTTAATTTGAGTAGATTATTTAAATTATATATAATTTCTTTAAACAAAAAGAAATGATATCTACTAAAAAACAACTTTTCAAAAAAAAAAAAAAAAAAGATGAAACTTGTGGCTAAAAAATGGTGTGATATAAAATTTCCAAGCTTATATTATGGTACTTTTTTAACATTTTCTACAGAAAAATTTACCATTTTTAAGTCGAGTGACTTCGTATATGCAGATAGAAATCCTTTTCCCCTGTACTAAATACATCATAACGTGTTTCTGAAAAGTCAAATGTTTTAAAATTATGCATCATAGGCTTGGCGGCCATCTTTCCATATTTTACACAAATTTCTAAGCACCCAAGTTTGTAAAGTGTAATAACTTTGCATTAATAACAATTTAGAACTTCTGATTTTAACTACGGACAAATAAGATTTTTATTTCGAGGAAAAAAGTTCATTGTTACTGCTTTTAAATGATTAATTACTCTAAAAAAGTAATCATAAGAGGAATAGCGAAGATATGTCACCATTGCCTTAACACACAAGTTTCTAAGCACACAATACCGTGAAGGAACGGCATAAAATGTGTGCTTTGGTAACAATGTCGAACTTTGGTTTTCAAGTGCAAACAGCTGATAAATTGAAAAAGAGTAATATTTTGAGAAAAGAAATATATTTTTATTGCCTTTAAATGATTAATTACTTTATGAAATAAATCACAAGATGAATCCTTTAGATAAGTCATTATTATTTTAAGACACAAAGTTCTCCGAATATAAGTCCGTAACGGGAAAGCTTAAAATGTCTGCTTAAGAAACAATTTTGAATTTCTGATTATAACTATGGATTAGGGTACATAGAAATACGTGTAAAATATGGAAAGATGGCCGCCAAGCCCATGATGCATAATTTTAAAACATTTGAATTTTCAGAAACACGTTATGATGTATTTAGTACAAGAGAAAAGGATTTCTATCAGCATATACGAAGTCACTCGACTTAAAAATGGTAAATTTTTCTGTGGAAAATGTTAAAAAAATACCATAATATAAGCTTGGAAATTTTATATCACACCATTTTCTAGCCACAACTTTTTTTTTTTTTTTTTTTTTTTTTTTGCTTGGCTTTTTTTTTACTTTTGAAAAGTTGTTTTTTAATAGATTGTAATATACTGTGTTCATTTTTATGAGAATAGCATGTATACTCGTACAGAAATTAAGGTTTTTATAAAAACAGTCCCAAGTTTTGCTTATAATTTGCAGAGTTCTTAATATGAAAAAAAGTTATTTTCAGAAAATATGACAAACAACATTGTACACAATACTCTGCAAACACAATTAAAAAATAATAAAAATTGGATGAAAAATGAGCAGGTTTACTAAAAAAAAGTTTCACTGTGCATGTGCGAATGCAATCAAAATATAATATATATAATGTATTAGCTAAGTATATAGAGCAACTTTTGAGAAAGTCTCAAAATCATAGCTTGAAAATTCTGAAAATGATCGTCGATAGAATAAGCTCAAAATCCGTTGTTCCCAAAAAGAAGCAAAAATATGAGGGGTTGTATTAAATATCTGTTGATTAGTGCCAAAATAGCATACACAATATTGCACGTACTACTATATTTGGATACAACACCCCATCTTTTTGCTTCCTTTTGGGAACAATGGATTTCGAGCTTATTCTATCGACGATCATTTTCAGAGTTTTCAAGCTATGATTTTGAGACTTTCACAAAAGTTGCTCTGTCTATATACTTAGCTAATACATTATGTACATTATATTTTGATTGCATTTGCGAATACGCAGTGAAACCTTTTTTAGTAAACCTGCTCATTTTTCATCCAATTTTTATTATTTTTTAATTCTGATTGCAGAGAATTGATGTATAATGTTGTTTGTCATACTTTCTGAAAATAACTATTTTTTATATTAAGAACTCTGCAAATTATAAACAAAAAACTTGGCGATATTTGGGACTGTTCTTATAAAAACCTTAATTTCTCTACAAATATACATGCTATCCTCATAAAAACGAACACAGTATATTACAATAAGCCACTTATTAATAATTTCGAGTTTGAACGCTTTTGCTACATTAGTTTTTACGGGGTAATCTAAAAGATATTCATTCTTTTTCAATTTGCTGATGGTCCTCTATGGGGTTTCGGGAAAAAGTCTTCCCAAAAATATATGACCTATTTACACAAAATTCCTCATGTATTGCTCTAGATATTCTACAAAACGTCTGAAATCGCAAGTGACCGGTCACCTTTGGCCATATAGTGTAGTAAAATTACCTTTCATACCATCAATGATTCCATTTTTGCTCCTTGCAGCATGTTCTAATATTAACATAATTATTAACATTAGATTAATATATATTAATCTAATGTTATAGCTCTGTAATGTTATAATGCTCAGGGGTAGGGAATTTCTAGAAAATCTTACCAGCCAAGGATTTATTTCACCAGCAACGAACAGTTGAAAAATTTTATGACAAAATTTACGCAACTCAAAAATAGTTGGTTACTATTACTGTAATGCATTTTCATTTTTTTTTTTTTTTTTTTTTTTGGTAAAATTAAGAAATATAAACAAGAGATGAAAGTTTAATATAAAAGAGAACTTAGTATCTTGTTTACATCGCAGTAATTAGGAAAGTTGAAAAATATAGCTAACTACTTAAAAAAAAAAAAAAAAAAAAAAAAAAAAAAAAAAAAATTACATATCTCTACAGTTTTCAGGTTTCAAAGACTACCTAAAAATGCACTCGCCTGGTCAGATAATTCACTCGCTAGTGGCGAGTAAAATGGTGCATTTCCCCAGCCCTGATAATGCTATAATCTAATATAATATAACATTAGATTAATACTAATAGAAATTTTAACAAAAGTTTACTGTTTAACACTTTTAAATAAAATAGATCCTGTAAAAAATTGCCAAACCTTTGAGTAAGAAAACTTCTAACTGATCCAAACAGAACTCCCGTAGCTCATTTTCTGACTTCTCCTTCTTCACTAATGCCAGTACATATTTTGCTAATGCTGCAGGGTCAGCATCACACCTAAAATAAGCAGAATAGCATTTCACTAAAACACAACAGCAATCATTAACTAGGAGAAACACTTAATAAAATTAACAACTTTTAGATGCTGGGAATATTTGGTACTTTTCCATTACACCGACACCCTTGCCTTGTCGCCAAGTGTAACAGTTGGCGCAAAAGGAAATTCTTGCCAAGTATGACAGAACTGTTTTTTTAAATGAATGCAAATACATACGTACTTAAAATAAAACAACAAACAAATACTATACAATAAAGTAATAAAATAAAACTCAATTTAAACTGCAGGCATGAAGTTGCAAAATGTTTCTTAGCATTGCAGCAAATATTTCTTTTTTTTTTTCAGCAAATATTTCTTTTTTTTTTTGTATAACTAGCTGACCTGCCTGGGCCCACGATAATAACCTTAAATATACCTGTCATAAACGCTTGAAATTCGTCAAACATCTCGGGTGTGTGTATTCCTTTGTAATATATCACTAGCTTTTCACAACACTAAGTTTATTTACAAGAATACACAAAAACATGGAAGACAAAACATTTGATGATACATTATATACAAATAATTATATTTTACACATTGCTGCACAACCACCTTCATATTTCACTTCACAAGCTCCACTTCAACATATTATTAAAATCACTCACAAACTCAAATTATAATACTTCCGTTTTTATTACAATCTTTTTGGCTTCTCATAACAAATAGCCGCGCATGCTCATATGCCGACTTACACAACACTCTACCTTCCACACTCTCAATAAAAAGGTGTTTTTTTTTTCTTCCTCTGCGCGCGCTCACGTATCAGGTGACATACACGCCAAAAGAATCGAAAGAAAAATTATCTAGACGCCTCCAGACATCACACCCCCCACCCCAGATTGAAAATGGGGGAGGGGGTCCCTCATTTTCTATCTGAAATTTAGTCTGGAGACGTCCTTATACTCCATTTTTTTTAAACAAATTACCCAAATGAAAATAAAAATTAACAAATATATATAAAAATAAATACAAACTACATCTTGAAATAGCCTTGACACGCTGACTGTACTCTTCTTATCTACTAATATAAAACATAATTAATACTTAATAATAACAATAATAAATGCAATAAACTAAAAAAAAAAAAAAAAAAGAACATATAAAAGCTATTATAGCTGCAGGAACAAATTAAATTACTGTTGAATAAACACGTTAAAGTTTTTTTTTTTTTTTTAAACTAAAGTCTGTACTTTTTGGAAAGTTTTTCACAGTTTGTTTTCTTATCCAATAGTCTCAAGTCTAGACAGTGCGTCTGCATTTATCAACTTGGCACCAGGTCGGTGTGATATCATAATGTCATATTTTTGCAGTGGTAATGCCCATCGCTGCAGTTTGGAAGATTGGGGGGCATTTTTGGTGATGAAAGTTAGTAGGTGATCAGTGATAAGTTCCACAGGTGATCCAAAAATCTACGTTTCGAACTTCTTTAAACTCCAGATGACTGCATAGGCCTCCCTTTCAATCGTCGGCCAAGCCTGTTGAGGTTTGGTGAGCTTTTGACTGGCATAGCTTACTGGGTACAGTACTCTGTCTTTTCGCTGCGATAAACACGTGCCGATGCCGACTGCAGATGCGTCGCACTCGATGACAAATGGCACTCCTATAACGGGAGTATGTAGACTAGGTGCTTCGATAAGACCTCTTTTCAATTGATTAAACGCCCGATCATGGTCTTCTGACCAACACAACTGTTCTTTTTCGTCAGTTCTGTTACAGGATATGCTACTTCAGCATATTTGGGAATGTAATCTCTATAATAATTACACAAACCAAGAACACTTTTCAACTGTTTCTTCGTTTGAGGCACAGCTAGCCTTCGAATAACCTCCACTTTTCCGGGATCGGTCTGGTGGCTGCCGGACCCGATGATATGTCCTAAGTACTTGATCTGCGGTTTTGCGAATTCACATTTTTTCAAGTTCACTGAGAACCTTAATTGGGATAACTTAGAAAATATCTTTTCTAAATGCATCAGGTGTTCCGAAAATGTTTCAGAAAAGACGACTATGTTGTCTATATATGCTCTGGCGAACTCCTTGTATTCGGACAGTGCTCTGTTCATTTCTCGTTGAAAAGTCGCAGCTGCGTTCTTGAGCCCGAAGGCCATTACTTTAAAGCGATACTGAGCCCTGTGAGTTTTGAAACATGCTAAATTTTGACTCTCTTCTTCTAGAGGTACAGCCCAATACCCTTTGAGTAAGTCTATCGTGATTATCACATTGGCCCTGCCAAAAAGCAAATCTAGGAGCCGCCCCCAGCCTAGCATGAAACTCTTGTATTAACCCTGATACAAAATTTCTGCCCTGATCACTCGCTATTACGTGGGGTATTCCTGTTCGCATAAATACAGTATGGAACCATTTATCCGGAAACCAGTTAACCGGAAAACTGGTTATACGGAATGAAATTTCTCATAGACCGATTTCAGAATCTTTGCAGAAAAATTTATCACACACTGCCAGTTTGACACAGGCTTTGCTTAAACAATTGTATAATTTGGTGTTAGGGAAATATATGTTTTGGTTAAATTTTTTATGTTGTTTTTGTCCACTAGATGGCAGGATATCTTTTCCCACCAGATGGCAGGATAGTTTGTCCTCCAGATGGCAGGGTTGTTGCACTGGATGGCTGGAGTATGTTTTTGGAAGTGGTCTCTGGTTGACTGTTGGGTTTTTGATGGTTGGACTGCTCTGGGTAGTTGGTATTTGAGAGATGTGGAGCATTATGATTATTATGTTTTCCTCTGCTGTGTTTTGTTCCTTTTAGTTTGTCTTGTCAAGTAGGCAAGCAAATAAAGTTATTTTCAGCTGACTTGATAGTGATTAATTATGAGTTTGTTTATTCTTACCTGACCTCTGTTACATGGTAGCAGAGCGTGGTTGGGTGTTTGTTGCTTATTTAGTGAAGATTGAAATGTTTACATTTTTCAATTAGGCTTAATGAAAGCATGCTATTAGGCTTAGTAATGTTTATTAGATATGACAGTATGCTTTATCATAAATTCAGCAACAATTATTTAGTATGTGATAAAAATTAAATATAGGAAATTGTTTTCAAGAAACTTTTGTTTACCTTTTGAAGTTTTAAATTATTCATTTCTGGGACTTTGTTTTTTTTTAATGACAACATGGCTGCTGACTCTGAAGATTGTCTTGGTCAAATAGGTCATAAAACTATTCCTGTGCTTTCTAATGCAAATTATCACTCATGGAAAGATAGATTAGAGTCTTTATTACAATTAACTGGTTGTGAGAAATTTATTGTTGATCCAGAACCAGTATTATCAGCTGATGCTACAGAAGCAGATAAAGATAGATTTGAATCTAGAAAGGACAGAGCTTTAGGTCTAATGGAAACTTATATGGATAGTAGCCAGGTTGCTATTTTAGATGGGATAGAGTCTCCATTAAAAGCTTGGCAAAAGATAAGAGACACATATTGTCCCAAGTCTCATGCAAGAATAGCTGAACTTAGAAGAGAATTTATTTTATTAAAGCCGGAAGAGGGAGAGCATATTGGTGTTTTTATTGCTAGAGTGAGAAAAGTGGTCAAAGATTTAGCTGATGCTGGGAAAATTGTTGATGATGCTGAAATAGCATTTCAGTTAATTGCTTTTCTTCCTGAAACTTACGAAAATGTAGTAACTAAGCTGTATGCTTTAGAAGATAAGAAATTTACTTCAGCGGAAGTGGAAACAGAATTATTACTGAATATGGACTTTAGAAAGCAAAAAGAAATTGGAAGAATTTAGTCGACTGGATAAAACGTTTTTGGTACAGGGAGCAAGAAGAAATGAATTAACTAATCTTAGGAAGCAAAATAGGCAGAGAGAACCAAAAATAATTTGTTATCGATGTAACAATACTGGTCATATTGCTAGAAATTGTAAAGTTAATTTAAATAATGAGCAAAAGCAGCAAAAGTTTGGAAATAAGAAGAATGAGAAATCCCAATCTCAAAAACAGTCATTATTTTATGTTTCAGAAATGGAAACTGCTCATGAAGCTAATGTTGAAGAGAATAGAGATATTTTCACTTGGGATTCAGCTGCAACTTGTCATGTTCTAAATTCAAAGAAATTTTTCCAATCATATAAGCCTTTAGACAAAACATTTATTAAGTTTGGACCTCACCCAGACCTGCCAACTCTTGAAAATGAGAAATCGTAGCACAGAATATTGAAATTAATCTGGAGGTTGGTTGGTTGGTTTTCGTGTTTCGGAGCCATCTTTTGACATTCGTAAAAGGAATAATGTTTCAGTCTTTCAACTCAATATAGTAAATTTTTTCCTCTGAAAATTTTTATATGATATTTAAAGTTTCTTCTCGTTTTGCAGCATTTTTTTTTACATTTGTAAAAGAAGCCTGGTTCCAATTTTTTTAGCCCAGTGCAGTAAATTTTGACGAAATTCTCGATTTTTTTTCCCGCGACCATTTCAGGATAGTCACAATTTTTTTCCCCATAATCATAATTCACATTTTTCTATCACGATTCTTTGTTGAAATCTGCACTTCTTACCATGAACTTTTGACGAATTTTGTGTTTTTTACCACACAAAATTGAAATGTTTAATAATAAATAGTACAAATCGTGCGATTTTGCACACTATTTCAAATCTTGCCCCCCAAAGATCCCCCCCCCCCCCCCCCCACTCCAGAAATTCTTAAAATGGCATCCCTGTTTCTAAGGAAGGGAATTCCTGTATAAATATTTACAGAAACACGATTCACTTGTGGTTGATATACATAAAGAGGGTTTTATGTTAAGAAGTTTGTTTTGCAGCCCAGATTTTTTTTTTCCCATGAGCATTTTTTAATGTCCTAATTTTCGGATTAATGATAAATTTTTTAAAACATTTGGAAATGAATACTTTGAAATTTTGGAACAGAATCCTGAAAAATATGCTGTGCGGGATAAAAATCGCAATTAGAAACAAAAAATGCGTTTTTTTTGTTTTTTGCAAAAATTCGTAGTTTAAGACCGATTTTCGTAGCATCGCAGTTTATAGGTCCAAATCGTAGCAACTACGATTTTTTCGTAGCAGTTGGCAGGTCTGCTTACCCTACTGAAGTTATAGGAATTGGAGATGCTGTTGTGAATGTTTATTCTAATAAGGTGTATCATGTTATCACTCTGAAAAATGCTCTTCATGTTCCATCAGTCCAAAGAAATTTAGTATCGGGAAAGAAGATGGATGATGCTGGTTTTACATTTAGAGGAGGACATGGAATGATAAAATTTTATTATCCTGATGGAGCACCATTTATAACAGCTAAGAAAGAGAAAAACTTCTTTATTTTTCATGGTTATTGTGCAAATTCATTGGACTGCAATAGCATCTACGAAACTCATAGTCAATTAGATATGAACCATGAATGTTTTGGTCATTTTAGTAACCGAATGTTACGAAAGATGATTGTTGAAAACAAGGTTACTGGTGTTAGGAATACTAACTTTAAAGAAGTTGTTGATTGTGAAAGTCTGTCAAAGTCAAAGAGAGCAAGTCACTTGCCTATGGATAAAGTTAGGTCAACTGAAATTTTACAGTTGGTTCACTCCGATTTGTGGGGGCCTGCAAAAATATGGTCAATAGGAAATGCTTTATATTTTCTTACATTTATTGATGATTTTAGTAGAAGCGCGTTTATCTATCCGTTGAAGGATAAAAAGCGCGTTTACAAAACCTTTGTGTTTCGGCGTAAGTGCCCTCAAATTTATTTGTTTATAATTTAACTCTGTTTATCTTTCATATTGTGAAACATAATTATAAAACTGATTTCTTTTGACAGAAAAAATCTAATCTGTTTATCTAAATTGTTTATAACCCTGAATCAATATTTATGAGTAACATTATGATTTCAAGGTCATGTAATATAGATTTATTTACTTTATAATAATTTTGAATTGATGGTGATTTATTAGTTTTATAATTACTTGGATGTCATTTAAATGAATATTATAGCTATTTAGAAGATTTATAACTGCATATTGTAATTTTTATTTTGATGTTTATTTTATATAATATGTATCATTTTTTAAATGGTTAGTCTTGACTCTGTAACGAAGCAGAGAACATGTAACATGTCCTGACTCTGTAATCAGAGATGCAAATTGTTAAATCATGGCTCTGTTTAATGCAGAGTGTATAATGGAAGTCCTGACTCTGCAACCAAGCAGAGAACATTTTTTTTTGTATTGGCTCTGTTAAATACGGAGAATTACTATTATGGAACAATTATTAACTTCTAATGATGAATAGAATTTACATACTACAGTACAGGACCTATTATCCGGAATCCTCGGGACCGATGGCTTTCCGGATTTTGGAATTTTCTGGATTTCGGGTCCTCCCAAATTTCGGTTTTTTCCGCGATCCTTTGACGAAATTAGAGTTTATTTTTCACGATCCTTCGACGAAATTAACATTTTTTTCGCGATCATTTGACGAAATTCGCGTTTTTTCCGTGATTCTTTGACAAAATTTACATTTTTTCGCAATCCTTTGAAGAAATTTGTGTTTTTTCGTGATCCTCTGACGAAATTCGCGTTTTTTTCGCAATTCTTTGAAAAAATTCTTTGACGAAATTAGTGTTTTTTTCCGCGATCCTTTGACGAAATTAGCGTTTATTTTTCCCGATCCTTTGACGAAATGAACTTTTTTTTTCTCGATCATTTGACGAAATTCGCGTTTTTTCGCGATTCTTTAACAAAATTTACGTTTTTCGCTATCCTTTGACAAGATTCGCGTTGTTTTCCGCGATTGTTTAAAAGAAATTCTCATTTTTTTCGTGATTCTTTGACGAAATTAGCGTTTTTTCGCGATTCTTTGACAAAATTAGCGTTTTTTTTAAATTCTTTGGCGAAATTAGTGTTTATTGTTCACGACCTTTTGACGAAATTAGTATTTTTCGGGATCATTTGACGAAATGAGCGTTTTTTTCTGCGATTCTTTGACAAAATTTGCGTTTTTTCGCAATCCTTTGAAGAAATTTCTGTTTTTTTCTGCGATTCTTTGACAAAATTTGCGTTTTTTCGCAATCCTTTGAAGAAATTTCAGTTTTTTGCGATCCTTTGATAAAATTCGCGATTCTATGAAAGAAATTCGCATGTTTTTCACGATTCTTTGACGAAATTAGCGTTTTTTCTGCAATTCTTTGACGAAATTGGCGTTTTATCTGCAATTCTTTGACGAAATTAGTGTTTTTTTTTTCACGATCCTTTGGCGAAATTAGCGGGTTTTTTTTGCAATCCTTTGACGAGATTAGTGGGTTTTCCATAATCCTTTGGCAAAATTAGCGATTTTTTCCGCGAACGATTGTGGTAATTGAATTTTTTCGGTAACCATTTGTCGAAAATCGCGGTATTTTTTATGTTCGAACTTTCGGACTGAAGACCAATTTTTTTATAATTTTCGGAACCGAATATCTTAAATTTCCAGAAAATTCGGAGCAGAATCAATCATCCCTGGTGAATTTTTTTTTTTTTACGAATCGTAATATAAATTAATTTTATACTAAAATTTGAGAGAAAAATTATTTTTGTTCCTAAGGGGGGGGGGCTCCGTGTTCCCCTGCTGCTGAAGTAACATATTTTAGTGGTTACACATTGCAACACAGTGGACTGAAAAAAAAATTAGGAATCTGTAAAAAGTTCAAAAATTTTTCGAAATTCCAAAAATTTACAAATTTAGACAGTTTTCAAATAATTTTTTTTCCGGATTTCGGGTCCTTCCGGATTTTGGAATTCCGGATAATGGGTCCTATACTGTATTTCAGTTTTATTTAATAAACTATTTAATCTAATTGCTCTCCCATCTCACTTGGATTTTGAAAATTTATTTGTCAGATGAATTTCGGCGCCACCATTTATTTTTGGTGCCGAGTAACCCGCGAAACATTTTTTGGAAAGAATAGTGAGCTATTGTGAAAGAGATTTGTGATTAACAACTGTGATTTATCTTTCAACATGTGATTAGTGTGTGATTTATCTTTCAACCTGTGATTAGTGTGGAATTATTATTGTGCCATTTGGATTACGACATGCCATCTACATTACCTGGAATTAACAGGTAAGAAAATATTTTTTCATTATATATGAATTGTATGTTTTAAAATAAGAATTATTGTTTATTTAAAATGGAAAGTATTGAGAAATTGAAAGCAAAACGTTCTGTTGAACGAACGAGTTTCACGAAATTAATTACAAAATTAGAAACATTATTAAATGATGACATTGATAATACGAAAACCGATGAATTATTAGGGCTTCAAGAAATATTCCTCTTGAAAGAAACGACTTTCCAAAGTTTGAATCGTGATATTGAAGTTCAAATATCCGACTTAAAAGAATATGAAAAGGACATTGCTAGTAGTGAGAAGTATACTGATCAATTGATCAGTGCTAAATTTAAAATTAAAAATAGATTGAGAAAATGTAAAAAGGATAATGTTTCTATGATAGCAACTAGTCGTGTAAATTCATTGAATGGTTCTGCTAGTGGAACAGAAACGAGTTCTGCCATGAAATTGCCTAAATTAAATGTTCCAAAATTTTCTGGTGAAATCGAAGAATGGGTCGAATTTTTTAACTGTTTTGAAACATCGATACACCAGAATAAATCACTATCTAAGATAGAAAAATTCGCTTATCTAAAATCCTTGTTATGTAATCGGGCCTATAATATGGTAGAAGGGTTTCCTTTGATAGAACAAAATTATGATACTTGTATTGATTTATTAAAGGACCGTTTTGGTAAGGTTGATGTTATTATTAATAAACACATGACTAATTTATTAAATATGGAACCAGTTAAAAATTGTTCAAATTTAAATGCATTAAGAAGATTGCATGACATGTGCGAAGTTAATATTAGAAGTTTAAGAAATTTGGGGGTAACATCCAGTTCTTATGGACAATTGCTAAATCCTATTTTGCTAAAGCTATTGCCCCATGAATTAGTGATTGAATATCATAGAAAACGTGATACTAGCAAAGAGTCAGATGTAACCGATCTAATTGCCTTTCTGAAATGTGAAATAGAATGTAGAGAAAAGGCTTTGTCAATGACAAGTTCTAAAAATGATGCATCCTCTTCTTTTGTACATAAAAATAAAACTGAATTTTGTGAAAAGAAAACATCAAATAAATATCAACATGCTAATACCTTAAATGCCAATATTAAAGTTTTTTGTGTATTTTGCAAAGGTAATGATCATTTATCTTCTGAGTGTAAAAATTTAGCTGATGATAAGAAAGGATTAATGTTACGTAAGGAGGGTAGATGTTACAAATGCTTTTTGAAATCGCATTTATCTTCGCAATGCCGCATAAAATTAAAGCCATGTCTAAATTGTAAAAGCACTGAACATAACAAATTATTTTGCTTTAAGAAAAGTTTGAAACCAGAAATTAATGAAAATCAAAATCAAACAGTTGTATCTAATTCTCATTGTAATTTTAGAAATTCTAAGCATGCTGTTTTATTGCAAACATGTTGTGTAACTGCTCAAGGTAATTCTAAATCAAAGGTAGTTCGATTATTACTTGATTCTGCAAGCGAAAAAAGCTTCATAACAAAAGCATTAGCTCGTGAATTAAATTTGCCTGTTTTAAGAAAAGAACATTTAACTGTATTCGCTTTTGGCATGGATCAAGGTCGCGAAGAAGAATATGATGTTTTTAAAATTAAATTGCGAAGTAAAATGAATTATCATCGTTTTATAGATGTTGAGGTGTTAGCTACCGATTTGATAAGTGCAACAACATTGAAGGTTCCCAATTCTGACCCTCTAGTTATAAAATACATTGAAAGTAAAAGATGGAGGTTAGCCGACCCTACGCCCGAGGAATCCGAAGTACAAATTTTACTTGGAGCTGATTATTTCTGGAATGTTCAGAGAGGTGTCGTTGAAGAAATTAATGACCATTTATATGTAGGTAATACACTTTTTGGGTACACAATAGTGGGAAAAATAAACTCTAAAGGTAATGAAACAGTTAATGCTCATCTTGTATCTGTTAATGAAATAGAAAATTTTGATTTGCAAAAGTTTTGGAAACTAGAGTCTTTGGGTATTTGTGATAGTAAAAATGAATTATTTTCACAAAAGGATTTAGATGCTCTTGATTTATTTAATGATAATTTAAATTTTGTAAATGGAAGATATGAAACTAAACTTTTGTGGAAAGTAAATAAAAATGAATTGGAATCCAATTTTGATGTAGCTAAACATAGACTTTGGGGATTAAAGTCGAAATTGTGCAAAAATGAATGGTTACTTAAGGAATATGAGAAAATATTAAATGAACAATCTGGTTTGGGTATAATTGAAGAATGTGAGTTTAATAAAGATGAAATAAACACGTATTACATGCCTCACAGACCAGTAATAAGGGAAGATAAATCGACAACTAAAGTAAGAATTGTTTTTGATGCGTCATCCAAAGATAAGGGGGCAAAATCTTTAAACGAGTGCTTATTTCCTGGGCCCAATCTAAATCCTAACATATTGGACATTATTTTAAAATTCCGTCTCCACAAAATTGCTTTCTCGGCAGATATAGAAAAAGCATTCTTGCAAATCCAGATACAAGAAGAAGATAGAAATTTTTTGAGGTTCCTGTGGTTTGACAATATCACTAGTAACAATCCCATTTTGAAGGTTTTTCGCATGACCCGTGTAACTTTTGGTGTAACAACTTCACCCTTTTTCCTTTCTGCAACCATCAAACATCACATTGAGGGGTATAAAGATTTGTTTGGAAAAATAGTTAATATGCTGGATACTTCCTTATACGTTGATGACCTGTTTCATGGAGCTGATTCAGTAAACGAAGCTTTTGTTTTATCAAACGGTGCAGAGAAGATATTGAGTGAGGCCAATATGAAACTCAGAAAATTTAAAACCAATTCTTCCGATTTAAAATTTTTATGGAAGGAACATGGAATAAACTTTGAGGAAGACACTCTTGAACAAAATCTTTCGAAGGTATTGGGAATTATATGGATAACAGAAAGTGACACCTTGAAAATAGACATACAACCACTTTTGGTAGAATTTGACCATAAAATTATTACCAAACGTATTGTTTTACAAACTGTGGCAAAAATTTATGATCCTATTGGACTCATTTCCCCTTTCGTGATAAGAATTAAATTTTTAATGCAAGAACTCTGGGAACATGGAATTGACTGGGATTCTACATTACCAGATTCTTTAAGTGGAAAATTCAGAAAATGGCATAATGAAATAAAAGACTTGGTAAATTTTGAAATTCTTAGAAAATATTTTGTAACTATCCCAAAATTAAATCCTGAAACCGCTCAACTTTTCATATTTTCTGATGCTAGTTTAAAGGGGTATGGGTCAGTGGCTTATCTACGTGATTCTTCTTCTTGTGAAACTTCATTTGTAATAGCAAAGTCGAGAGTAGCGCCTCTCAAGAAAATTACATTGCCGCGCCTCGAACTTCTTGGAGCACTTACGGCTGCAAGATTAGCGAATTATTTAAAGGAAATATTTAAAATTGTGAATGAAAATATATTTTGTCTAAGTGACTCCCAAATTACCTTGCACTGGATTAAAGGAAGTGCTAACAACTGGAAGCCCTTTGTGGCAAACCGCGTACGCGAAATTCAGGAACTTGTTGCTCCTGTACAATGGAAATTTTGTAAAGGAAAGGAAAATCCTGCAGATGTTCTCTCTCGTGGTTGCTCTGCATCTGAATTAATTAATAACGAGGTATGGTTACATGGTCCTAGCTGGCTGAAGGAAGAATCGTTACCAGTATTTCCCCCTGAAACTCAACCTAATCTACCTGATGAAGAGGTCTTGCAAGAACAACGTAAAACGCTTGTTTGCTCCATATCCCAAAATATTCCAGAATTTGAGCTTTTATTTAAATTTTCATCCTGGACTAAATTAAAACGAATTAGGGCTTGGTGCCTCAGATTCATCAAAAATAGTACATGCCCATCTGAACGAGTCTATGGTTTTTTGACTGTTCCAGAACTTGAAAGGGCAACAAATGCTATTGTGAAATTAATTCAAAACCATGAATTCGGAGACGAACTGAAAATTCTAAAATCCAGAAAGATCCTAAATTCTAAAAGCAAACTCCTTCCTTTACATCCATTTCTTGACGAAAATGATATTCTTCGTGTTGGAGGTAGGCTAAAAAATGCAAACTTGTCTGAATATCAAAAACATCAAATCATTCTCCCTAAAAGGCATCATGTTCATAGGCGTAACCAGCCTTTTGAACGGGGGGGTGCCCAGACTTTTTAACCTGAACATGTTGGATACAAACAATATATTATATAGTAAAACCTGCTAAAACGAATCCCATAAAACCGATCGAATTTCCGTTTTAGACAGTTTTCCATCTTAGAAGATATAATTGTGTGGTATTTCTTTTAAAAAGAGCTTAAACGCGATTTTTGTTTGCGTGAGGAGGGTTGAGAAGGGGTTCAAAACATTAAAACTAAAAAAAAAAAAGATACGTAAATGTCCTTGCAGCAGTGATATAAGACAGTGACTAAGTGTGGTCCCAACTGTAAAACCTTTTGGCACCCTAACTTCTTATAAAGATTAAAAAAGGCCTTTAATCATGCTGGAAACTTCTATAGGCACAAGGGAACACTGCATGAGATCTAAAATTATATCAGTCTCAAAGTCTTGTAGATGAAATTTTGCCGGATGATAAATCTCAGATAATACATGCGGTACATCTGTACATGCGCACGAAATTTTTTCAGAATGTGACTCCATGACTTCTTAGGGATCACCGGAGGGACCCAAGAAATCTTGGAGGAAAGTCTATATAAATAATTATTATAATATTATAATAATTATAATATTCATTAATAGCGTAATTTCCTGCCTATAATCCGCGGCTCAAACAATCATGTTTCGACCCAGAAATTTTATTTCATTATTTAAGTTAAATATTTATCGCGATTTGATAAGTTACGTTTTATGAAACAAGATTTCTGGGTCTGAACCTAATTGTTTGATCCGCAGATTATAGGCCGGAAATTACGGTAATTCAGGTTTTTTACCCCAGAGTGTGTCGAATATAATTAGGTAAAGCAGGTCAAGATAATATAGACTAAATTTTTATCAAGACGATAAAAATTATACTATCATGATGCGACTGTAATAATAAAGATAGGTGCTTGTATGTCTCTGTGTGTGTGTACGCGCGCGCGCGCTGAGCTCTGAGAAAACAATGCAGCCTGCACCCGTAAGATTTGACAGGACCTGTATGCCTGAACTCATGCATATGGAAGACAATTTCTGGAATTTTTCAATTAATTTTTTATACGAATTTTTTCGCATTTTGCGGCAATTTTTTCAAATAAGTAAAAAAGAATCCGATTTCAATATTTTACCCAGTAAACTTTGTCTTCTTTTCAATAAAGTGTTTTCGAGATTCTTACAGCAATTTTTAACAATTTTTTAATGTTATCTTTAGAGGGGTTTCTTTCGCATTTCGCAGTGATTTTTTTTTTTTTTTTGACATTTCTAAAACGAATCCGGTTTAAATCTTTTACCCAATTAGTTAATTTCGTTCCCTGATATTTTATAATCTTTTCCGAATTTTTAATGCACTTTCTAGCGGGGGTTTTCGTGTTTTGAGGCGATTTTTGACATTTTTTGAAACAGAAAAACTCTCTGGTAATTTTTGCAATTGCCGTGATTAAATTCGAATTAGAATAATGTCAAATCAGCTCTTATAAGAAAGCTGAAAATTTAATTTTGCTCGAAATAAAAAACGCAATAATTCAAGATTCGCTTGTTCGAGACAGAAGAGGCCGTAGCTTGCTCGGGAGTACGTTGCCGAAGGCAGTCCCCCCGCCAAATCCTAGATTTGTTTAATTCTATGTTCGTTTAAAAAAACCAACCACTTCTCTAGTAATGAAGTTTTCTTTCAGGGACAGGGTTTGAAATAACGCGCGGGATTTCTGCACAGAAAAGGAAAGTCTCTCATAATAAAAAATGCTGGGCAGTATTTCCCCTTTCAAATTCTTTCACAGACCTGTGATTCTTCAGTAAGTATTTTTTTTTAAATTGGGTCCGCGATTTTTATTTCTTTTATGGAATTTCTCAAAATCAATTCGTGAATCTGTCCCGGAAAAAATTGAGAATTTCTTCAAACGATCGTGGAAAAATATCGGGAATTTCAATAAAAGAGTGCAGAAAGTAATCGCCAATTTCGTTTAAAGATTGTGCAAAAAAATTACGAATTTCGATAAAGGATTGACGAATTTTTTTTTTTCAAATTTCGTAAAATGTTGCGGAAAAGAGTAGAGAATTTTGTTAATTGGTACGGAAAGATATCGAGAATATTTCCGAACGGTCGCGCAATACTATCCCGAATTTCGACAAATGTTCGACACACCCTGTAAAAATATCAGTTTCGTCAATCGGTCGCAACAGAAAATAAATTTCGTCAAAGGATTGCGGTAAAAACGAAAATTTCGTCAACCAATCGCAGAAAGAAAGTTCGAATTTCGTCAAAAGATTACGGAAAGAAAAAGCGAATTTCATCAAAAGATCGTGGAAAGAAAACGCGAAATTCATCGAAGGATCGCGTGCTAAAGAAATGCCAATTCCGTCAAAATATTGCGGTAAAAAATGCAAATTGTTGGGATTTTGAATCCCGTTAAACAGGCGTGAGTACGTGATAAATTGTAAATTGGGACTTACCCTTCTTCAGGATACTTATCCATTTCGGTGTAAATCCACACTTTGTTTTAATCCAATATGTGTTAGTTGTCATATTTTTTAATCAACCACTCTTTATAACCTCCTTTGACAAAAGAAATTGTAGACTATTATATCAAATGAATAAGCGGCGGTAACACTTTAAGCTATTTAATTCACATTGTTTAAATTGTAAAAGAGAGAGAGCATTTTACATGCCTCTTCTCTGGATTAACTATATGTTCAGAATGGAAAAAATGTTTACATTATAAGATAATAAATCAGTAATAATAATTGTAATAATAATATCATAATAATAATAATAAATCAGTTTATAGTCTGTGAGTCTTAATGCAGTCACTCAACAAGTCATTATCTTTATCAAAGGATTTTCAAGGTTAAATACATTTGAAGAGATTTATGGCTGAGTTGAAACGACGTATTATTTATGTAACTGAAGAAATTATCTTTAGCACAGTTATTTAGCTTGATTTATGTCCATGACGAATTTCGTCAAAGGATAGTGGTAAAAAACACGAATTTTGTCAAAGGTTAGCTGTAAAAAACACGAATTTTGTCAAAGGTAAGTGGCGAAAAGTGCGGATTTTGTTGAAAAATCGCGTAGAAAGACGTGAATTTCGTCACACGATTTTGGGGGAAATTTGTAAATATCATGAAATGATCACAGAATAAAATTGCGAATTTGTCAAAATTTACTACACTGGACTAAAAGGTTGAAACGGGGTTTCTCTTCCTACTTTCAAAAAAACGCCACGAAATGAGAAAAAACTCTAAAAATCGTATACAAATTTTCAGAGGAAAAAAATTACTATATTGACTTGAAAGACTGCAACCATATTCCTTTCAAGAGTGTCAAAAAATGGCCACGAAACACTAAATTCAACCAACCAACCAACCTGCAGATTAATTTGAATTTTCTGTGCTATTATTTGACATTTACAAAAGAGGCAGGGTATGTGTAACCCCCCCCCCCCCCCCCTTTACCTCGGCTAATCGAAATTTGGAATTACCGTTTCACATTTGCATCCCCTTTTAATGTTTTTTTTTTGCTTCTTTCTTAACTTTAAACTACCTAGGCAAAAAGACAAATAGTTTCTATCCTCTTCAAGAACTTGCGTTAATTTCTCATGAAATTGCAGAAACATGCAATAGAAAGAACGGCGTTAAAAACATCTACCACAGACAAAGGACGTCAAAGTGGGATTATAAAGCCACCTTTTTGAATTACTATGATTAATACAGATTCTTGCAAATATTCTATTTTTAAAAAAGATAAACGACATAATTTTCTTTAAAAAAAAAGAATGTGGGTTTCTTTTTTTATCACATTTCAAAACTTAACCGTTTAGTTTTCTGAACTAAACTAATTGAACTCTGCTTTCACTTCTTCTTCTTTTTTCTTTTGTAGATTTCGATTTTTTTAAATAATTGTGCTCGAGTCTGCGGAAACGGGGGGGTGCCCGGGCACCCAGGGCACCCCCCCTGGTTACGCCTATGATGTTACAGACTTGATAATAAAGTATTTTCATGAGAAACATCTTCATAGCGGGACTCAATTGACAATTTCAGCAATTCGACAAAAATTTTGGATAATTAATGCTAAAGAAGCTGTGAAAAGAGAAATAAGGAAATGTATGAAATGTTTCCAAAATTCATTACACCTTTCATCTCAGTTGATGGGAAATCTGCCATCAGCACGCGTGACACAAGCTCGAGTATTTTCAAGAGTAGGAGTCGACTTAGCCGGCCCCTTTTTGATCAAACCTCGTAAGGGACGTGGTGTGAAACCCTTTAAACATTATGTTTGTCTGCATGTTTGTTTCGTAACAAAAGCTATCCATCTTGAATTAGTCACTGATCTTACAACTGAAACCTTTCTAGCCTCATTGAAAAGATTCGTGGCTCGACGTGGAAAACCTCTAGAAATATTTTCCGACAGAGGTACAAATTTTGTAGGGGCAGACCGCGAAATAAAGAGAATGATGTCTCAAATTGCTTCTGATGAAAAATTGCACAAGTATCTTACTGACGAAATGATAGTATGGAAATTCAACCCACCTTCCGCCCCTCACTTTGGAGGCCTTTGGGAAGCGGGAATAAAACAAATGAAAAATCATTTGAAGAGAACAATTGGTGATCAGATTTTAACTTATGAAGAATTTTTGACCTTAATTGCACAAATTGAGTCATGCTTAAATTCAAGACCGCTTGTCGCTGAGTCTTCTGATCCAAATGACTTTACGGCTCTGACGCCAGGACATTTTATTATAGGAGCACCCTTGACCTCCTTACCTGAGCCTGATATCTCCTCTACCTATGTAACTCCTTTGGAACGTTGGAAATTGCTACAAAAGATTTTCCAAAGTTTTTGGAAAAGGTGGTCGTCAGACTATCTCTCACAATTGCAGCAACGTACAAAGTGGTTTAGAAGCAACCCGAACTTAAAAATCAATGACTTAGTGTTGATAAAGGAAGAAAACCAGCCCCCATTAAGGTGGAAATTGGGCAGAATAATTGAACTATTTCCTGGTGATGATAATATTGTTCGTGTTGTCAAATTAGAGACTTCTACTGGTGAACTGAAACGCCCTATCACAAAATTGTCTCCTCTACCGATGGACATTTAATATAATAGAATTTTACTTTATTTTAACTAACTTTATTATTATTATTTTTTTCTATGTCTAATTTTTGTAACTTTCTGAACTATTTTGTATATTAATGTCTTTTTCTATTTTTAGTTGTTCCAGAAACTGTTTTTTTTTTAGAAGTAGTAGGATTTAATTGCATTTCACTTTAGTTATACTTGACATTTAAGGTAATATTTTAATTTTGTATTTAATATTTGATTATTTAGTATGTGATAGTGGAAATTTGGTAAGTTATAATTGTTTGATGAACTTCGTTCATGGAGGCGGAGGATGTTTCGGCGTAAGTGCCCTCAAATTTATTTGTTTATAATTTAACTCTGTTTATCTTTCATATTGTGAAACATAATTATAAAACTGATTTCTTTTGACAGAAAAAATCTAATCTGTTTATCTAAATTGTTTATAACCCTGAATCAATATTTATGAGTAACATTATGATTTCAAGGTCATGTAATATAGATTTATTTACTTTATAATAATTTTGAATTGATGGTGATTTATTAGTTTTATAATTACTTGGATGTCATTTAAATGAATATTATAGCTATTTAGAAGATTTATAACTGCATATTGTAATTTTTATTTTGATGTTTATTTTATATAATATGTATCATTTTTAAAATGGTTAGTCTTGACTCTGTAACAAAGCAGAGAACATGTAACATGTCCTGACTCTGTAATCAGAGATGCAAATTGTTAAATCATGGCTCTGTTTAATGCAGAGTGTATAATGGAAGTCCTGACTCTGCAACCAAGCAGAGAACATTTTTTTTTGTATTGGCTCTGTTAAATACGGAGAATTACTATTATGGAACAATTATTAACTTCTAATGATGAATAGAATTTACATACTATTTCAGTTTTATTTAATAAACTATTTAATCTAATTGCTCTCCCATCTCACTTGGATTTTGAAAATTTATTTGTCAGATGAATTTCGGCGCCACCACTTTGTGCGATTTAAAGCAATGGCAGAATGCCAAACAGGGAAAAAGTTGAGAGCCCTTAGAATGGACAATGGCTTGGAATACTTATCAAATGTCTTTCAAAATGCATTGGGAAAAGAAGGAATACGTCATGAGAGAACAAATGTTTTTACCCCTGAAATGAACGGAGTTTCAGAACGTTATAATAGAACGATTATGGTAGGTGTTTTAGCTTATTTGCATAGTGCGAAACTACCGTCAAAGATGTGGGCTGAATTAGTAATGACAGTAAATCATTTGAAAAATAGAGTGCTGCATTCAACTACCAATGAAATCCCTTACTTTCGATGGTTTGGTAGAAAACCGAATGTTAGCTATTTTAAAAGAATTGGATGTACTGCTTATGTAAATATTCCCAAACAGAAAAGACAAGTTACAACCCAAAGCAAAAATTGGTGTCTTAGTAGGATATGCTGTCTATACAAGGGGTTACCGTATTTGGTACCCGGAGGAAGGAAGAATTGAAGAAACTAAAAATGTGAAGTTCAATGAGAAACTACTGGAGATGGATAGAAGATCAGTGAACAAGGTAGATAATCAAATGTTTGAGTGGTTGAAATTAGTGTTATCTGAAGAAAACTTCTCAGAAGAAAAGAGCTGTCCCCTAAACAAATCACATAGAGTGGAGAATCCTGAAGAATTGCAGAATCTTGAGAAACAGGTCAAATCTCCTGTGAAAGAAATAGCAAGAATGTTTGAAAAAATTAATTTGGATGCATCAAAGCCAATAACATTTACTAGAAAAGAAGTTATTCGTAAATCTGGAATGTCTAAAGGAAGAACTGATGTTTATTATTATCCTTCTACAGGAGAGCCAAAAATTAGGAGTAAAAATGAAATGGAAAAATATTGCAAGGAAAAATCATTAACTTATGATCCAAAAGATTTTAGTTGGAAACAGAGTCAAGGAACAGATGTTAGAGATACTGAAGTTTCAGCAGCTTCAGATGAAGATAGTGGGTCTTCAAACGAAGATAGTTCGAAAGAGAAGGAACATTCTATAAATATTTTAAAAGAGATGGGTGATTTTCAAGTTTTCCTTACTGATGATATTGAAATTCCTCAGCACAAATTTCACCTCAGAAGAAAGAGTGGGATCGGGCAATGAATGAAGAGATCAAATCATTTGAGCAGAGAAAAGTGTGGAAGTTAGTTCCTTCCCCTGAAGATTATAATAGGTACAAAGTGGGTTTATAATATTAAAAGAGATACTTCTGGTAAGATTAAAAGGTTTAAGGCTAGACTAGTGATTTGGGGTAACTACCAACGACCAGGTTATGATTTTGAAGATGTATTCAGTCCAGTGGTAAGTTTCACTGTTATTAGAGCTTTTGTTATGTATTTAGTTGTTATTCATAAATGGTTAGTTTTTCAACTTGATGTTAATAGTGCTTATGGTAAATTAAAAGAAGAAATTTATGTACGACAACCTGTTGGTTTCATTGATTGATAAAGAGAAGAAAAATCATGTTTATAAATTATTACGTGCAGTATATGGGCTTCACCAGTCAGGACGCATGTGGTTCTCAGAAATGGATGAAAAATTTGTAAGTGTAGGTTTTTCTAAGTTTAAAAGTACTAACTGTGTGTATAATTATGGAAATGATGCTATAATTTTAGTGTATGTTGATGATTTGTTTATATTTGCCAAGACCCAATTAGTATTAGATAAAGTAAAAGCGTTAATTGGATCATTGTTTGAAGTTAAAGAACTAGGTCAATTAAATATGGTGTTAGGAGTACAATTTGATATGAATGATAATGGTATTAGAATGCATCAACAAAATTATATTGATAGAGTAGTAAATCTTTTTAAACCAAATTTGCTGGTCAAACCTTCCATACCATTATCCCCTGGTTATGAAATAGGAGATAAAGATTGTCCAACAACTGAAAAGGACAAAAGTGTTATGAAAAGAATTCCTTTTAAAAACTTGCTTGGTTCTTTGATGTTTATTGCAACACGGTCTAGACCAGACATAAATTATTCATTGTATAAATTGTCTCAGTTTAATCAAAATCCTGGTATTAAACACTGGAAAGCTTTATTACAAGTTTTGAAATATGTGGCTATTACAAAGGGCTTAGTCGTCGAATATGAAAATGATGAGACTTTAAATGGATTGATGGGATATTCCGATAGTGACTTTGCAAATTGTAAAGATACTAGAAAGAGTGTAACTGGTCTTATTATTTACTTGAATGGTGTACCAGTATCATGGAAATCAAAGAAACAAGGTTGTGTTGCTAAATCTGCCATGGAGGCAGAGTATATTGCTATGGCTGAATTGTGTAGTGAGATGATATGGTTAGACAGAATTCTGAGAGAATGTGACTTTGCCAGCTTGCCAACTCCTGTAATATATTGTGACTCAAAAAGTGCTATTGACTATTCAAAGAACAATATTGAAAATAGTGCAAATAAACATATCGATGTTAAATATCATTTTGTAAATATCTGATCGCTGGCCCTTTCCCTGCTCCATAGTTGGCAATCCTTACACGACGCACAATATTCTTCCACATCCTGCGACATGCCTGGCCAAAAAAATGAATAACGAATTCTCTCTTTTGTTTTTGTTTCATGCCGAGATGATTAGCAAAAATCGATTCGTGCGCAATTTTTAAAATTTCCTCCCTCCTCACCTTTGGTACTACTAATTGCACAACTTGATTTCCCAAAACTCTTTCCCTATGATAAAGCAAATTGTCTACCATAACAAACCCGTTTTTCCCTTTTTCTGCATCTTTGAAATCTCCCTGTAACGATTCGCAGCTTTTCTGTTGTGCCCTGTAAATGCTGGCATCTGATTGATGACCCACATTTAAATCTTCGCTATTATTTTTCCTTTCAATACAGCTAATCATTAACTCTTTTTCTGCAGTTTTATTTTGACTTAATAAACATAAATTCTCATCATTCATACTTTGTTGTCCCATTTCACTAACCCCTGCCTTTTGATATTTAATTTCTTCCCCCCTTTCTGACTGCATCTCCTCCATAGGCACCGACACATCACATAATCTATTTTCTTCCCCTCCACTCTGAGCTGATCGTAATAACTCATAAATCGTTGGCATGATAATACATGACCCATATAATTTATCTGTTGCTGCGAACAAAACATCTACGCTGTTAACTACACTATTTGACTCTCCGGAATCTAAAGCTATGGGTAAAGTTATAAGGTCAGCGGTTATTTTTTCTCCAAAAGCAGATATCAACTGAATTTGTGAATTTTCATTATTTCTAAATGAATCCGGTATTTGATTTGAATTAACTACTGGAAATTTGGCCGCATTATCGATTAATGTATTCATTTTCTGCCCCCCTAACCACACATCCTGGTATTGCAACGCTTGCGTATTTATTGCCTCCTTCTCAGAACATAAAGCTGTCACTTTAGCAACTAACTTTTCATCATGTTTATTTTTCTCAATACCAGATTTCTTTTTCGTTTGATTTCGGAAATTCCCCATTTTATTTTTTTCTTTATTATTCGGGCAGACTGTTCGGACAGTAAATGAATTGTTTGTTTACACAGCCTACAAATGTCGTTAGTTTTCTTATCGCGAGAAAGAACATTATTCCTGATATGAGGTGGTATATATTTCCCATGATTCACACTTCCAGGGTCATCATAGTTACGAAAGGATTTTATAGGTCTATCATATAATTCCGAAAAAGTTCTACCTTTTGAAGTAAACCAATTATCGCATAACTCAGCGATCTCGCGTGGTTTTAGCCAGTCATCCATTTGCTTTAATTTAACGTAACTCTGCATTTCTGAATTTAATGAACTCAATAATCTATCGGAAACAATTAATTCATTAAGCGTATCGAAATCATTTACTTTTCTAAGCTCACAATAAAAATCCTAATTAGCTCGGATTCTGCTTGCAAATTGCAAATGGTTTTCATTTTTCATTCTTTTTGCCGTAAGGAAATTTTCTAGACAAGCTTCCAGGGTAGGTTGAAATTCTTTAAAAATTAAAGCCTTAACCTTCGGATAACTCTTCATTTCATTTGTATTTACATAAACTAATAAATGTGCCGCGTGTTCACCTACTAAATTTAGTAAAATTTCAACTTTTAACTCCTCTGCAACATTTTTCATTTCGAATGCTTTTTCGAGCGAACTAAAAAATAAATTCCACGCTTCCGGTTTAGAAGGAACTGGCATACTCAGAGTCCAAACACTTTTAATTAAAGATTCTAAATAATTAGTATGGGATTTTTGTCCCTCCCCCTACCCCCCCCCCCCCCCCCGAATCAGATTTCTTATCCTCAGATTGCATTTTCACCATTTCTAATTGGGCTTTTATAACTTCTAATTTTGGTCTCTCTAATTCAACAGCAGTGTTCTGTTCTGTTTTGACATTTTCTTTCTCAATTTTAAGTAGCTCGGCTTCCTGTTTTTCTTTTTCTATTCTATCCAATACCGTAGTAATTAAAAATTCTTTTATAAATTCAGTATCCTTAGCGTATTGGTCGCTTCCTTCAATGAGCGTTTTCAAATCTATAATTCTGTGTTCCAATTCTACCTTTAAGCCTAACTCAGTTGCGACAACAACTAAATCTTCTTTTCTTTTTCAATTTCAAATACTTTTATAAAAAAAAGATCCTACACATAACAGATACTATCTTCTTAAATAAATAAATCAAGCAATAAATGTCATACTATAAATAGCATCTTTCTTCTGACATGCTTAAATCAATCATAATAAGTAATATACTTTCCTTTCGTCTATTTAAATCTTCTACATAAATACACAAACTCATAACAATAAATTACATTTCCTTTATCTGCTTAAAATATCTTCAATTAAAAATACATAAACATGCATCTTACTTTTAATAACAGCTCTGGTTCCTCGGAAATGGGAGTGTGTCATATATACGCTCGAAATTCGTCAAACATCTCGGGTGTGTGTATTCCTTTGTAATATATCACTAGCTTTTCACAACACTAAGTTTATTTACAAGAATACACAAAAACATGGAAGACAAAACATTTGACGATACATTATATACAAATAATTATATTTTTTACATTGCTGCACAACCACCTTCATATTTCACTTCACAAGCTCCACTTCAACACATTATTAAAATCCCTCACAAACTCAAATTATAATACTTTCGTTTTTATTACAATCTTTTTGGCTTCTCATAACAAATAGCCGTGCACGCTCATATGCTGGCTTACACAACACTCTACCTTCCACACTCTCAATAAAACGGTGTTTTTTTCCTTCCTCTGCGCGCACTCATGTATCACGTGACGTACGTGCCAAAAGAATCGAAAGAAAAATTATCTAGATGCCTCCAGACATCACAATACCCAAAATCAATGTTGAATGATTTTATATATTTAAGGAAAAAACTTTCTAAATGGTCCTAATGCAGGGGGTCCCACTGCTTTCAGTGGTATATGCCCTCGATTCTGCAATCTTTTATTTTCAAATAAAAATCTATCCAAACAAAGTTAGAGCTGGGGGCCCCCATTGCCTTCAATAGAATACATCTGACGTGCTATGCATGATCCGGTCTCTATTAATTTCATATTTTTAAATGAAAGACCAACATAGTCCAAGCTTTAAATGTACCTAAAATCCTTGAGTTTACACAATTCTGGTAAAAAAATTCCCTGAATTTTTTAGGTTTTCCTTGACCTTTTTAAAAAATTTCACTAACCTTTCTCAATAAAAATTTGTCTTATTGTTGTAAAACCCTCCACAATGCACAACTTTAATCTAGATAAATGCTAAAAAAAATGGGGACTACTTAGTTATCCCGTCGACCAAAAATCTATTGCCAAACTATAAGATTAAATGCCAAAAATGGCTGATCGTAAATGTCACATTCATTTGACTGTAAGCAAGTTACATATGTTAACGTCATCAAGTGATTTTTATTTCGACGTTTTATTTGTATTTTTATTAATGTTATACTAATTACTAATTTATTTGTTCTTTTGTTATTTAAAATAAAAATTTTGTCAATTTGTATAATTTGGCGATTTATATAATTTGGCAAAATTGGTTGACGGTATAACTAAGTAGTGCCAAAAAATGTATGTGCTGTTTGAATTTCCAATTTTTAATTATTTATCATATTATGAATGCTATTGTTATATAGTGTTCGGACATTGTATGCATGCCAAACAAGCTCTGCGGTTTTGCGGTCATGTGACTGAGTTGTTCTTTAGCTGCTATTGTGGTACGTTGTGTTTTTGAGCGAGCTTATCCCCAATTGTTCCTTTTGTGTTACAGCGGGAATATTCCCTACATAATGTTTTACGAACATCAATTGATCAAATAGCAGGTTATTACCCCAAAGTCACTTTGGCATTCTATGTGTTCATCAGTGTTTTGTGATTGTAACATTTGTGTGCAATGATAATAACCTTAAATATACCTAAAATCAGTGTTGAATGGTTTTATATATTTAAGCAAAACACTTTCTAAACAGGAAATATATGAAAAGGAAAAAGATTCGTCTTCAATGTTAAAGTTACACACAGTATTCACATCCCTTTTGTGGTCTGTCTATGTCGCCGCGAAATAGCTGATATGAAAAAATTAAATAGAGCAAAAGGTGCTCTAAAAGTTACCATAACAAAATTAGAAAATTTCATAAAGGATAACATGAATGAAATTAATTACTCGAGTACTGAGCACGAAATAAAGCTTCGAAAAATACCTGAGCTTCAAGCAAAAGTATCTGAAATACGAGATAAATATTATGATATCCCTGAAATTAAGGACTTACCCGAAATCGAGAATGAATTACATGAACTAGAAGATCGTCTCGAGAAACTTGAGATAAGTCTCAACATATTTCTAAAATATCTCAAAGTTGCTAAAATAAATGTGCATACTGATAGTATTGAATCTAGAAACTTTAATAACATTAAAGTTCAGTTACCTGAAATCCCATTACCAACATTTAATGGTAAATATGAAGAGTAGTCAATTTTTAAAATACAATTTACTAATTTAATTATCAATAATGTTCAGCTAAACAATGCACAGAAGCTATTCTATTTGCGAGCATTGCTAAAAAATGAAGCAAAACAATTAGAAAGTTCTGACAATTCTTTTGATTCATTGTTTACAGCACTTACGGAAAGATTCAAAAATCAACGTTTGCTCATTGACACTCATTTATCAGCCATAATTAATTATGAAGAAATACATTATACGAGTCTTCTAAAGAATTGAGATCCTTTATTGATTGTGTAAATAAAAATTTGAGGGCTTTGAAAGTATTAGTACAATATGAACAAAACAATCTGCTGGATGCTATCCTTATCACTATTATATTACAAAAGGTAGATAACAGTGGCGTAGCCAGGATTTCATTTCGGGAGGGGTCCAGAATTTTTCCTTCAGGTTATATGTGTAGTAAAACCTGCCAAGATGAAATTGCAAATGTTGGTGAAACATTCCGTTTTACACAGGTTTTTGTGTTAGAAGGTGTAATTGTATAGTATTCTTTTCGGTAGCACAGTGAGACATTTCCGTTATAAGCAGATTCCATTTTTACAAGTTCTGAGTATTTATATAAAAATACTTATTTATGTTATATAAATAGTAAAACCTGTCAAAATAGTAATTATCTAAAACAGAATCCTGCCTTAAACGAAAGCGCTAAAAACTTGTCTGAAAGGGGATTTTCACCACCTTTTAGCTAAACACAGTAACCTGTGCAAATGGAATCTTTCTATAATGGAAGAGTTTCAGGATCTCGACAAAACGAAAAATACATCTTTTTTAGGGATGCACCGAATAGTGATTTTGGCAGAATATCGAATATTCAGCTAACAGGCAAACTGAATACCAAATATTCGGCTAGCTGTGTTGTATCGTACCTAAAACATTTCTAGGTAGACACAAACACGTGGTAGATAAATTCTACCAAGAGAAAATAAAAAAACTGATCGTATAGATTATTCATTACATAAAAAAAACCCACCTAAAAAGGAAAAATGCTGCTGTGGGAAGGAAAAATTAATACAGAGATATTTTTACTGATTTAAATCAATGTTTATTTAAGGAATAGGATATAAGCAATTAATATTAAAATCTAGTTCATCTTTAAAAAAATTACACATACAATATTAACAAGTATCATTATTTATCTAATCTTTTAGTTTAAAACTAACAAAGATAAATTGCAAATTTGTTCATGATTGAAAATGATTTATAATTTCTTCGGATAAAATAAATAAGAGGTACCTCTATTAATGTTTACAGTATTTTCATAATTTAAACAACATCTCCAGGCAATTCGTCGGTGTCATTTAGTCTTCTCTCTGAAGACTCTCCACAATCTTGATACTCAATTTCAGCATCATTGCGGCCAATTGGTTTTACTAGCTCCGGACTCCGCGATCTCTCTCGCTCTTCTCAACCTTCCAGCCGACACACGGTCGCTCCTTCCACCTTGCAGCCGAGCCTGCCTCCTCCGAACTCCGATCTTCCGAAGAGAAAAAAAGCCCCGTTTTTAGCGAAGATCTCTCCTTTTATCCTCTTGCTTCCTTACCTCTTTCGTCCAGCGCAACGGTACAAAGTTCCGTTCCGCGCCGAAAAACACAGAGATATGCGCTATTATTTATTTTTAGGTCTTTTTGAAATGAATTAATCATCATTTAAATAACACATAATATCTATTTTTACACAGTATTTTCCGATTTTTAAAAGGAGTCTTAGTTGCATGTAAAACGTGGTCCGATCGTACGCGGATGAATACTCAAAACATCGCCGATTCGGAACCACGTGCGATTAAAAATGAAATAATAAATTAAGCTTAATTATTTACAAATAGAATAACTCTAAAAACTTCTAAAATAATATTATTTTGTCATTTGAACACATATTTTCAATATTAAATTGCGATTTAGTTGTAACTTTAAATATTTTTTTTTTCTACATTTTTAAACATTATAGGCTTATATTTTACACATAAAATATTCATAATTACTGAGGAAAAAGTCTTTACATTGGCGGGCGCCAAGCCAACATAAAAAAAACTTCCTCAAAATATTATTTGACATTACAATAAACCATTAAGTATAATATGGAGTAATTTGAACTATTGACTGACAAAAAAGGAAGTTATTCTAAAGTAAAAAAAACCAACTATTATCTATATAAAACATCTTAAAAATTAGCATTACTTTTTTTTTTTTTTTTTTTTTTTTTTTTTTTTTTTTTTTTAATATTTAATTATTTAAGGAAAACTCAAATTATCAACATAACACATTACATCTCCGTCCCCTCAAAAAAAAATTTTTTCTGAAAAAAATTTTTTTGTAAGCAAAAGAATAAGAATCAGGTCCTCGCCAAAAAAAATAAAAAAAATACATGTTGCATGTGAATACCCCTCTAACTACCCAGATAGAAATTCAAGTAATTGGCTAAACTCCGAACACCCAGTCACCAAAACCAACCAAATCAGGATTCAGACAACTTTACCAAACATTAATGAAATCTTGCTTCATCAAATTTTGACATGCATCCATAACCATAATGTTTAGATTATACATAATAAACAATTCAAGGTGATTTCCATTAGTTGACTGGTGTGTTAAGATTTATACGTATACTTTATCACATTCATACAATAAATAGCAAGTTTGTTCAAAAATTTAAAACTAAAATTTGATCCTGATTATACAATATATTACACAAATTATACAATACGTTACATAAATTATATTACACAAATTATACAATACAATACAATAGAAAAAAAATTATATACAACACTATTCAATGGTGAAAATGTATTCACCACAAAATCTTATTTTTTCACAACAAAACCATGTGTGTCTCTGGTGCGCAAATTGTAATCACTAACGACTGCAGGTCTCGTATGCTGTCTACAATTTTGCCTAGATCCTGAATGTGACTGACCAGGTAAGCCTGTATTTATGTCAACATTATCAGTGTTAATTTTATTATTGTGTGCATGAGCTTGATTGTTACTACTATCACTATAACCTATCAAATCAAAAACTGGATACTGATCAACAATCTCTTCTACCTGAGAATCCTTAACATCCATGTCAATTTGATTGTTTTGATCCGTATCCCGTTCCCCATTATTAATCTCTTCCTCAAAAAGTGCAGGAAAAATAATTCTTTCAGTGATTTTAGTCAATCTGTCAACATGTACTAATTGCTCGTCCTTGGGGTTTTGTATGTGAACAATTTTAAAATTTACTGTATTAGTTTGTTGAGTGATACGGTAAGGTCCTTTATTGAACTGTGTAAGTTTTTTACTAGCCCCTGGCTTAACTACTGGTGTGTACAATAGCACCAAGTCCCCCACTTGTAAATTTTTGTCTGTGGCAAACTTTAACCTATACTCTTCCTGCTTTTCTGCAGCTGTAGTTAAATTTTGTTTGACCAAGCGAAAAATTTTGCTTAACCTTAAATGTAAATCTTCACTTAACTCTCGAGTATCGGCGTAAGATCTTTGAATAGGTTTGGTTATGAGGTCAACAGGTAAAAGTAGATCCCTACCGTACACTAAATGTGCTGGGGTATCCCCTATAGCAGCGTGATAAGCTGTTCTGTAAGCCAATAGAGCAAAATCTAAAACTTTGTCCCAATCTTCATTTGAAGAGTCCACTAAGTGTTTTAACATATTAACTATCGTGCCATTGGCCCGTTCCACAACCCCGTTTGCACTCGGGTGATAACTGGTCGTAGTATGTTTTTTAATGTGAAGTTTCTCATATACTTTTAAGATTGCCTCTGATATGAAAGATTTGCCCTTGTCTGTAGTGAGGTGTTCAGGAATCCCATGAGTAGAAATAAATTTTTCTAACACTGATATTATAACCTCAGATTGTAAATTCGGTACAGGATATGCCTCAGCCCATCTTGTAAAATAATCTGTAATTACAATAATGTGTCTGTTTCCCACTGCTGTAGTACTTAACGGACCCACTGCATCGACTGCAATCTTTTCAAAAGGACGTGAAGTAATTTCGACTCTCTGCAATGGAGCTTTCTGTTTGGATTTATATCCTTTACGAATGGCACACTGTACACAAGATTTAACGTGATTGAGTGTGTGTTTATATTGTCCCCACCAAAAGTAATTTTTCTTAGTTTTAATTAGTGTTCTTTTAAATCCTGGATGTGCTGAGGTTACAGAGTCATGAGCTAAATTTAAGATATGTGAAATTAAAGTTTTAGGAATAACTAATTTAGTTTGATTGTCATTATGTGCATCTTTTTTGTTTATGCAATATAATAAATCATCTTTTAAAAAGAAGGTTAATTCATTTAATTGTATTTCATTTATATTATTTAATTGTTCAATTATGTTTTTACATTTTGCATCTTGATTTTGTGATGATTTAATAAATTCTTTTGAAAAATTTGTGTTGATATTTATTTCTTGTATCACATTGACATTTCTCGATAGTACATCAGCTGGTACATTACATTTACCTGGGGTATGACAATATTTTATATTATAATTTTGCAGTGCAAGAGCCCAACGAGAAACTCTACTACTGTCCTGGATTCTCAACACCTGCGAAATTGCCTGCTGATCACAAAAAAGAGTAAATTCCCTCCCGTAAAGATAATGTCTAAAATTACTAATTCCCCAAACTACACCGAGAAGTTCTCTCTCAAACGTACTATATCTTGTTTCGGCATCCTTTAAAGTTCTGCTAGCATAAGCTACTGGATGCAGATCACCTGATTCATCTTTTTGGCTAAGTACAGCACCTAATGCGAAACCAGACGCATCGGTATGTAAAAAGAAAGGTTGCTCAACATTAGGCAACATTAAACAAGGGTAAGAAGTCAAACACTGTTTCAATTTGTTAAACGCTGAATCTGCTTCCTGACTCCATTTGAAAGGGGTTTTCAATTTAGTTAATTCTGTTAAGGGCTTTGCGATGTCGGCAAAATGATCAATAAATTTTCTATAAAAATTACATATTCCAATAAAACTACGTACAGCTTTTTTGTTTTTTGGTATGGGGAAGTTTTCTACAGCTTTTACGTTTCTTTCATCTGGAGAGACTGCACCATTTTTAATTTGGAATCCAAGGTAAGTTATTGAATTTTTTGCTATTTGACATTTTTCAGGGTTAATTTTCAGGTTATGAGAATTGAGTCTTTTAAAAACCTGATCTAATTTTTGAATGTGTTCTTCAAAAGTTGCAGAACCAATAATTATGTCATCAATGTAAGTATTAGTATCTAAACCTAATAAAATTGTAGCAACTAGCCTTTGAAAAGAAGCTGCAGCATTGATTAGGCCCTGTGGCAATCTTGTCCACTCAAACAAACCAAATTCTGTACAAAAGGCAGTTTTGTATCTGTCATCAGGATGCAACTCCATTTGCCAATATCCTGAGCATAAATCTAAAGATGTATAGTAATGAGCACCATTTAATTTATCTAATAAATCTGAAATATGGGGGAGGGGAAATGGCAAGGGTTTAGTTTTTAAATTAAGCTTTCGGTAATCGCAAACTAATCTGTAAGAACCATTTTTCTTTTTAACCAATATTACTGGGGATGCATAAGGAGAATCAGAAGGGGTAATTATATCAGCTTCAAGTAGGTCATCAATTTGTTGTTTCAGCTCTGTTCTTAAAGCATATGGTGTCCTATAGGGTTTAGAACGAACTGGAATATCATCTGTTAAATAAATCCGATGACTGGTTGTGTTACAACCTGTTAAGTCTTTAACCGACTGTGCGAAAATAGCTTTATTTTTATTTATGACTTCCATGACTGCCTGTTTTTGTGATTCAGTTAAATGATCTAATTCGAACTTCTCCCCATAAGGATTAAAATCAGTTATCTCATTTTCCACTTCTAAATTATTTACAGTTGTATTTTGGACATTAACTGCTTCAACAAATTCAATTTTTGCTATCTGACAATTTTTATTTATATGAATTTTCCTTTCTGTTACGTTAGCTACTTTAATCCATAAATCTTTGTTGCCTTCATAATTATAAATTCCGTTCGCTACCAACCAAGAATTATTTAGAGATTTATTTGATGGCTGAACAAAAATTAGGTTTTGAGTTTGTGGTAACCCATGAATTTTAATTTTGATGAATTGTTCAGATCGAGGTTCAATAACATTTTTATTTACCGTACTCCCTATACCTTCAAATTTATGTAAATTTATCGAGTTAACTTCTATATGTTTTATATTGTTCCATAAAATCGTATGGTTTATATATTTTAACGTTTCAGTTTTATAATCAATGATAATGTTATGAGATTTTAAAAATTCCGATCCAAGAATTGCGTTATAGTTTGTTTTTAGACTATTACTAATAAAGAAGGTTACGTCAAATTTAACGTCTTGGTCAGTTAAGGAAAGTTTAATTTTCTTATCTAAGCCCATGATGTCATTGTTGACGCCAATGACTTGCATTGTGCAAGACTCAGCTATATCAACCCAACTTGGTAAGAGTTTATTCAAAATTTCGGATGAAATTAAGTTTATTGCTGCTCCTGAATCGATAAGACAATCTATTTTTTGTTTATTTAATTTAAGGGAAATTATAGGTAATTGTCCTACTTCAGCACTAACCGTATCTATGCGTACCAAATTAGGGGGAGAATCCAAAGACAGTGGTACGTTCCCGCTTTGCCCCACTACTGGTTTAAAGAATCTGAATTAGAATTTTGTGATTGTGTGTGTAATGAGGGACAATTCCTTTTTAAGTGGCCTGGTTGGTTGCATTGGTAACAAACAATATTTCGTCTGGGACGGTACTGCCTACCCCCGTATTGTGATGGACCTGCCCCATACCCTTGTGACTGACCTTGGGTGACACGTAATAATGTTTGTACTTGGTTACTAAGTTCTGCGATTTTTCGATCACTCTCGCTGACTACATTTTGAATGAGACTTTTAATTTCTTGCATTTCATTTGAGTAATTATTAGTAGTTTGAGCAATGTTAATTGGTGCTTGTGTTTGGTCATAGTCTGCACATTTCTCCTGACAAATTGCCAAGTCCCAAATATGTTTATAAGTGCTAGGAGAATGTGGCATGACAAATTTTCGCACCTCCGGTAACATACCTTGCAGACATTTTTGTACGAGTAATTTTTCTCGGATGGCCTCTTGATCTGCAAAGCATTTGTAAGATAAACCCAAAACTCTGGACAGGAAAGCTCTATTTGACTCCCTAATATTTTGGCGGGCTGTTGTAAACTCTTGTAAATGGTATGCCTCATCTACAGTTTTACTGAATCGGCTAATTAAGGCTTCTTTTAGAGTTTGTAGGCTGTGTGTATTTTTTAAGTGAGGCTGGGACTTAATAAATTTTTGGGCTTCTCCTATGCATTTCATCTTTATGGCAAAGACGCATTGTTCCTCCTGCCAACCTGCAAAGTCTCTAACTTCTATTATTTTGTCTAGAAAATCAGCTACTGTTATATCGGGATTTTCTCCTGAATAATTTGGGATATTTGAAATGAACTGATTGAAGTTAAAAGTTAGGTTTGGTACCAGAGACACTGGTCCATGTGTGTTCCTCCCATAGCTGTCTGAACTCCTGACTGGTGATAATGTTGGTGGTGAACTGCTACTACCAAAAGAAGTATTTGCTGGGTTATTTTCTTTACTCTCTTTTTTGGATTTCTCATTTTCTACACTATTATTTAAATCAGTTAAAGTAGTATTCTGTTCATTCCCTTTCCCAGCCTGTCCAGTCACCTCCTCAGGCGTATCTGTCTCAGTGCTCATTATTATCAATTACTGCAAGTTTCCCCCAAAATAATACTAATTGTAATTATAAATTACTATAAAAATATATAAAAATTGTGAAAATAAAAATTTCATGCAACATGTGGAAAATCAAAAATGAAAACTAAGTTAAAGTTAATATTCTCTACAGCCACTTAAATCATGTTAAAAAATGAATTTCTTAAGAAATTACTCCATTTACAAATATTTTCCATTATCCACAGCAGCAAAAGGTAAAAGAAAACAACAGGTGACGGCGCCGAAGTTGGCCGAGAAAAAAAAAAAAAAAAACGCGGACCCGAACCGTGCCGCGACGCCAAAATGGCAAAGGTCACTAGGCACCAAAAAATGGTCAGTTTTTTGATCAAATCCTGGTCACGGCACCAAAAAATGTGTTGTATCGTACCTAAAACATTTCTAGGTAGACACAAACACGTGGTAGATAAATTCTACCAAGAGAAAATAAAAAAACTGATCGTATAGATTATTCATTACATAAAAAAAACCCACCTAAAAAGGAAAAATGCTGCTGTGGGAAGGAAAAATTAATACAGAGATATTTTTACTGATTTAAATCAATGTTTATTTAAGGAATAGGATATAAGCAATTAATATTAAAATCTAGTTCATCTTTAAAAAAATTACACATACAATATTAACAAGTATCATTATTTATCTAATCTTTTAGTTTAAAACTAACAAAGATAAATTGCAAATTTGTTCATGATTGAAAATGATTTATAATTTCTTCGGATAAAATAAATAAGAGGTACCTCTATTAATGTTTACAGTATTTTCATAATTTAAACAACATCTCCAGGCAATTCGTCGGTGTCATTTAGTCTTCTCTCTGAAGACTCTCCACAATCTTGATACTCAATTTCAGCATCATTGCGGCCAATTGGTTTTACTAGCTCCGGACTCCGCGATCTCTCTCGCTCTTCTCAACCTTCCAGCCGACACACGGTCGCTCCTTCCACCTTGCAGCCGAGCCTGCCTCCTCCGAACTCCGATCTTCCGAAGAGAAAAAAAGCCCCGTTTTTAGCGAAGATCTCTCCTTTTATCCTCTTGCTTCCTTACCTCTTTCGTCCAGCGCAACGGTACAAAGTTCCGTTCCGCGCCGAAAAACACAGAGATATGCGCTATTATTTATTTTTAGGTCTTTTTGAAATGAATTAATCATCATTTAAATAACACATAATATCTATTTTTACACAGTATTTTCCGATTTTTAAAAGGAGTCTTAGTTGCATGTAAAACGTGGTCCGATCGTACGCGGATGAATACTCAAAACATCGCCGATTCGGAACCACGTGCGATTAAAAATGAAATAATAAATTAAGCTTAATTATTTACAAATAGAATAACTCTAAAAACTTCTAAAATAATATTATTTTGTCATTTGAACACATATTTTCAATATTAAATTGCGATTTAGTTGTAACTTTAAATATTTTTTTTTTCTACATTTTTAAACATTATAGGCTTATATTTTACACATAAAATATTCATAATTACTGAGGAAAAAGTCTTTACATTGGCGGGCGCCAAGCCAACATAAAAAAAACTTCCTCAAAATATTATTTGACATTACAATAAACCATTAAGTATAATATGGAGTAATTTGAACTATTGACTGACAAAAAAGGAAGTTATTCTAAAGTAAAAAAAACCAACTATTATCTATATAAAACATCTTAAAAATTAGCATTACTTTTTTTTTTTTTTTTTTTTTTTTTAATATTTAATTATTTAAGGAAAACTCAAATTATCAACATAACAGCTGAATAGTAACTGCTAGGCCGAATACCAAATAGTAACTACTCGGCCAAATGTCAAATATTCGTTTTGTTGAATACTTTTATATTTCAAAGTTTAAAGGCATTAAAATGTTAAATTTTAAAACAATTTTTCCATAATATTTAAAACAGAAACTTTTATTCTAATAAACAAGAGCTTTTTTCAAGTAAATTTTATGCTGAAAAAAATCTGCTTTGAGTTATTTAAGAAGAGGATAATTATAAAAAATTTTTAATTAATAAAATTTTAAATTTCATGGCTTCTTCTGACAATTAAAACAAATGAGTAAAATTTTCTTAAATTCTAAAACAAGAATTTTAAAATCAAAGAGAAATTGTGAAAAAATTGTACAGGATCATATATTATTTGTTTGTCAGAAAGAGACTAAAGTAAAAGTAAATAATACAATTGATTCAAATTTTATAGGGTGGCAACTGTGCAAGAATAACTGTTCTACTCCTTTTATTAAGCAAGGAAGTTTTTAAATGCATCCTAGATTGGTGTCTGGAGTGGGCAATCATTTTCAGATATTGTAAACGTTGTTCTTAAAATCTTAGCAAAAAACAGATTACTATTTACTGGACAATGTTCAGGAACTTGCATTTGTACATAATTAATTCCAATGAAAATCCTCGTGATTGCTAATTTTCTTAAATAATAATTAACAAACAGCAAATAAATAATGTAAAAACATTTTATTTTATTTAAATACAATTCTGCTTCTAATTATTCTGAATATCCTTATAAGTTGACTGCTAAATGTACAAGTTGTATAAGGTTTTAAAAAATATGTTTTAAAAGTTTTTTTAACTATTCGGTTCGGCCGAATATTTCGATATTTGGCATACCGAATAGTTTGATATTCGGTAATATGGCCGAATACCGAATAGATACCAAATATTCGGTGCATCCCTAATCTTATTGAGGTAGTGTATCTTTGATAATTACATTTCTTTAAATGGCGAAGCATGTCTAAAATGGAACTTTTTTCCAGCCCCTTGCGGCCACGTCTTGACAGGATTGAATGTGTATGTGTAATAGAAGTAATTTAGAGTAACTTTAAGAATTTAGGTATATCCTTATTTAATTTGTTAATTTAAAAAAAGCATGGATAAAAAAGTAAAATCAATCTCTATAACTGCAGCTAATGTAGTTATGCATAACAACATTTCTGTAGTTACATTGAAGTTACATTAATATTAACAGATCCCTGCTTCCAATAACCCTAACTAACGCCATTTCACACAATCGGTCAAACGTTTTCTGGACGACATATTCCACCTACTACAAGCGAAAATTTTACCCAACTACACGTACAATCCTTGAAATTAGACTTCAAATCACCCACGTGCACAAACCAAAAGAACGGACTGAAAAATTTGCATATTTTTCTGTAGCGAAGGTTAATCCCATTGGACTACATGATAATGTTGACATTGAGTAACCAAACAATCATCTGTCATTGACATTCCCTTAATATAATTAATTTTTTTCCTTTAAGATAAGTCATCTTCACAGATTTTACTGTAATCACAGTTGCCAAGTCTCCGGATTTTTGCCCACCACTATTATCTTACAGGAAATATTGTTCTTTTAAATCGTCCAAATGTTCCAATTAAATAAATTTCTGTATTAAAATTGTGGTATCCAAAAAGGCAGAGACCTAGCAGCTCCAGGGTTGCAAAAAAGCCGGCTAAAATTAAAAAAAGCCACGCCGGTGGCTTTTATTGGTTTTAACTGGCTTTTTTTGGCCAAAATTGGCTTTTATACAATGAAGCATTTTAATTGTAAATGACACATTTTTATGTGTTTTTTAATTTGTTTTAAAGACATTTAGTTGACGTAGAAATCAATATAACCCAATATTTATCAATAATGAAGACATTAATATTGGAATAAAAGGTCATACGAATTGTTTTGTCTGGCTTACACTGACCTTAACAATCTTTTTTTTTTTTTTAATTTTTATTGCTTTATATAATTAAAAGGGACAATGGTTGCTTAGTTATATATTTTATTAACTAATTTTAAGGGATATTAATAATACAAGTTTTATTTTATTTCTCATAAACATTTATTTAAAATTGCACATAAAGTCATTTAATAAAAACATCATTTCTCTCTATTAAAGCAGTATTATGAATAACATATGCATTAATTTATATGCACTATTTTAAATAGTAAGTAGCTTTTCAAAATTCTAATTCAACAAGTTGGAGAATTTTTTTTTAATTGTCCTCTTTATTCTATGCACTTACATGTACTAAAATTTCCTCAAATGTTATATCCTTTCTAATTTCTCTTTCAACATTGTTCATTCTACGATTTTAATCTGTCCATATGGACATATCTGGAATAAGTTACATAACAGCTTAGTAGCAGAAAGACTTTTTACATATATCATTTTTATAAGTATTTTTAATGATTGCTTATTTACTTATTATTGCTCAAGTATTATATAAGATAATTTCAGTTATTAAATAAATACAAGCTAAGTTTTAATCAATTTTAAAAGTAAATATCAGATGTAAGAATGTTTCTATTTTAATGTGTGACACTTTCTTATTCTTTCATATAAACTTTAAAATGTGTTTTATGTGTAGAGCCATGATAAAGAATTCCAAACCAATACTTTAGAGTCTAATTTAATGTATTCTTCTGAATACTCATAATTTTTTTTCAGACATAATGCTTTCACAGTTGCATTCTAGCAGTTATAAGGTCTTATTTATTTGACAAAATTTAATAGAAGTTAAATTTTTTTTATAGAAAATATTTATAAGTGTATTAAAAATAAATTAATCCAAAGTTTATATGAATTATCTATAAACCACCTTTTTGAAAAATAAAAGCCGGCTTTTTTCAATTAAAGCCGGCTTTTTTTAAGCGGCTAAAACCAAAAAAAGCCGGCCGGCTTTTTTTGGCCTGGCTAAAAGCCGGCAACCCTGAGCAGCTCTGCTGTAAAACATTTATGCCCCTCAGAGGTATATTATAGAGTGAATACATTTTAGCAGTTTTAATGGATACTGTGAAAACAAAAACTGTTTATAACAGAAAACTGTCTAAAACGGAAATTTTGCACAGTCCTGGTGAAAGACATACCTTTGAATTATACCTTCTAAAACGAACACCTGTCTAAAGCAGAATTTTCACAGATTCTTTGTGATTCTGTCTTAGCCATTACTTTTCCGTTATACGGACTAGTGATGCAACGAATAGTGGTTTGGCCGAATAACCGAATACCGAATATTCGGCCGCCAAATAATGAACTTATTTTTGCCTAAAAACAAAATATAGTATGCCCTATATGCACAATTCTTGTATATTTCACAATTAAAATGTATTGTTTTCTTTTAAAAAATTATTTATATACAAATTTTTAATTTTTTAAAGCATTATTTTACTCTGAGAAAATATTCGGCTATGTTCGGCCTAAAAATTGCCTCAATATTATAATTCAAACCCCCAAAAAAATTCTTAGCAAAAGTTCCTCATCGAGTACTGTCTAGTTACATTTTAATAGATATTATGTGTGTTGTTGTTACATTTTAAAATAATGACAAAATTTTAAAAGTACTAGGAAACATAAGTTTCAGCTTTCAGATGAAATAAAAAATAAGAAATCTTAATATCTTAAGGAAAACCACTGATAGAAAAGGTGAAAGGAATATCCTCTAAAATGGAGGAAAGAAATCATTGTAGACTTTATAAAGCTCACAATTAACAAAATTTTTATTTATCTTTATTATTTTTTTTTTCTTTGCTGTCAGCAGTGAAACCTCTATAGAAAGTGCCCCTCAATGTGAAGAAGTAAAAGAAATTAGTAATTTTCTTTCCCAGCCACTACTAGAAAAACAACAGTGTCCTTTGGAGTGGTGGGCGAAAAATTCGGAAGACTTTCCAAACCTTTCACAATTAGCCCAAAAGTACCTTTCTGCACCAGGAAATACCGTATATAGTGAGAGATTATTTTCAGAAACAGGTAACATTTACGGAAAAAAAAAAAAAAAGAAAGAAAGAAATAGACTATCACCTGAGAATGCTGAATTATTATTTCTGCATCGCAATCTACATTTATTGAAAACATTAACTGTTTTTTAAGGCATTACAATGCTATTCTTGAAAAAAATATCTAAAACGTAAATGCATACTAATTAAAAGAATTCAGTATTTACATTTCTTTCATTATTTAATAAGAAATAGTAACAGACTTAAAAAAATCACTTAAATTATATTTAACTTTTAAGCGTAATATTGCAACAGCAACATATACGACTTAAATATCTTATACATATAAGACATCTATATCTAATCAATCATATATTTATGTTCTTTATAGGTATAAATCAAAATATTATTGAAAGAAATATTTTTTTATGTAACATGGGTTAAATGTTAAACTTCCCATTATGATAAAAAAAAAAAAAAAAAAAAAAAAAAAATTGAATTAGCTTGTACAGCTGTATTAAAAAAATTTTGAATAGATTAATTTTAAATTTAACAGATTATGTTAGCTTATTACAGATACTTTTTGTATTTACTGATACAGCATAAAATTTTTTTAAGATGATTCCTAAATTAGCCTTTTATATAAAAATGGGTAGATAAAACCCATTCGAAGTATGAAAGTTAATGGGGAAAAAAAGTGTTACTTAATTTCAAATAAAATTTTCATTATATATGATGAATATAAATTGTCAAATTAAGAAGTTATACTGTGTAAATATAAAAACATTTATTACAGTATTATTCGGCCAAGGCCGAATAATGGATTTGATATTCGGCAGACAGGCCGAATGGGCCGAATATTCGTTGCATCTCTAATACGGACACTATTGTCACCAGGCGTGATAGCTGGTGCAAAATGAAAATCACATGAATTCAGGGCCGTAGCATGGTCTTCTGAGCCCCCCCCCCTCTAAGATTTAGAGAAATATCTATATTTAATTTTCCACCCGAGTTCCATTTTATAACAACATCAGCGGAGTTTCGCTGGTCGGATTTTCCAAAACAAACTTAAAATTAAACGAATTTGTAGTTGGGCTGCACTGCTTTCGGCAACGTACAGTCGTACACCCATAGGGGCTATGTCCGCTCCGATCTCGAATCATACGAACCTTGAATTATTGTAATTTTTTTATATTTTGATCCAGATTAAATTCAAATTTTCAGCATTTCGTTCACGTTGCAACAGGAACAAATTTGATATTCTTACAACGTGAATTTACTCAAAGGACTTGCAAAATTTAACTGAGAATTCTTCCATTTAGGAAAAAAATGTCAAAGCCGAAGAACGCCAAAAATTGCATTAAAAAATTCGAAGTTCACAGAGATCAAACTTTACTGGGCTAAAAGATTGACACTGGGTTTATTTTTTTACGAATATTTTTAAAAAAACTACCAGAAAAGTGAAAAAAAGCTAAAAATCACATAAAAATTCTCGAAAATTTTAAAAACAGCAGAGGACAAAATTTGGCAAAAAAGTTTGAAACTGAATTCCTTTTACAAAAGTTATAAACCGCTAAGTTTGCTCATAAACAAAATAAATAAATAAAAAATATGGAAGTCGTTTTCGTATTTTCAATTTTCTCTTCATTTTGACAATGTCATTCGCATAGCCCAGACAGATTTTCTTTAAGCAGAAAATATTCACTTATAGCAATTTTTTTCTGCTCGGCTTGGTGCCTTTTATTAAATATATATATATGTACAGATTTACTAATTTTTTTTTAAAAATTTACTTTTGGGATGTCGTTTTCATACATTCCAGTTTTCTCCAGTTTAAAATTGTCACCCAAATTGAAATTTAAAAAGAAAAAAAATACCTTCGGATTAAAGATGAAAATAAGCACTCGCCAGTCGCCGACTAAACGTGAAAAACTGGCGACTAAAAATATGGAAAGTACCGGCCAAATGCAGGATTTTCCAAAGGGATTTCGTCAAAGAATCGCGGGAAAAAAAACGCGAATTTTCTCAAAAGATCGCAAAAATACCCAAATACCGTCAATAGATCTCGAAAAAAGCGAATTTCGTCAAATAATCGTGAAAAAAAAAAGAGACTTTTGTCAAAAGATCGCGAAAATACCACACATTTCGTCAAAGGATCGCAGAAAAACCCGAAGGATTGCCCAGAAACCCAAATTTCGTCAAGTGATCGCGGAAAAACGCAGATATCGTCAAAAGATCGCGAAAAACAAACGCGAATTTCGTCAAAGAATTGCAAAAATATGTGAATTTCGTCAAAAGATCGCAAAAAACGCACATTTCGTCAAAAGATTACGGAAAAAACATAAATTTCGTTGAAGGATCGCGAAAAACCCAAATATCGGGAATGAATCACGGAAAAAACACAAATATTGTCAATAGATCGCGAAAAAAAACTGCAAATATCGTCAATAACTAAAACTAAACTCTGTGGCTATACAATCCAAGAAGGATCTGGGCCGACAGTGCCCATCTCTGTTTTCTTGACCTTGACCTTGGGCCCCGAGGTGCTATGCAGCATGCGTCTCGGCCAGGTGGTCAACCTAACGCGAGACCCTCGGTGTTTAGTTCCCAAGCAAACTTGGTATTCATTTTATCGACCCCAAAGGGATGAAAGGCTGGGTGAACCTTGCCCAGTCGGGAGTCGAACTCTCGACCTGCGGTGCGGCAGACAGGCGTGCTGACCACTACACCACTGGGCTTCAAATATCGTCAATAGATCGCGAAAAAAACGCGAATTTCGTCAAGGAATCGTGGAAAAAAAACGAGAATTTTGTTAAAAGATCGCGAAAAAACCGCCCATTTCTTCAAAGGATCGCAGACAAACCTGTATTTCGTTAAAGGATCGCTAAAAAGTCCGAAATTCGTCAAAGAATTGCGAAAAAAAGCAGAATATCGTCAATAAATCGCGGAGAAACGCAAAATATCGTCAATGGATCGCGAAAAAAACGTGAATTTCGTCAATAGATCTCAGAAAAAAACGAATTTTGTCAAAGAATGAATCGCGTAAAAAAGAGAATTTCGTCAAAGAATCGCGAAAACAAACGCGAATTTCATCAAAAAATCACGAAAAAAGTGCGAATTTTGTCAAAAGATCGCGGAAAAATGCGAATTTTGTTAAAGTATCATGAAAAACATGCATAATTACTTCCAGGACCCACCCCCCCTTTACCTTTTAGAAAATTTGTTTGTCATGCAACCAACCTTCCTTTTGATCCTCTAACGTAAGCGAAGTGAAGAGACCGTCTCCCAGCGGTAAAGGAATCGAAGTGAAGAGAGGAGATCGGCAGTTGTGTTGGTGTTCGTCGTATATGTAGGATGCGGGAAAGCATCCAAGATAATACAGTACAGGACCTATTATCCGGAATCCTCGGGACCGATGGCTTTCCGGATTTTGGAATTTTCCGGATTTCGGGTCCTCCCAAATTTTGGTTTTTTCCGCGATCCTTTGACGAAATTAGAGTTTATTTTTCACGATCCTTCGACGAAATTAACATTTTTTTCGCGATCATTTGACGAAATTCGCGTTTTTTCCGTGATTCTTTGACAAAATTTACATTTTTTCGCAATCCTTTGAAGAAATTTGTGTTTTTTCGTGATCCTCTGACGAAATTCGCGTTTTTTTCGCAATTCTTTGACGAAATTAGTGTTTTTTTCCGCGATCCTTTGACGAAATTAGCGTTTATTTTTCCCGATCCTTTGACGAAATGAACATTTTTTTCGCGATCCTTTGACGAAATTAGCGTTTATTCTTCACGATCCTTTGACGAAATGAACATTTTTTTTCTCGATCATTTGACGAAATTCGCGTTTTTTCGCGATTCTTTAACAAAATTTACGTTTTTCGCTATCCTTTGACAAAATTCGCGTTGTTTTCCGCGATTGTTTAAAAGAAATTCTCATTTTTTTCGTGATTCTTTGACGAAATTTGTGTCTTTTCGCGATTCTTTGACAAAATTAGCGTTTTTTCGCGATCCTTCGATGATTTTTTCGCAATTCTTTGAAAGAAATTCGCATTTTTTTCGCGATTCTTTGACGAAATTAGCGTTTTTTCGCGTTTCTTTGACAAAATTAGCGTTTTTTTTAAATTCTTTGGCGAAATTAGCATTTATTGTTCACGACCTTTTGACGAAATTTGTATTTTTCGGGATCATTTGACGAAATGAGCGTTTTTTTCTGCGATTCTTTGACAAAATTTGCGTTTTTTCGCAATCCTTTGAAGAAATTTCCATTTTTTTCTGCGATTCTTTGACAAAATTTGCGTTTTTTCGCAATCCTTTGAAGAAATTTCAGTTTTTTGCGATCCTTTGATAAAATTCGCGATTCTATGAAAGAAATTCGCATGTTTTTCGCGATTCTTTGACGAAATTAGCGTTTTTTCTGCAATTCTTTGACGAAATTAGCGTTTTATCTGCAATTCTTTGACAAAATTAGCGTTTTTTTTTTCACGATCCTTTGGCGAAATTAGCGGGTTTTTTTTTGCAATCCTTTGACGAGATTAGTGGGTTTTCCATAATCCTTTGGCAAAATTAGCGATTTTTTCCGCGAACGATTGTGGTAATTGAATTTTTTCGGTAACCATTTGTCGAAAATCGCGGTATTTTTTATGTTCGAACTTTCGGACTGAAGACCAATTTTTTTATAATTTTCGGAACCGAATATCTTAAATTTCCGGAAAATTCGGAGCAGAATCAATCATCCCTGGTGAATTTTTTTTTTTTTACGAATCGTAATATAAATTAATTTTATACTAAAATTTGAGAGAAAAATTATTTTTGTTCCTAAGGGGGGGGGGGGCTCCGTGTTCCCCTGCTGCTGAAGTAACATATTTTAGTGGTTACACATTGCAACACAGTGGACTGAAAAAAAAATTAGGAATCTGTAAAAAGTTCAAAAATTTTTCGAAATTCCAAAAATTTACAAATTTAGACAGTTTTCAAATAATTTTTTTTCCGGATTTCGGGTCCTTCCAGATTTTGGAATTCCGGATAATGGGTCCTATACTGTATTTGTTTGGTTTTGAGAAGTGATATAGGTAGTTTTGGTGGAGTATTGTTATTATAAATGGTAGTCTATGTGTATATTTTTTTTGGCCAGTGTAAATACTTGTAAAAATAATTTTGTGTTTAATAAACTTTTAATAACCAAATTCTGATGCCATACTCGGTCGTCCCGACATCACATTGTTGTAAATTTGTTTGTTTTTTTTTTTTTTTTGAAAAGTACCTAAGTATAGTGGACTTATGTAGTTAGCTATCTACTAAAAAACAACTTTTCAAAAGTAAAAAAAAAAGCCAAGCAAAAAAAAAAAAAAAAAAAAAAAAAAGAAAAGAAAAGAAAAAAGGGGAAAGTTGTGGCTAAAAAATAGTGTGATATCAAATTTCCAAGCTAATATTATGGTACTTATTTAACATTTTTTATTAAAAATTTACCATATGTAAGTCGAGTACCTAAGTATGCGTTGATAGAAAGCCTTTTCTCCTTTACTAAATACATCATAAGTGTTTCTGAAAATTAATTTTTTTTAATTATGCATGATGGGCTTGGCGGCCATCTTTCCATATTTTACACAATTTTCTAAGCACACAAGTACATTGTTAAGATCGGAAATTCGAAATTGTTGCTAAAGCAAACATTTTATGCTTTTAATTTATGGAAATGAGTGCCTAGAAATTTGTGTCTTAAAATAAAGTTGAAGTAACTTCAGGTTTTATCTTATGATTCTCTTTTTTCGGAGGGGGTTAATTAATTAGTTAAAGCAGTAAAAATCAATTTGTTTTTTTTCTTCAAAATAAAAGACTTTCTTAATTTATCTGTCTGTAGCCAAAACTAGAAGTTCAAAATTCTTAATAATGCAAACATATTACGAGCTTGTCTGCTTAGAAATTTGTGTAAAATATGGAAAGATGGCCGCCAAGCCCATCATGCATAATTAAAAAAAATTAATTTTCAGAAACACTTATGATGTATTTAATAAAGGAGAAAAGGCTTTCTATCAACGCATACTTAGGTACTCGACTTACATATGGTAAATTTTTAATAAAAAATGTTAAATAAGTACCATAATATTAGCTTGGAAATTTGATATCACACTATTTTTTAGCCACAACTTTCCCCTTTTTTCTTTTCTTTTCTTTTTTTTTTTTTTTTTTTTTTTTTTTTTGCTTGGCTTTTTTTTTTACTTTTGAAAAGTTGTTTTTTAGTAGATATCAGTTCTTTTTTTTAAACAGATTATATATAATTGAAATAATTCTACTCGCTAAAATTAGTCCTGGTATAGCCTTTATAAGTAGGGAACAAACACAATAGTATACACTTTGTTTACCTATCATTCATTTTTTAGAGTAATTAATAATTTAAAAGTAAGGAAAGTCAATTTCTTCTTTCAAAGTATCAGTCTTTCTCAATTTATATCGCCTTAAAATTTTCTATGAAGGATGAAAATTTAGTAAAAATCAAATAGAGTCAAAATAAAATATATATTTACAGTTAGTCTGTCAGTTAATTGTTTGTTCTAACTTTTTTTTGCTGACGGTTTTGCAAAATAAATTTATCTTTACAAATAGCTACGGAAAATCCGAGAATGAAGCCCCGCAGGCATCCAAAGAATCGAAGATCTGCCTAAAGAAGTAAATCTAGCAATTCTAGACATGATGATGAAACATTTTTAATAAAAAAAATCTAAAAATTTAAAGATATAAACTGTACATATAACTTCATCTTCATTTAGATCGTGTTATAGAGAAGAAAGAATAAATATGTAATTTTACTCAAGTCTGTTTATCCATACCTATTTGCATAAATGTGAGAATATAATTTCGTACAAAAATTCCCGTAAATTGATTATATTTAATAGTCTATTATTAAAGCCGCATAAACATTAGAATAAATTTTTTTTGCAGTTAAAAATTGCTTGAAATCTATAGTCTTATCATTCGTCAAATTTGTTATATGTTTTTTTTAATACCCAGACACCTTTTCTAAACTCTGACCAAAGATCACAGAAATACTGAAATTATCCAAATACTTATACCTTTCTATCGTATTTCTTTTTTTGAGTGGGGGGAGGGGTGAGGAAGGGCGCTTAAGAACTTCGTTTTGTTCTTAGAATTCTGAATTAATCATTGAAAAGATCTGCCTACGTAAGTCTTGTTGCAGAATTTTCATTAGGTAAGAGTTGCATCAACTTATACATCATGTGAATATCTTAAATTACTTTTGTAAAATACTAGATGGGAGCCATTGATATTTTCAGAGCATTTGCCTACATTTTAAACTTAAATTATTTACAACTATTCATTAATTTTCTATACGAATTAAAGAAGTCGTTGTTTCCATGGCAACTGTACCTTTCACTATTGCTTGTTTGTTTGTTTGTTTTATTGAACACATATATATCAGATCACGTGAGGATCACGGCGGTATTTGAACCCGCCCCCACCTACGTTCTCAAGCGATTAGCGGCGTGGTGTCTTATCCTCAGCCACGGTGGGCCACTATTGCTTTATCTAATACCCAGATACTCAAATTTAACCAGCTGCGCTTAGAATCATGCTCATAACAGAGTACATTTATATGTAAGAGTGGTGACACATATGCACAAGTCGTGTACTCATATTCAAGTTTTTGTCCAAAGTACAGTAACTCAGTTTTCATTAATAGACGTGGAAGATTTCGATTAAACTAACCAAAAAAGTTTAAAAACATTTGCTTTCTGATTTGATTTTATTCAAAATCGTCTTAACCAACCAGAGTTAATGTCCGGGATCCAGAGTGTTTACTGCAAACATAAAAAAAGTTTTCAAAAATGCAGGCTTTTGATTGATCAATCTCATTGCGCTAATAGCGTGAAATCTATCTTGATCCCGGTCTATTCAACGTCCTTTAAATATTCGAGAAAGCCTTGACAAGTCAGGAAAATATCACACAAAGCAGGCAAAACAAAGAAGAAAAATCATTCATTGGCTCGTTCATATCCACGAGCGAATGAATGATTTTGTTCCTTTGCTTTGCCTGCTTTGTGTGATGTTTTTGTGACGCGTGTCAAGACTTTCTCAAATATTTAAGGGGCGTTTGTTTATTTCACCACCATGAAGCTATGAAAGGAGAGGAGCAGGCATGTCAATCTTCCCGTGTGAAAAACTACATAAAGAAAACGAGTTCTTTCCCCCTCTTCTGCCCTTTTCTCTCTTGATTTTGACCGATAGCAGCCCATTTAGCAGTCTCCATAGCAAGATGCAGCTATATATGGCGGACGCAAGGGGGAGGGTGTTAGCGTGACCAATGACATAATAGGCCAGTTTATGACGTTTAAAAGTCACACGGAGTTGGATCATCTTTACACGATGATTAGTACAAAGCGGTGCGCCGATTTTTTTTGTGTCCATTGCCGTGTACAGATAATCAACTCCACACTTAGGAACAGCTTCAAATGACGTCATCTACTTCGAGGCAAATGAAAAAGGACAGGCTACCGCGGCGCTACAGCGTCTAGAATATATAGTGTGGAAATCCAATCAGTCGATCACAGCGATATCTGCAGGATATTTCCCAAAACTCCAAGACAATTTGGTCTAGACGCTGTAACATTTTTTTTTAAACGTTTTATTAACTTACATTTGACCTGTGTGCTTGGCGTCAAACCCGCTGTAATAATACGATGTTTACTTTGAAATTTGAAAATATGTAGCAGATGTCGCTGCGATAATCTCCCTGGATTTCAGCGTCAGTGCACATTTAAGGGATACACTTTTTAGCGGTTCTTGGATAGCAAATTTCCACATTATGTATTCTAGACGCTGTAGCGGTGCATTACACATGTCTCTTTCTTCTTTAAAAAATATCCTGCAGATGTCGATGCAAATGACTGTTTGGAATTCGACATCGTTGTACATTTAAGGGATTCAATACTTTCGTGCTTTTTTAAGTATTGCCGGGATAGTCGATTTCTACAACATATAATCTAGACGCTATAACGGAGCTATAGTTTCTAGAAGATATAGTTTAAAAATCGGCTTATTAAAAAAGTGCTAAAAATTGTATCCCATAAATGTTGAACGGGGCTGAACGACGAATGTCGATTACAGCGACATATGGTAATTCCAACATAACTATTTCAAAAGAAAATGTTTCCCTCAGAGAAGATCTAGAAAATGTTGCTCCCATCGACATTTGTCATTCAGTATTTTTCAATATTTATGGGATTCAATTTTTAGCACTTTTTAAAGAATTACTGGAATAGCCGGTTTTCACACTGTGACCGTGATCTAGGTAGATTTTTCTGTGTTATCGTAACGAGATTGACCAATCAGAAGCCAGAATTTTTGCTAACTTTTCACTGTTTGCAAAATTGTACCTGGATACCGGCCTATATTTCTAGACGCTATAACTGAGCTCAGGAATAGTACAGAAAGCAAACTCTGTATTTTGATACATTAAGGCCGGGATCTAATTAGGAACAAGTGTGTCTCTATAACGAAGTAGCGACATACGGCCAATAAGTGTTTATTGGTAAAAGTGATAAAAAAAAAAATCGTTAAAGTTCTTTACGAGCATGCCATTATCGCCAGGTTAATGCATGCTGAATTATTTCCCTAGTCTAATAGAGATCGTCCATGCGCGTATCTTCTAATGGAGGATATTCCAAATATGGGTTCGAGGATGAAAAAGTCACGTGGTACCGGTAATTTACCCAAAGAATTTCTAACTGATAGAAGGGAAACAGGAAACTACACTGTTAAAAATATCGTGAAAAATTACCTCGGTTCTTACAGGTTCTCTATTTTCTGACCAATGAGAACGCTACATAAACGCCTATGAAGTGTTCTCATTGGTCAGAATACAGATAGCCTTTAAAAACAGAGGTAATTTTTCACGATATTTTTAACAGTGTACTACTGCTTTCTCCCATGAACTGTTTCCTTGGCTAGCGGGGATTTACATTACGTAGACGGAGCCTTCCCTTCTTTACGCTAGACGTTCTTGCCTTGACCATGTGATCATAACGTAGATTGAATATCCTCTATTCAAGACAGCGGATTGCCGTACTTTCGACAAAAGCTTGAAATGAGCATGTCTCCTGTGCATATATCACCACTCTTATGTATAAAGGCTCTCTGTTATGGTGTTGTTTCTGATACAGCGCCTAGAATACCTAGTGTGGAAATATGCTATCCAAACAGTTCTAAAAATTTGTATCCCTTAAATGTGCGACGATACTGCTAAAATTTCAAGTGTCGATCGCAGCGACATCTGTGGGATTTTCGTATTACTATTATTACATTGTATAGACTAGCAATTTCTTGCAGTTGTAGAAAATATCCTGCAGATGCCGCTGCGATCTGCATATTACAGCAGTATCATTGCACATTTAAGGGATACAATATTTTAGCGCTTTTTTAAGTATTACAGGGTTAGCCGATTTCAACACTATATATTCTAGGCGCTATAGTTTCTGAGCGCTGTTGGTTAAATTTCGATATTCGTGTTTTAGAGTGAGCAATAGAGAAAAGTACTAAAACTATTGAAACAACAACTTCTTTAATATTGAAATGTATAGCAAAGGAGTTCAGAATCAATGCCTTAAATAGTTTCGAATACGCACTGTTGTTATGACATCAATACCCTTCCTGGATGTGGAAATGCAAAATTGTGTTCAACATAATTGGCCGCAATCTAGATAGATTTTTCGCTGTTAGCGAAACGAGATTCATTAATCAGAAGCTTGCACTTTTGCGAACTTTTCGCTGTTTGCAGCAATGCAGGCTATTGATTGGTGAATCTCGTTTCGCTAACAGCGAAAAATCCATCTGGATCCCAGCCTAAATTTCTGTAAACATTGCACTTCATCCATGGCACTAAGAAAATGACTCAAAACTTTTATGACATAGGCCGGGATCCAGAAGCAGCAAAAATTCTCAAACATTCTGACTTCTGATTGGTCAAACTCATTTCGCTAACAGCGAAAAATCTATCTGGATCTCGGCCATAGCTTTCTTCGATGAAATCAATGCAAAAGGATAATATAAAAAATTTTAAAAGACTTCTAAAATGATTTGGCGGGTTTATCGCTGTTTGGCATAATTTATAAACTTTAAAATTAATTAACAGTTTTTCGCTAATTAAGAATAGAAAATTTGTGTTTTTAAAGCTGAATTTTACAAAAGCACGTAGATTGAGTAAATATCTGTCCAAAAATGCAATCCTTACTTTTTTATGTCCATTATTTAAGTCTCTACCTTGATTGAACCATAAATTGTGACGAAGAAAATAAATCGATCATTTTCAGTATCTCGACGTTATTTTAAAAAATCTATATCTCTCTTTATAATTAATTTATGAGGATGCATTTGGTCTCAAATTGAAGATATTTTCCATTGGGTCCTTCTGGTTTTGGTTTTATTTTTCTGCGATGATTGGTTCTTTTGATATGGGAAATTTTACGCTGGCATGTTTGGTTGATTTTACATGGAGAAGTTGTCATCAGTATAATAAGCAGTTACGGTGTCTTGCGTTTTATTCTTGGCGTTTGTTTGTTTGGCGAGGTTAGCATTTTTTTTTTCAGCTTGGCTTGGCAGAACGACCGTCCTGCTTGATATAAGCATGTTACATATAACTTTGCTGTTAACTTAATTTAAAATTTAAAATAGATTGGAAATTAGTATCTTAAGTTTATTCAAAACAATATGAATTAAAATATTTTTATTTATTACATAAATTACTTATTTACTCTAAACTTATATATTTTTAAATTAAATATTCAGTGACATACTTACTGGCGACTAAAGAAATTATTCTCACTAGCCAGTAACTGGCTACTAAAAAAAATCAACTTACCGGCCAGTGGCCACTAAGCAAAATTCCTTATTTTCATCTTTACTTCGGATAGAAGGTACCTTTCTGTGGGCAACGAAGACAGGTTTCCTAATCGATAATAATAAAGACAGAGTCTGACCAGATGTTTTTCTGCTGTTCAGGACAAAATTTGACAGGAAGGTTACCTGTATGCCTGAAGTTATGCACACCAAAACAGATTTTTAAATTTTTTGATCTGAATTTTTGTAATTTAATTTTTTACGCTATTTTTTGTATTTTTTCGTGCTTTGTTCCTCACATTTATAAAAGGAATCAATTTTCAATCCATCTTTCCATATTAGCCGAATATAGTAAAGTAGTCTTCTCCAATTTTTAAATATTTCGCGAATTTTTTGTGTGATTTTTAACTTTTTTTCGCATTACGACGTGATTTTTTGACATTAGTAAAAGCAATCAGGTTTCAGTCTTTTAGCCCGATGCACTAAATTTCGTCCTTTGCGATTTTTGAATTTTTCACGAACGTTTTTTTTTTCATTTTTTAAGACCCCCTGTGATTAGAAGAGATTTTATCTCACATTTGAAGAAATTTTTGTCTTTAGAAAGAAAAATTTCTAGAAATTTTGATCTTTGATTCGTGACCTTTTCGTATTATAAAGGAAAAAAGTTATGCGTAAAAGTTCAGTTTCCAGTAGGGAAAAGTACAATGCAGCAAAGTTGGCGGAACACTCCTGTGATTTGATTTTACAAAAATGCATCCTTATATTTAGTAAGGATGTTAGGTAATTTTTATGTTAGATTGGTGAGTTTTCTATATTTTTGCGGAAAATGAGCAAATCAAATCAAAGCTTTTTTTGTGTGTGTGTGTGTGTTTTAAAAAAAAAAAAAAAAAAAAAAAAAAATTACGGAAAAAAATCCTTCAATTCACTGATTTCTTTTTTTTTTCTTGAGAGAGAGAATGTAAAAGGAACCCAGTTTCAACCTTTTATACCAATATAGTAAATTTTACCATCTGCGGTGCGGATTTTTAACATCCCTAAAAGGAATCAGGTTTCAGTCTTTTAGCTCAATATAGAAAATATATCCATAGAAATTTCTGAATTTTTTACGAATATTTTATGTGATTTTAAGTGTATTTTTATCTTCCATGGCAATTTTTTAACATTCCAGTTTCAATCTTTTGGCTCGATATAATCAATTTTCTCTCAGCGATTTTTTGAATTTTTGCCCAATTTTTACTTTTTTTTTTTTTTTTTTTTTTTTTGCGTTTTGCGGAGTATTTTTGACATTTTTTTTCTGAAACCGAAGAATTATCCAGTAGATTTTGCTGCTGTCATAATTAAGCTGAAGTGGAAAAATAACAAATTTGTTCCCATAGCAACGAGAGCTACGATGCTGGAAAATTTCACTTTTTTCTGGACACTATCACATTTATCAAAAAAAAACAAAAAAAAAAACAATAATTCAATGATTGTTTGATTCAAGATCGGAGCGGGAATATCCGGAACGGGTTTACGCTGCGGAAGGCAGTGAAGGCCCCCCAATGGAGAACTCCAAAAAATAGTTTTTTTTTTTTAAAGCAACCAGCGAAGCTCTGCTAGTAGATTAAATAAATACACAATATAATTTATGTATAGTTAACATAAGTAATTCATCGAGCCAAGAGAAATGAAATGTTAAAAATGAAACAGGTCAAACATAAGGGGATAGGTGGCATATGCAATGCACATAGATGCCCGCTTATTGGGGTCCCCAACGAGATTAAGAAGCCTATATTTTTTGAACATTTGAAAAAAAAATGAGGCTTCGAATTTCGCTCACTTTTAAGAGGGGCCCGAAAAAGGAAAATTTATAAAAGTATTTAGAGCCTGAAAAATTTCTTTCATCTGGGCACCTTTAAAAAGAATGGTAACTATAGAAAAAAGGGCATCAAAGGGTTAAAAGAAGTAATAGTATTAAGGAAGTTTTTAACCTTATTGGGGCCCCCAACGAGATTAAAAAGCATATGTTTAAAACCTTTGAATAATAAAAATTGGGCCTAAAAGTTTTGAATCTTAAGTTCAACTTTTCCTCACTTTTATAGGGAGCCCCAAAAAAGTCAAACAAAAAAAGTATTTAGAGCCTGCAAATTTTCTTTCAACTGGGCACCTTTAAAAAGAATGGTGACTAAAAAAAAAAGCACATTTGGTTGAATGAAGTACCCTAATTTCCTGCCTATAATCCGCAGGTGTCAATTTCATGATATTTTGGGAGAAAACATCGTATAATCCGCAGGTGAAATTTTCACTTAAAAAAATTCACAAGATCCACAAGACTAACATTGAGCCAGAAGGGAAAAAATATTGAAATGTAGTGTAAAATATTTTCATTTTCAACGTTTGTATTTAATATACCACTTGATAAATAAATAACAGAAAATTCAGTACAAATATATTTGCAATTCTATTAAGTAAGAATAAATACACAAGTAAGAATAAATTTGGAAGGATTACATTACTACTTAGTATAAAAATTATAATTAAATAAGTTAATTACATCAAATTAATTACATATTTTTAAATGAAATCTAAATTCCTTAAACTAGCTTTTTTCGTCTTATTCTTATTTTAATAATGATTCGGCCTTTGCTTTTAACATCTGCAGTGATGGCGCCATCTACCGAACAATGAGAAAAATATTGAAAATCAAGTAAGCATTATACCAGAATACACTAATATTATATTTCCTAATAAAAAATAAATAAATAACATGTGAAATGAAAAGATGTTTTAATTTAATCAAATGTCTTCATTTAAAAATTAACACAGATTTAATAAGTTGCACTGTTTTTAATGTTTATTCCAAAATGATAATAATGAAAATAGAAACTTATCCATTACGTTACATCACAAATTTGTACGGCAAAAATATAAACAATATTTAATAATTTATTTAAATGAAATATAGATTCCTTAAAACTAGTTTTTTTGTATTATTTTTAGTTTAATATGATTCGGTCTTAATGAGTCTATATGCTTTTAACATCTGCAGTGATGGCGCCATCTACCGAACTACGAGAAAAATATTGGAAATCAAGCAAGCATTATCCCAGAATACACTAATATTATATTTCCTGATAAAAAATAAATAAAAAACATATGAAATGAAAAGATGTTTTAATTCAATCAAAGGATTTCATTTGAAAATTAATGCAGATTTAATAAGTTACACTGTTTTTAATATTTATTCAAAAATTATAATAATGAAAATAGAAACTTACCCAATATGTTACATCTCAAACTTGTACAGCAAAAATATAAACAATACTTAATAATTTATTATATAGACGTTAAAAATCGGATACTCTTAATTAGGGATTGACCGAATACCGAATCAACTATTCGGTATTCGGTGGTTCGGCATGTAAACCGAATATTCGGCTTTGACCGAATACTTTTAAGTATTCAGCCGAATAATTGCAGATAAGTATTTTCTTAGAAATAGAAGAATTCTCTTTTACTTAGCAGTAGAATAGGCTAAACGATGAGTTTCAATATTATGTGCATGAGTTCAGAGTTCAGCTGCCAAGTCAAAGGCCATTTTTAATTTTTAAAAAACTTTCCTTCCTAAAATAATCTACATAGATGTGAAATCAAAACAACTGTCTACAATAGAGAAAAAAAAAGGAAGGAAGATGCACATCTTTCCCTTATCATTTAATTTTATTTTCTTCTACATTAGTTTTTTTTTTTTTTTTTTTTAATTTAAATTCATTTAATGTGTATTTTCTTTAACATACACATCAAATAAGTACATCAGAGTAGAGTTCATATCTGTATATCTAAGGTGTGTATTAAAGAAAATATGCACATCAAATAAGTATACCCCTATGCCTATCCTATAGCTTTTATAACCATTATATCAAAATCTCTCAAATTTCTTACCTTCATCACCACAATCAGGGTTGGGTTTTTGACATGACAAGCGTCAAAAACTGGTTTAAACTGTCATAAACAGGTTTAAACCGTCAAAAACTGTCATAAACTGATTTAAACCGTCAAAATCTGCCAAATGCATGTAACACACTAAAACATTTTAACAACAATAGGTAAACATTAAATAAGTCAATGATTTATGTGATCTTTTAAATTTATGGTAATTTAATAATTTAAAAAAAAAATAAATTGTTAATTGCCATAAAATATTTTTATTTTTTTGTATTTTCAATCAGAAGAAAATCCTTTTAGTACAATTAAATAATCTGGATCAATTTTACCCCCAGCATGCTGCAGCACACAACGTGTTCACATTTATTTACACCCAGATGATTTCTGAGTTTAGAGTGTATGAAGCATTAGAAAATAGCCTGTCTTTTGATAGCAAAAACATTGCTAAATGGGCAAGTTTTGAAACAGGCTCAAAAAGCTATTGCATTTAATGATACCTTTCCACCAAATAATGGGGTCCTCCCTATAGCACTGAAATAACAAGACGAGAAAGGGGATTCTTTAGCTTCATACACAATCAGTTATGGGTAAGCATCCATAAATTCTCTCTATAGCTCAAGCACGAGCTGAATCAACTGATACATCAGTCAACCCTTGCCCCTGATGGTTGAGATGCAAAATATAAGCCAAACAATGGTATAGTTTCATGATTTGATCCCTTCTATTATGCACTTTTTCAATATGGGGCTTAACTGAATTTTCTTTTAGAAGACTGAGCCAATTTTGTTCAGTTTTAAAATCGAAAACATATTTTTATATATTTAAAAGAAAGCTGTTTAAAAAGAATTTTGACTTTAAGCTTTTTTTTTTATTATTATTACTTCTCTTATTTTGTAAATGTTTAAGATTAATAATCCAATTTCAATTTTGAATGGAATGGTTATTGCTTAGACTAGAATAACATTGATGCACATTATCTTGTTATATATATAAAAAAAATCTGCACTTTTCTAAGTTTTTATTTCTTATTTTAAAAAAAAAAACCTAGCTAGTGCTTTAAGCTCTCAAAAGTTAGAAATTAAAACGATTTTAAGTACCGTATTTTATGGAAGAAACGCTGTGGCGTTTACGGGTTTAAAAGTTAATTTTCTTTCAAGTGCGGCGTTTACACCATGTGCGGTGTTTACGATTTTTTTTTTTTTTTCGCACGTGTAAAATTGAGATAAAATAAAAATTCCTTTAGACTGCTTTCAAGTCCCCTGCCCAACAACTTTCTGACTTTGCTGATAATGAAAACTGTGACATTTCTGATGATGATAGCGAACCATACAGCATGGAAGAAGAAAATTTACAACTCATGCATTCTGATATTGAAGACTCAGATTTTGAGGGCTTCGAATAGGAACTAAAGATCGCCTAAAGTAGATACGACCCACTCGTAAAAAGCGTGCCAAGTTGCGCCGGCCACTTAAAAAAAACATGGAACGCCTAAGGAGAGGGTCTGAGTCCCGCGCTCTGGGTGTTTTAAATACCAACTGACATCTCCTTCATTTAAAAATTACATAAAAATATTTTAAACACGATTTAAATATTTTAAATAAAATTTTAGATATCTTAAGATATTAAAAATGAGGCACCCTACACTTACACTGTTCAGAAAACTTTGATGATTAAAGTTAGGTCAATGTGACGCTGTCGACAAAAGTAGCGTTGCCACAGGTTACGATATTTTTAATCTTATTCAGGCCAGTTTTCAGTAGTGCGGCGTTTTCTCCGTAAAATGCAGTAAGAGAAAAAATTTTCAGCTCAGGTGAGCTTAATGTCTACTTTTTAGAAAAACACAATTTTACAAAAAAAAAAAAAAAAAAAAAAAATTAAATGAAAATTTTACCCTGTTAAAAAATTGCACTTAACAATAATACTTAACTATGTACTAATTATTGATATACAGTAATGTGAATTTAAAATATCACAATAATACTTAACTATGTACTAATTATTGATATACAGTAATGTGAATTTAAAATATCACATATAATGTTGTAATGTGTGACATTTAATGTGAATTTTTACAGATCACTATATAGTATTTTAGGTTTTTGACAGATGGTTTTTGACAAGAGGTTTTTGACATGACGGTTTAAACCATGGTTTAAACTGTCATAAACTGACACATGTCAAAAACCTGCCAACCCTGACCACAATGTTAAAATATTAATCAAAATATAAATATTCTATGAATAATTTGACAGAAAATAGTTAAATGTACAAAGTGATCCTTTTGTATTTTGAGAACATTCCCATTCAATATGTTTATAATTAGACTTAAACAAACAGTAAATCAGCTTAATGACAATATTGTTTCTTTTTATTTGAATGAACTTTCGTTTTTCTGACAATCCTTATCCTTAATAATATCCTGTATAGTTTAATACTTTCATAGGTTATTTTTGGGTATTGGCTAATGTAAAATAATAAAAAATAAGTGATAGGTTAATGAATTTGTGAGTGGAAAGAAGTAATTAAATTTTTTTGTATGACTAGATTAAAGAATAAAAATGTAACTGAATTAAATTATTGAGAATTTAATTTCAATTAAAGCTTAATAAAAAAGCTAATATATGCAAAAACGCATATTAAAAAGTTTCAAGTATTCGGTTGCCGAATACAGAAGCTTCGGTATTCGGTAAACTTGCTGCTTCGGTCAATCGCTACTCTTAATAATAAAATAATTTAATTAAATCCATCAAAATCAGAATCCGAAAGCGATTATTCTCATCACCCAGTGAATATGAATTGGGTAGCACCATCTGTTGATTCTTAAGAAAGATATTTGTAAATTTGCATAAAAAATTATATTTATTGACATTTAGGAAGGTATCACGTAAGAAAACAACTCGCAGATAATCCGCGGCGGCATATAATCCACATTACAAGAAAGATAAAGATTTTTAATGTATAATCCGCGGATTATAGGCAGGAAATTAGGGTAATAGTATTAAGGAAGTTTTAAAACTTATTGGGGCCCCCAACGAGATTAAAAAGTATATTTTTAAAACATTTGCAGGGCTTGAATTTCAAGGCGGGATGGCGGGATTTGCGCCCAAAATTTTGAAATCCCGTCCAAAATAATATCGTGGGCGGGAGGCTCCCGTCCAAAACATTTCACCATTTTCCGAAAAAAATTTTCATTTTGAAATTACGATAACGATTTGTGAATTTCGTGATAGATTGTTGGAAAGATTGTTGAAATTCACGAATTTTTCACGCGATCGACAGACAATTTCATTTTTTTTCATGATCGGTTGACAAGTTTCACGTTATTTTCCGCGACCGATTGGCGAATTCAGGTGACTCTGTTCCGAAAATTATGAAAAATTGGACATCAATTCGGACATTTAAAAAAATATCATGAATTTCAACAAATGATAGACGAAAAATATCAATTTTGTCAATTGTTCGCCGAAAAATATCACCAATTTCGTCAAACAATCACGAATAAAACACAAATTTCGTCAAAGGATCGTGGAAGAAAAAAGTAATTTTCGCCGGATCGCAAAAAAAAAAAAAAATTGCGAAGTTCATCAAAGGATCGCTAAAAAATTCTCATTTCATCAAAAGATCGGAAAAAAAAACCCCCGCAAATTTTGGCAAAGGAACACGGAAAAACGTTAGTTTCGCAACGGATCGAGGAAAGCTAATTTTATCAGAGGATTGCAAAAAAACGCGAAATTCGTCAGAGAATCCCAGAAAATTGCAAATTTCATCAGAGGATCACAGAAAAAACGCAAATTTCATCAAAGGATCATGGAATAAATGCGAATTCAGTCAAACGATGCTGAAAAAAAAAGAAAAAAAACGTGAATTTTATCAAAGCCGCACATTTAGTCAAAGGATCGCAGAAAAAACACATTCCATCAAAATATTGCGGGAAAATGCAAATTTCGACAAAGGATCGCGAAAGAATGTGAATTTCATTAAAAGCTGGCGGAAAAAAATGCAAATTTCATCAAAGGATATCGGGGGGGAAAAAAAAAAAGCGTGAGTTTCGTCAAAGGATCATGGAAAAAATGAGTTTCGTCAAAGGATCGCGGAAAAAATGAGTTTCTTCAAAGGATCGCAGAAGAATGAGAGTTTCTTCAAAGGATTGCAGAAAAAATACGAGTTTCATCAAAGGATCGCAGAAAAACGTGATTTTCACCCGAAAGATCATGGAAAAAAAAAAAAAACCCGAGAATTAAAAAAATTACAAAAAAAAAACATAATCACAAAAATTTCGTCCAAAAATCCAGTGTTGGGGGCTCCCAACAAGATTAAAAAGCATATTTTTAAAACATTTGAATAATAAAAATGGGGCCTAAAAGTTTTGAATCTTGAGTTGCAACTTTTCCTCACTTTTATTGGGGGCCGCCAAAAAGACAATTTAAAAAGTATTAAGAGCGTGCAAAATTTCTTTCATCTGGGCACTTTTAAAAAGAATAATGACTATAGAAAGGAAGCACATTTGGTTGAAGGAAATAATAGTATTAAGGAAGTTTTGAAACTTATTGGGCCCTCAGTCAGATTAAAAAGTGTATTTTTTTGAAAATTGAATTAAAAAAATGGGCTTAAAAGTTTTGAATCTTGGGCTTCAACTTTTCCATACTTTTATAGGGGGGCCTAAAAAAGACAATTCAAAAAGAATTTAGAGCCTGCAAAATTTCTTTCATCTGGTCCCCTTTAAAAAGAATGGTTGCTGTAGAAAAAAAAGCGCACATCTGTTTTGGTTGAAGGAAGTAATAGTATTGAAGAAGTTTTGAACCTTTGGTTTCACCTTTTCCGTGCATTGATAGGCACACCCCAAAAATACTAAAATGCCATTTCATTTTTTAAGTAGAACTTACAGCCTTCAAAAACTTTTTAAAGAATGGTGGATATAGAAGAAAAGCACATATCTGTTTTCTATTTCTAAATCTGATCAAGATCTTTGACAAAAAAAAAAAAAAAAAAAAAAAAAAAATGAATTTCGATAAAATAAAATGTTATAAAAAATACATAAAAAAATAATTTGAGAAGTTAAAAAAAAAACATTCGGCTGAAAGGTACAATAGCTCACTACTGGGCCCTGGCTTTGCCCAGCCCCCCCCCCCCAAATGAGGGGCGGCCGCTACGGCCCTGTGTGAATTGAAACATTTGAAAAATAAAAGAAAAAACATTGTCGATAGTAAAGTGAGCATTTTAAAAATATAACATTTATGGTTTGCAATAAAAATCCTTTTCACGATCAGGGTTGAAATAATTGGCACAATAGCATACATTCTGGCATGGTGTTTGTATAATGGAAAAGTACCCATTCCCCTTTCGAACAAAACAAAAAATTTCATGCTAAATTAGAACGATAAATCAAATGGAAAAACTTGTATTCTGTGCAAATTGGCTTTTCATAATTTGAACAAATGTTCTCAGTTTCTAAAAATGAATGTATCGGAACAATACGATTTTGTGAATAGAAATAAACTCTGCACCAACTATTGAATAAACATCATTTTGTAAATTCTTGCATTTCAAAATATAACTGTAATATGTGTGAATTGTGACACAGCTCATCGCTCCATTGTGATAAAGGAAACAAATCAAAAAATGAATCGGTCGTCCACGCTTTTTTTTCAAATTTCATTCCCCCTTGCAGTGGCTGTAAATAGAGAAGGGAACATTTCGGTAAATAATGATGAATCGTTGAAGGCACTGAATAATATAAGCAAAAAAAAAAAAAAATCAATTTTACTGAGTACATGCTTCGTTTTTACAGAAGATAATTTCAGAAATAATCGACGGTTTAGAGTAATTTTGGACAGTGCTAAAATGTCAATATTTTGTCAAGGGATTGCGCTGATGCAATAAAAATAAGAAAAAGTGTACCTTAAACGGTATAGAGCATTGGCAATGTAACCTAGAATCTGGGTTCGATTTTTGCAGTGGGTATTTTTTCGCTCAGTTGGAAATATTTAATTCGTATGAGAACTTTACCAATCATTATGATTGTACTAAAAACAATAGTATAATAAGTATATGGGGCATTCTCACAATCTTTTAACTTTCATGTCCCTGAATAATAATTTATATTTTAATATACTTTTTTGTGCTTTTTCTTACCTCATATAGAGCAGGTTGAATGGTTCTTTGCATAATATTTAAAAAAAAATAAAAAATTGAGTGTGATTACCAATGCAGATGGCACTTTCAGGGAAAATAGATTTCTTAATTGTTCCCGAAATCACGGATGTAATTCCATCAAGCCAATTAAATGTATCAGACATTAATTTACAGAATATTGTGGAACTTGCAGAGCCCACATTTTTCAAACCAGGAAAAATTCATGCATTAATTGGAGGTAAATTATTTTACAGAATTTTAAAACATAATTCAGTTAAAATTAATGATACACTTTTTCTGCAAGACACTATTTTTGGATGAATTCCAACTGGTGCACTAGAGGAGAAGACGCCGACAAATAGGGTAGATGTGCCAGTGATGGACACCCTTCCAGTAATGGACACCCCTTGATGTTTTTGGTTCATAAAAAAATAACTAATAAATATTTAGCTTTAATTATTTTTTTTATAACTAGGGGGCTCAGCCCCCTACGAGCTACGCTCGCCAACCCCCGTCCAGACACCGTAGACTCTAAATGCACGCTAATTTGATCGGCTTTAAAAGGATTTCGAAAGACTGAATTATAATTTAAAAAACAGTGGCGAACTCCCTATAAACGGATTTCTATTCATTTCTCTTTGATTGGGGGATTTTAACGCCAAATCCGCTGCGGTACTACTTGATTATCCCGTCGACCCATTTCGGCAAATTATATAAATCGCCAAACCACTCGCCAAATTATACAAATTGACATACTTTTTTATTTTAAATAACGAAAGAACAAATAAATTAGTACAGCATTAATAAAAATACAAATAAAACGTCGAAATAAAAATAACTTGATGACGAAGACACATGTAACAACATTTCAAAATAAGCTAATATAAAAGGAATTAAGTAAACAGAGTCTTTGTATCCTGGTATTTTTTAACAAAGTGAAAAGAAAGTTCTTTTAAATGAGACATTTTAAATTAATCGTTTTTAATCTGACGTAATTTTTACCAAGCTATTCTTTCTCTGTTAAATATTCACTTGAAAATACCAGTTGAAAAGTATCCTCTCAAAATATCAAATAAATGTCTAGCGCAATATTTAAGTTTAAACCGTTTTGCAATATTATTTTGCGTTCCTTTTATGTAATAACTGTAATGTGACGTAAATATGACGTAATTTCTCCTATTTAATACTTCTAACGCATGTTAATAAATTTTTTATTTTACAAATTCCTCTCTCACTTAAAATTCACGTGTAATTATAGTTTTTATGACGTAATTTTTAATAAGTTCCTGCTTTTTGCACATAATTATTTAATTCTAATTCCAAATGTTTTTTTTTCTGTTTATAATAGTCACGTGTAAATAATTTTTTAATTTATTTACACGTATAAATATTTTTTTTTGAAGCAAACATTATTGCTTCCTCTGTTTATACAGTTGGCAACAGTTTAAATTAATATCACTTTCTGAAATCTGTAAAAAATATCTCTAGAAATGCTGAAAATTTGAATTTAAAATAGAAATAAAACCTCAAAAAATGAGTCAAAATAAAAAAATTAATGCAATCTGCACTCCGGCAAATTCTAACGCATAAAATGATCTAAAAATGATTACACTGCCATGTATAGTTTTTGCTGCTATAAAACTTTTTTAGTGGAACTATTTTGTCCAACTTTAGCATTAAATATCTCTTAAAATAATTCTTCGATTTGAAAACTGTCTGCTTCAGCGTGTTTATCAAACATTTCTGTATAAAACCACCGATTTTTATATTTTTGTATGCATTATTTTTCTTAATATTAATGAAGAAAGACCTCCAGTCACAAAAAATTCAAAACCGGCGGCGGCGGCGGTGACAGCGGTAGTTACTTTTTTTTAGAATAGAGAGATTCCCCCTTGTATGTTTTATAAAACTATGTTATTGTTGACACTTTTAATCAAACCAATCAGGAAGCAGAAAATAATGTTTCAAAGTTTTGCTGTTTTTCTGTGAAAATCTTAATGAAGAGGTTAAGAGCTGGCTTCGTTTAATTAATTTATATATTATTTATTTTCTTGCAAAATTTGAATGTTTTTGTTTGAGTAGCAATAGAAAACTTTGAATTTTATATACTAATGGCTATTTATAAAATTTCATTTCTTTTTAAGTTTTTAAGAGGGGGTGTCCATTACTGGGATGGTTAATTAGTCATTTTCCAGTAATGGACACCCCATGTAGACATTGCTAAAAATGCAATTTTAGTAATGTTTATAGTGCATAAAATACTTTGGCTTAACTGCAAACCTAAATAATCAAATTTAATTTTTAAATTATACTTACCAAAATGTAATAACACCAAAACTTTTATAAATAGCTGCTTTTAAGTTATTTTATGTGATTAATAAAATTTCAATATTTTTTTTTTTTTTTGTAGTACATATATATACCTCACATATTTTATAATCTGGCAATCAAACCAGCCGGGAAGCAGAAAATACTGTTTAAGAGCACAGTCAAAGAGGGGTTCATAGGGCCTAATCTCTCTCCGTTTAAATAAAAACAATTAAGTTACAGAAGCTATTAAAAATCCATTTTCTGTCTTAAATGTTTCCTAATAAATAAATAAATAAATAAATGTAATACTATTAATGAAAGTTATAGGTAATATTCATGAAACTAGTAAATCTGCAGATCAGTGGCCCCAAACATCAGTTCTACAGTTTTATTTTGAAATTATTTTATTTAGTATATTTAAAATATTCAACTCACAATATCATTTCTTTCATATTTGTAATATTGATTATTATAAATGATAGGATCAAGTAATCTCTGGAAGATTGTTAAAATTAGTGACACAAAACTAAACATTAATATTCCAACTTTTTTTTTTTTTTTTACCTTTTAAATCCACCACTGTTTCAATAATTTGATAGCTGTAATTGTCTGATATTTAGTATTTTAAACTATTCATCTAAAATAATTAAAACCTCGATCTTTTGATAATTACAATAATTGATGCAAACAGTAAATGATTATCACAAATATTTTATTAATTACTGGTATCCTAATTGTTAAACTTATTTAAAAATAACTATTTTGTTTCATTAGTAGGTATTCATTAAATTCTGGTTCTAAATACAGTCATAAAAACAATTATATTTATTACTTTTTATGGGGTGTCCATTACTGGAACAGAGGGTGTCCACTACTGGGCCAGAGGGTGTCCATTACTGGGCTTTTGGGTGTTTTGATATATTTCTGTTATTTAAAATTAAATTTCTATTCATATGGGGAAATGAGGCTATAAGAATGGTTAAATATTGTTGATAGATTAATATAATATTGAAAAAACTGGAATATAATAATTATAACTATTAATAAAAAAATAATTTTTAAAGAAATTCCTTAAGGGTGTCCATTACTGGCACATCTACCCTATATTGCTATGCGTAATTTTGTTAGAGATTTCGATGAAAAAAAATTATAATTTAAAACAATTTTGGGAGCTTGAGTCTATAGGCATTAAACATGACAATCCAAAAATATCAGAAACGGATCAAGCACAACAAATTTTCGATAAAACTGTTAAAATACTTGTTATTGTTTTATTGTGTGTTATTTACACATCCTGTTTCAGACCCTAACTGGGATCCTTTTTGTAAACATTCAATTCTTGCTGGGGTTTTTTTTTTTGTAAACATTTTAAAATTATTTTTATATATTTTTTTGTATGATTTAATAAATTTTTTTTGGCAGCTGTGAGCGAGATTTTACCTGCATTAAAAATAGTTTTTGAAATTTATAAGAAGTTTCTGGCCTGTTTTTTTCTCTTTTTTATTGTCGAAAATGTTTTAAGAACAGGCCCCCTGACAATAACAAGTATTCATCTCAAAAAGCATATTTGTTTAGGTTTATTTAGAATAGGGATTGACCGAATCAGCAGTTTTGCCGAATACCGAATACCGAAGCTTCGGTCAAAGTGTACACCGAATATTCGGTATTCGACAACCAAATACTTAAAAATTTTTAATACACATTTTTGCATATATTAGCTTTTTTAATAAACTTCAATTAAAATTAAATTCTTAATAATTTAATTCAGTTAATTTTTATTCTTAAATCTAATTACACAAAAAAATTTAATGACTTCTTTCAACTCACAAATTCATTAACCCATCCCTTATTTTTTATTATTTTATCACTAGTCAATATCCAAATTAACCCAATGAAAGTATTAAACTATACAGGCTATTATTAAGAATAAAGATTCTCAGAAAAACAAAAGTTCATTCAAATAAAAAGAAACAATGTTGTCATTAAGCTGATTTACTGATTGTCTAATTATATACATATTGAATTGGAATGTTCTCAAATACAAAAGGTATCATATCAATTTGTACATTTATCTATTTTCTGTGAAATTATTGACACATATTTATATTTTGATTAATATTTATCACTGTGGTGATGAAGATAAATTTGAGCGATTTTAATTTAATGGTTATAAAAGCTATAGGATAGGCATAGGAGTATACTTATTTGATGCATGTATTTTCTTTAATATAAACCTTAGATATACAGATGAACTCTGATATACTTATTTGAGGTGTATATTAAAGAGAATACACATTAAATAAATTTAAATTGAAAAAACTAATGTAGAAATAATTAAAATTAAATGGTAATGGAAAGATGCCCATATTCCTTACTTTTTTTTCCTATATCGTAGACAGTTATTCTGATTTCACCCCTATATAGACTATTTTAGGAAAAATAAAAAAAGTTTTTTGTAATTAAAAATGGCCTTTGACTTGTTTTTAGTAGTGCAGCTGAACTTTGAGCTCATGCACATAATATTGAAACTCATCATTTAGCCTATTCTACTTCTAAAGAAAAGAGAATTCTTCTACTTCTAAGAAAATACTTATCCGCAATTATTCGGCCGAATACTTTTAAGTATTCGGCCGAAGCCGAATATTCGGTTTACATGCCGAATCACCGAATACCGAATCGACTATTCGGTATTCGGTCAATCCCTAATTTAGAATACTGCTAAAATTTGTGTAATTGTATTGGAAGAAATTTTCCAAGATGGCACAGAAACTTCGTTTTTAAATCTTTAAGCTATTTATAAATCCATGTTTTTACATCATTTTCTATTTTTAAAAATGGTGCAAAATCATTAATTTATCAAGATTTAGAAATGATGTTTTTCCGCCATCTTGGAAAAATTGGTGCGATTTTTTTTTTTTGCCAAGTGGCACAGGATGTGGAACTCATCCCCACTTCAACGTTTGGCCCTAGCTAAGTCATGGATAAAAGCATCTGCTGCCGATGAAGTGATTAAAATATGTTACTGCACAGATAAACATTTAAAGAGATCAAAAACTGTAAATTTATGATTTCTGTATTGCAAATGTTACTTAACAACTGGTTCGTCAAACTTAACAAGAAATAAGGAAAGAGGCCGGCTGAATCTGGCATCCAGCTAACCAAAAAGTACCATTCATTCTTTATTGGGAATTGAACAAAATATTTATTGCTTAATTTACAGAAAGACATAAGTCTAGAGTCAAAACAAGAGTCTAAAAACAAGTCTATAAAGAAGCTGCAGAAAGTAACAAAACATGCCACTGTTTTCAACTATTATGAAAGAAACCAAACAAATTGCCATGGAATAAACACTGAATTAGTGAAATTTACTTTTAAAAAATTCAACATCAAAGTCGTCTACTAAAAACGTTTACACATTTGAATAATACAAAAAAGAACTAAAGTTCTATATATCGCTAAGTTTGACATCAAACAATAGCGAAGTTGGCAACAATGTGGTGGAGGTTTCAAATACAGCAAGAGTAAGAAGGTCAAGAAATGTTTGCAGATTTATGCAGAATATTTAAGAAATATGTACCGAATGTTAAACATTTAAATTTATGAAATAAATTAATTTTGCAAAATAAATTATACAAAAAACAATTAAAACAAAACACGACGTTTATTAGCTGTTGTAAAAAAATTTTTAATTTGTTTTCATATTCCACAGTAAACTGTCAAATAACATACCATAATTAAAATATATTTAAAAAATTACCAATAAAATACGTTGCGAACTTACAAAAAGCAGATATTTCATTTAGAAATTTATTAGTATTATAGTCGTATGAAAACTAAATAAAAACAAACCAGGTTTGAATTTGCGACAAGCCGCATTTAGTAAAATATTCCAGTTGGCGACTTATACACTAGTGGAACTTTACCCCACAAAAGGGTAAAAGAATAGTAGCTCTCTTTAATCAAAATTCACATAAACATAAATGATTAGATGTAAAGGTAACTTACATTCGACCCAGACAAGACGTAAGCCAAACTTTTAGAGCATCAGAGTTTTCAATGATCATGATATAAAGTAAACAAAAAATATACTATCCTTGTTTATTTTTAATATACGTGAAATGCTTGCTGTTTATATAAAAGTTGTAATTGTAATAAAAAACATAAATGCAGTATCAGGACTGCAGAATCTGGGCCGATTTTGAACACATGAATTCCACACTATTCTTTATTCACATAAAATAGTTATATTGGTTTTTCACAGAATATAATTTAATTAAAACTTATGATGTAAAGCATAGCTTTACAAAAATTATAAACACATTTTAAATGTTTATTTTCCTTCCTCTTTCATGTACCAGACATCAATACGTGAAGTGCTTGCAAACAGAAAACAAGATACAGGATAGGATCATGGTGTAAAGATAACGAGTGCGTACAGAGAACCCAAGGAGCTTAAACCATGGAGAAGCTGTTCTTCCCAAAGAAGTTGGAAATAGATGTATTCCTTCTTCCATGGTTCTTCCCCGTTGTTGAAGCTAGCAACCACGCTCCCTCATCCTCCCAAAACATCGGGTCGCCTAATAGCAATGTATATAAATTTTCTTGTATAAAAGTGCTTTATTGAAAGATTTTTCTTATGTTTCCCGCTTACACTTTTGTTGAATTTAAATCTAAAGCTTTAAGCATAAATCTGATTTCCATTTTATGATGTTTTCACTCTTTATTTTTAAAACAATTGGCAATTTTCGAAGTATGTTTTAATGATCGGACAGCAATCGTGACACGAGATTATTATTGTGATAGTCTTTCACCTACGTTGATATCATGTACTTTGAGGTGGAGCCCTACGCGCAATGGCAGATCCAAGGGGGGGAGGGGGGGTCGCGGTCACCCTGAACAAAAAAAAAAAAAAAGCTAAAAATCATTAAAAAAAATTAAATAATATATTAAATCCTTTCAATCCCCCCCCCCTGCTCAACAATGCGAATCTTTGTGACTCCTTAAAGCTCTAATCAAATCAAAATTAGGTAATTTCTGGCACATCTGTGAAATTATTTTTAATCTCAAGAAATTTGCAAGTGCACTTATTCAGAAACTATATGATTAAATAGTGTTCTCCATTTTTCAATAAAAGCAAAGAATCTTTCAAAAACTTCTTTAAATTTTGGCGTTTAAAACTGAATTTCAGGATGCGACTGCTAATTGCTCCCTCATGACGACATTTCTGTCGCTGTTAAGTCCTAAAAATTGCCTTAAAACGCTAACTTTGACAAAATAGTCCTTGAATTTTTAAATGTTTTAAAAACATCTTTTAGCTATCAAATTTTATTTGAGACCTTATAATTTTTTCCGCTACAAAGTGAAGTAAAAAGTATGAACGGAAATTATTGAATTTTTATTTTCCGTTTAGTCACTTAAACTGCTTGTAGGTACAAAATAGTATGATGATAAATATAGTAAATGATGGTATTGCTTAATAAGGAGAAACTTGCTCTTAGCTATTTAGTAATAATTAGTAATTAATAATATTTTGAAGTAATTTTTTGTAATAAAATTTAAATAGTGGTAAATATGCAATATCATAAAAAGACACAAATTTCATTTGAGACATTACTTCTGCTCTTATAGCGATTTGACATATTTCCCCCCCTATTTTTCTCCTTAAGAAATCCCAGCTCGATTTTTTTTTTGGGGGGGGGAGGGGTGATGTATGACTTTTTTCCATGGTATTTACATGCCCAATAGTTGTTGACAAATGTCAGCCCTCAAAGTCTTTTAAGTGTTGTACAGCCGACTCTCTCAAAACCCTCTGCATGTGATTTACTTGCTTGTTTAACCCTCTTATTCACAATTCTCCGACCCCCCTCCCCCACAAATCGGTCTTTGAATTAATAGAATTAAAATGTTATAAATTGCAATAAAAATTTATGCCATAAATAAGACTTGGATGCATAAAATACATCACTCAAAATAAATTTAGAAGAAAATCTTTTCCAAAACATTGTTTTATCATTTAAGGGTGTATTCCAATCCAAATTGCTTATTTTCTGATTTATTTTTAAATTCATTTTTGCTCTCGAGTGCATCAAACTGGCACATTCTCTTATTTAGAAACTATATAATGTGCCGATTGTCGATTTTAACTATATTATAATAATATAGTAATAAAAATATATTAACTTGTCGATTTTTGATAAATGCAGAAAGTATTGCAAAAAATGCTGTCAAACTTGGCGTTTTGAACCGAATTTTCCGAAGTGGGAGATCTGGGAATGAAAAAAATGGTCATACTGAGAAAATAATTGTTTATAAATCAAATTCTAATTAATTGAGCAAAAAATGAAATCACACGGCCTCTTATAAGAGGCCGTGTATATATACATCTCTTCAAAAATTACCTCAGCAAGTTTCATGTTTTTACTTTTAAAAATGAGTCTGAAAATGTCTCAGAAAATTTCGAGCTGTTGAGGGTGAAAAAATATTTTAATTAGGAGCCTCATATGATGTTCACAGGAACAAGAGGACAGTTTCTCTAGCAATATCTTTTACAAGATAATTAAATTTCACAGATAACTGTAAAATTTGTATAACTGTTAAATTCTTGAGAAACTGAATAAAACTGTTTCAAAATTCTAAGAATGTTGGATATTTTTTCAGCAGTGGCTCTCCCCGTTTAAGACAATTTAAAAACACAAAAATTTACTATTGTCTCTTCCATGCTTTCCCCCAATGAAAAATCCCTAGTTTTTTTTTTGTGTGTGTGTGTGTGTGTGTGTGTGATTTTAAATTGCACAGTTTTTTTTTTCTAACCATGACAGATTTTGAATTAAATAAATTTGAAAATTCAGGGAGGGACAATGATCCTTCCTTGACCCCTTACAGGTGTCTATTTTAAAAGAAGTCTCTTTTCTTTATAATGCACAGGTTTTTAAGTTTAAAAATCTCATGATTAAAAAAAAATCCTCAAAAAATAGTAAAACAGAATTTAATAATACAATTCTGATTCTAGAAAACTTTCCCAGATAGCATTTTTTGCTTTTTAAAGCCTTTTTACAACCATGCTACGTAAATGTTTGAATGCTTTTTAAAGGCTTCGCATGAAAAGTTTGTAAATGTTTTGTAAAGGATTGAAAAAGGTTGCTAGTTGACGCTATCTGAGGGAGTTTGTAAGTGTTTCATGATAAGCATGTGAAAAGGAAGAAACGAAAGGGTAGTTAGAGGAGTTACAATCAAAGATTGATGAAAGGCTTTTATTACAAGCGTGTATAAAAAAATGAAAATGAGGTTTTTATAAATCATAAAATCTTATTTGATAGAAAAATGAGATAAATAACTCAACTTAGAATTTTTCTGAGCTGAGCATATTTTTTTGGTTGTTGTTTGTTTGTTCCTGTGGAAAATTAAATTTTAGTCAAATATTATCTATACATTGAAAAAAACTGGTTTTTATTAATCCACATGTTTATCAAATTGCTTATTTTAATTAATATGTTCATTTTTTACCTTGAAAGAAATTCTTACATCCCTGTCCTTTACTATGTATGTATAAAATATATGTTTAATTTTTATCAATTCGCTACATTATTAGATCCTATTTTAATAATAAAAAAAGCTTAATAATGTTAAGAGGATACTTCACTCGCACAGAAACACCTGATTGCTAATGTTAATCCACTGAAAGATTTTTTTTTTTTAATATCTCGCTTGCTTTTTTTTTTTTTTTTTTTTTTGCATTGCATACCTGCAGTTTTGATACAAAGGCCATTTTTCGACTTTGTTTTACAAGGTTTTTTTGCTTATTAGGATATATTCAGAACTGCTTTCAAAAGCGAAAATATTCTAGTGAAAAAAAAAAAAAAAAACACATTGCAAACAAAACTGAAAACTTAAAAAAAAAAAGGTGTTTGTACAGATTGACAAGTAACAAATAATAAAATTTACAATATTGAAATGCAAACGAGATATTTAGAAAAATTCTCCCATAGGATTAACATTAGCATGCAAGTGTCTACGCATGAGGGATGTGTAATCCCATTAAAAAAAATTTCTTAAGGAAAAACACTTTCATTTGAATAAAAACCATTCCAAGTAAAATTTTAATTAATTATCAGCAGTGAAATTACTGAAGATTAAATACGTGAAATTTTTTACATTGCTAACTCGGCGCAAATCAACAGTGCATTGGAGCACTATTTCAAAGATCCGGGTTCAACATTTTTCACTCTGTTTATTTACGCTTAGTTAGCAACTTGAAAAATTTCACGTATTTAATATTAAAAAATCATTCTTATACACGTAGGCATAGAGTCTTGAAAATTATTGGTAACTTAAAATTAAAAAAAGCAAAGGGATTTTTTTTTGTCATTTATCCTTTAACAAAAGAAAAAGGAGAAATTCAATAAAATAAAAAAACTAAAAGCTTTTTTATATTAGAGGGTAAGAAAAAGTATTTAAAATGTTACAGGGACTTGAGAACATACAACTCTATGTCTATGCTTATACATAGTAAATTTAATTATACTTTCAGTTACTTACCTTTTGAATCCAGTTCACTATTCAGGATCAGATAATTTTTTATTGTATACATATATAATGAAATCTTGTGTTTACCTACAATAAATAGCACATCAAATATGTGGAATTCCAATATAGTGTACATTTAATGACTGTAGAAGATTGTATATTTTTTATATTACTACTTCATTAATTTTTTAATTCTTTCATTTATTAAACTTATTTCTTAGAATTTTCAATTATTATTTAGAGAATATTGTCAGATTTATAAAATAAATCCTCCATAGGATTCTGATTGATGACCACAGGAATATATTTAGTCTTTTCTCTGAAAATAGTTTAATGATGCAACATACAAAAGAATTTTTTTACAAATTCATTGATCTTTCCAGCATTTTTACATAAAAATAGTAATTTCTTGCTTGTTTAACAATGTAAATTACATATTACAGTAAGACAAATTTTAAAAATCATCTGCCTTCCTCCCTTCTCCAATGTTTTTCTTTTACCAGAGAAATATTATCCTATGTACAACAGAGCAAATACTAAACTAACATTATTTTTTTTTAGTTTTTTAAAGTATAATTTAACTCACTTAAATTGTTCTTTTTCTGACTGTAATTATTTTTAATAACTTAAGACTGAAGCAATGAAAAATATTTCTCAGTATCAAGGAAATAGTCTCGAAAACAAATGAAACATCATTCAGTTTATAAAATTCTATTTATTTACATATAAAGAATTAATATAGTAATTTATTTACATATAAAGAATTGATATAATTAACAGGTACTTCATTAAATTTTTCTTCTTGATTCATTCTTTTCTCTCTAGAAAAAAATAAAAAATAAAATTATAAACACACAAATTACATACGTATAGTAAAAGTAAATAAAGTACAGTGTGACCTCGAAAATCCAGCATCAAAGTCATCTCGCCGCTTTTTTTTTTTTACATTTCCACCTTATAGGAGAAAGAATAATAATAAATCGTTAAACAATTAAAAATTTCGAGATTGAAAGCAATGGATTGGCTGACTGTGAGATCGCAGATGCTATGCTAAATTGAATCCCTTCTGAGTACAGAAGAAAAGGTATCAGTGGAAAAATGCTTAAATTTGACTGGAAAACTAACATCTGCTTTAGATAAATAAGACTATATTTTCAATATTCTACATTTGTGTAAAATTAAAACTTGTTAAAAAGCTGTTCAAATAATTGAAGCAAATAAAATTGACATCGATGTTTAGGAAATTACACGAGAAGAAATGATATATACTAGATTTTTTTTTTTGTAACATAGAAAATATGAATAGAAACTTTTAATTTTAATATTTTTTAAAATATTTAATTTTCTATTTTTCTCACATAACTATTACTTGGGTATGAATTAAATTACGAATAACGGCACCATTAAGACTATTAAAAGTATTTTTGAAGTCAGAAATTCGGCATCGTCATGGTCCTGACAATGCCGGATTTTCGAGGTTATACTGTACACAATAGAGAGTAGAGAGTGACACAGACAGAATCTTCATCTGGGATTGTTACTCATAAAATGAACGTTTTGATTTTGTGATACAAAACAAAAAAAAAAAGTCCCTACATAATGAAAAGCACAAATAACCATAATAAATCTAGCCTTTATGTGTTTAAAGGTTTCATAAAAGAGCATTTTCTTATATCTTCAGATGATGGGGAAAAAAAAAAAAAAAAGATTATATTCTATCAGCAGCGGGAGTACTGAAGAGTGTATAGTGTACACTAAAGAGTAAACACTATAGCTACAAACAGGATGGTTCAGTGATATATATATAAATGGATACATATCCGATATTTATTTTCAAAATATCATGAAGTTTGATATTTATTTTCAAAATATTGTGTATATTTTCAGTCGAGCAAGAGTAAATGGATTTTTCGACTTTGTTGTTCTGTAGATAAAGAACTTTTGCTCTGGCAATATGACAATTTCAGCCCCCCCCCCCCAAAAAAAAAAAACAAACCCAGTAAAGTACCAATTATATGTCTTTCAGGAAACCTTTCTAAAACGATGCATAACTGAGAAAGGTGTATAATCGAAATTTTAGTCGGCTAAGGTGCAAAATCTTTGACTGTAGAAATACAATGCTGCAATCGCACAAATTGAATTTTCATACCATTTTTGATTGTTTTAAATACATTATATATTGAAAAAAAGTTAGCCCTTTGCACTCGAGGACTCCGGAGCGGAGCCATTTAAAATTTGTCTTCAAACTTGAGGGCTCCACTACGGAGGCAATAAAAATAATTTTGTGATATCTGTCTAGAAAAGCCAAGATTACATATTGGCAATTGCTTCAAGAGGTATCACACTTTATGATTACAAAATGTAATAATTTTATAATTTTTAGTTTTTTTTTTATGTATCATAAATTTGTATTCGTATTCATAAAGAATTAAAAAAATAATAAGATATAACTACGCTGGTCGGGAAAAGAAATAAGTTGCGCATGCGCAAAAATCGTACGGATCATAATGATTTCCGAACATGGGTTGGCTACACGATTATCACGAAAACCTTTGCAGGATAGTTAGAAAGTAAAGCAAAAACGACCCTTTTCGGAAACCTTACATGCTATCTGGGTTTGTGAAATATACCTTTTCTGTATCAGGAAAATTTGACCTTAATCTTAAGAGATATACATATTACTAATCCTCCCTTTTAAAATGAAGACATTGCTAAGATCTATAACACTTAAAAAATAGATAAAAAAACGGTGTGTTTATATATATATAATTAGAATTATTTCAGCCATTCTTTAATCTTTAAGAATCTGTTAGTAGCAGGTACACATATTTACATACTTGGGTTGTCTACAAATGTCAGTCTAATTCTGTATTTTCCCTTTCAAGAATTCTTTATTATCTGTTTGACAGCCTTATTTAATAAAAACAAGCTTCGCAATAACAATATTTTCATAAAAGAAATTGACCTACAAAGCTTGAAACATATTTGTTTGCTCATATCTAAATTAGAGGATGTTTTTGTTTAGTCTGTAAATACCTCAGAAATCTTATTTAACATATTTAAAATCGCATTCTTACTTCTAATCTTTGTAGCATGACTGAAAATTATGTTAAATCTAATGTAAGCAATTTAATTAAGACTGATGTGGAAAAAAAAACAAAAAACCTTGTTGAAACAAAATATCTTCTCCTAGTAGCATAAAAAGTATTTTTTTTTTTTTTTACAATAAACATTTTTTTCGTTAAAAAAAGCCAAACTTATCCGAATATAACCAGTTTTATAAAGCATAATCATAGTGATAATTTTTTTTTTCCCACTTAGTGTTTAAGACGTATGAATGAGAAAATATTTGAAATTTTACAATAAAAAACAAGATAATACGTATAAACAGTCTTCTATAAATGTAAAATCATAGAAAAAATCGGATCTTGACTCTAAAATTATTTTTATTAGGTATTTTCGATACTCATTTTTCAATGTATCGCTATGCGTTCTTCAATGTTTTGGGAGGATGAGGGGGCGTGGCAGCGATACTCCAAAGTGTATACACTTTCAGCAATCTCGTCGCCAAGTGGAAACGCTCGGTAAATGAGAAATATCGTCAATGGCAAACTGCGCATGTTACACTGAATATTACAACCATAGAAGCTCCTGAAATGATTTGAACGTGAGCGCAAAACGAGTCGTTCTCGTGTATTTATTTTGCTGTGTTTCATTCATGATGTTCATGGTTTGGTTTCATTTCTTCATATAATATTTTTATTTTATTTATACTTCTGAGTAAATTTTTTATTAAGGGGCAAAGGGACAGGCTTGTCGCGTCGAATTTTTCCGACAGATGGCTCTGATTGCAACAGGGTATCGGAAATTTGGCGAAATGAGATTTTTAAGGAAGAGAAAAAGATAAAAAAATAAAGCGCTTTCGCGCCAACCTCTGGTAATCTTATCACTCAGTGGAGGCGGAGTTTATTCCCTACCAGCTGTATGACGTGACTAGGATCTCCAATCATGTACCTCTTGGAAGGAAAAAGATGCTTTGCTTTGTACAATGACATTTTTTCGGGAACTTACAAATTAACTTCGAGAAGGCTCAAGGTTCAGGCAAGCACAGATTAACACTAGAAAGACGAGAATTTTACTCAAATTTTAGAAAAATATTTCACACCAGAATGTTTATTTTAAATTATTAACTTATCCATTTAACTAGTTTTTCTTTGCATCTTTTAAACTAGTTTTATAAAAAAAAATCCTGGTTTAAACCGAGATATATTCATGTGGTAGCAGTCAAAATGACGGCTTGCAGGCTTTCTAGTGTTAAAAACGGTATACAAATTACTGGAGCGTGGATCTTTTAAAGAGGTCCGATTTTTTAAATAAAATAGCACGAGCACCTTTTTTTATTTTGTATAAAATTTTCTTTTTCAGCAGGGGGGGGGGGGGGGGGGGGGTTAGACGTCTGCACGAGGCGGAATTTTCTGGCCCGGTGCAAAAATAAAAATATCAGACTCGACTCAATTTCCACCAAAAATGCCGATTTTTCTTAACATACAGTTGAAATTCTTTTCTGGAATACTTCATAAATATTCATGGAAAATTTTAACAGTATATTTGAGAATTTAGATTACTATATGTTCGCGAGCTAGAACATACATAATCGTAGCAGTAACAAACACTTAGACTCATTAGACTCTTAAATTTAAGTTTAGATTCCTTAATATCATTAATATGTTCAGAACGAAAGAAAAAAGGTGGTTAAAAACATCATAGCTTTTGAAGCTGTATATATATATATTTTAAGAGATTTTTGAAATATTTCTCTGTAATTTATTAAGGTATATTTCCAAATTTCCCGTTACCAAAAGTTGATTATTACTACTATCCTTTTTTCTACACAAATTACTTTCCCGAGGAGGCTACTTCAGTCATCGGAAAAGACCTGCTCGCTAATGTTAATTCAATGGGCGAAATTTTTTTTAAGAGGCTACTTCAGTCAAACGAATAGACTCGTTCGCTAATGATAATCCTATGAAAGAAATTTATAAAGATATCTCAGTCGCATTTCAATATTTTAAAAAGATTTTTTTTTTTGAATTGGATAACTGAGCTCGGTCTGTATGCAGGCCATTTTTTACTTTTTCGATTTTGATTGCAGATTTTTTTTTATAAGGATGCTTTTACTTTCGAAACCAGTTTCGAAAATGAAAGTGTCCTCAATAAAAATACCTATAAACAAAATGGAAAAAGTAAACAACGGCCTTTGTACAGATCGATCTCAACTATTTCATGCAAAAAAAAATCATTTAAAAACAACTGAAATGTGACCGAACCGAGATATCTTTATAAATGTCTTCCATAGGATTAGCGCTAATGAATGGGTCTTTTCGCTTGACTGCATTGTTATCTCTATTATATGACTATGATGTTATATGACTGTTGCGTTCTCTTTTGCATTGCAATATTTTTAGCAGATTTTTTTGCATTGCAAAGCTGGGGGTCGATCGCTATAAAGACTTTTTTTTTTTTTACTTTTTAGATTTTTTTTTGCAGATTTTCTTTATTTCCTCTTACTTTCTTATTCTTTATTATTTTATTTATATTTTATTTTTCTTTCATTTTCTAAACCGGTTCCGAAAGTGAAGTAGAATATTGAAATGCAAATGAGATATCTTAAAAAATTTTCCCCATAAGATTAACATTAACGAACGGGTGCCTTTCGCACGATTGAAGTAACTTCTTAAGTCTACTACCGGCCCTCGTATTTTATCGGCTTAATTTCTATATCTGGTACATCGGCCCATTTAAGATTTAATCTTTTTATGGACATGGACCGGGGCCTAAGAAAAAAATAAACGGCCGGGCCCGTAATTTTGGATTCTGCCCGATTTTTTTTGTGCTGCCCGGTCCGGTCCGTTAAAACAATCGTCTTCAATCTGCCGGCTCGTTAGAAATTTTGACTTTACTTTGCCGACCGGGTACGGGCCATGCAGATCTCTAGGAGGGGGCATTTCAAGAGTTTCCGTTATGGGGCAAAGTTTTCTTTGAGCTGCAAGCTATGAAGTAACGTGCGGCATTGCGTGAACCATCCACAAAGTAGTAAAATCCCGCATAATAAGAAATGCTGTGCTCTATTTTACCTTCCTTAAATTATTTCATGAACACTTTTTAATTTCCATGGAAGTTATATATATTTTTTTTCTTTTGCGGAATTTCGTAAAATTAATTCGTGAATTGGTCGCGGAAAAGACCGCGAGTTTCTACAAACAATAATGGGAAAATACCGTGAATTTTGCCAAGATCGCAGAAACAAATTTCTCAAACGGTCGCAAAAAAAAAAAAAAAAAAAAAAAAAAAAAAAAATTCGTCTGTCAACCGCAGAGAAAATAAATTAAATAAATAATGTATAAAAATGCTAGTTTACAAAATCATTCCCTGTTTCTGATATAAACAAAGTTTTAAGTAATCAATTAAAAGAATATACAATTAGATGGCTTTGGTAGAAATAAGACAGACATGCTTACATAATTATCTGCTCTATATATTTATTTACACTTCAACACTCGGCTAAAAACATACTAAAATAATTTTTCTGTATATAATCAACACGTACTCAAAACTCAAAGTTTGACTCCATTCTCTGAAAATTATGTTTCAGTTATTTTCCGCTTTTATGTAAAAGCGGAAAAATAGTTCGATTACAGTTTTGAACAAGAGCACTTGCCAGTCTGATACGTTTACGAACAAAAATTTGTCAGAAAGTAGCCAGTTTACATTTGAGTCTTCATTTTTTTTTTCAGTTTTATATAATTATATATTATACAATTATATATTAATAAACAATTTGAAAAGACATAATGAGGTAAAATCCATTTTCAACATTTGCTAAAGGTTTACATAAGTTACAAAAGTTAAGCAAAAGTATGTTGTAAAGATTTACATATGTTTAAAAATCCATACCACTCAAAATTAGGTAACATATAAAAATGTGTAAGATATAAAAATGTATCCAACAGTGGAAAACTCACTTCCAGCAATTATGGATTTTAATCAGTTCCTGTGCCTGTAAGCAAATTTCGTGTCTCTCTGTAAAGGAACGATAATTGCGATAGAAAATAATCTATAGAAAATGTTTTGTGTACTCCAGTAAGTTTCATTATGTTTGATGTATCATAACATTATTAAAATGCAGTGCAAACGTTTTTTCCTCATAGATCATAATGTAAAAGAATTCTTTTGTGTGTATCTGTAAACGAACCACAAATTCTACTCACTTCTTTTTTTACTACCGAACATTCTATAAAAATCCTCAGTAACATAAAAATTTTATGGCAATCCGAGTACTATCTTTACCAGAGTTTGAGCATGGCAGGTGTTTGGAAAGTTTTAAAATGCATGCGTATTCAGAAATGTTTAAAAATCTGTCACAATTTAAGAATAATTTTTTATATGAGTATGATCTGTTTATTTATTATGCATTCATTTAGTACTCATGTAACAAGTCCAAGATATAGTTATATACTCTTGGAAGTTGTATTATTAACATGATTTGATATATTTAGATTATAATTCAGTTGTCATTTTCACCAGAGCTATAAGGTTTAATGTCGTCGGGATGTTGTTTCAATAGGTTAATGTACTACAATATTCAAGTAAGTTGTATAAAGCAGGTGTGCTTTCTTAACTCAACTAATTAAAAATAAAAGTAAACAATTTATATATTGATATCTTTTCAAAAACATTTTTAAGACAAGCCCGTAGCTGGAGGGGGTAGAAACAGTATTAGTCAGTGTTCGTGCTGGAAATATTTTTAACCGCCATAGCATGTTGACTCAAAATCATTGTTCTCTCAAAATTCCCCAACCTGACCAGACAAATATCAGGAAAGAGAATACAGCCTTAGGCATTTCTTACTTTGTGGAGATTTGCCCCTCGCCAAGAAACCTCTGAAACTAATTAGTTGATATCAGAGCAGGGATCCCACACGGATACAAGTTTCCTTTTCCTCCCCAATCCCAGTGATGATTTCAGCTGGATAGAAAGATTTCAGTTTGTCTTTCTCTACACCAGACCTGTTCCCAAAGGTGTGTATACCGTTGTATCACTGCCTTTTTACAGTGAAAAGATATGCTTATCAGTAAAACGCTTTTTCGTCTCTGATAACAAATACAGTAAAACCTCCCTAAAACACCCACGTTCCGTTCCAATAAAAATGGGTTTCTCCGAGAGGTGGTCTGTTAATGGAGGTCATGTTTAATTTTAGATTTTAATTGTTGAAAATAGGTAGCGATTAATGTTACTAAAAATTATTTTTCACATTAGGAAAAAATATAAAAATATAAGTATCAAAACAAAAGTTAATTACATACGTTAATTACTGCAGAGTTTAAAAAATGAATACATTGACATTTGCTTTGATTTTACAATTTTATCTTCTATAACTTTTAATTCGAAGTTCAGTACAAGGGCGGATCTAAAGAGTCCTCAAAAGTGTGGGGGGGGGGGGGGGAGCGATTTTGGAAATTTGGAGACTCCAATCTGATGCGCGGGTCGTGTTACTTCTACTTTTTCTTGCGGGTCGGATGTGGGTCCGGTTGACTTCTATTTTTTGCTGCTGGTCGGGTTAACTTATACTTTTTTGCTGTGGGTCGCGTTTGAGTCCGGTTGACTGCTACATTTTGCTGCGGGTCGGGTTAACATCTACCTTTTTGCTGCGGATCGGGTTTAGGTTGATTGATGGGTTGATTTTTGACGGCCGATTATCAACACGAGAGATATAGGCCCTAATGGGTGTGCCCTCCATGGGGGTCTTTCTAATAGAACCTAACCCGTATTTACGCATGGGAATCCACGGTTTCGTAGAAAACCATGAAAACTCTGAAACGGTTAGGCCGACGGGCGCGATTGGGTTCGAACCCAGCACCTTCCGTCTACCAGCTTCGAGGGCAGAACTTCTCATCCACTGGTGAGGCAGGTCGGGTTTAGGTCCGGATGACTTCTACTTTTCTGAGGCGGGTCGGGTTGACTTCTACTTTTTAGCTGTGCCTAGCGCATTGGGTTTGGGGCAGATTAACATACATTATTATTTCGGGTTTGGATGAGTTTCAGATTGGGTTTTCACTCTTGCGAGAAGGATTCGAGCCGACCCTAATTTTGAATAGAAAGTCTAAATATTTTTTAAGATAAAAACTACATACAGTACTAAAAGCTCCATAACGGGCACGCCCAAACAATTATTTAATAATATTTTCTAATATTCAGGATTATGTAAAAAATACCAATTTGTACAAGACTGCTTGTCTGTTTATATCTAAGATCAGTTGTAATTCACTAAAGAATGCTTTGAAACTTAAAAAACATTAAAAAACATATCGGATGTCCTGAAATGGACTGACTGATTTTAAAATTCAGTAACTTGCAAATGGTGACAGCAATTAAAAAAATCTTGCAGGAGGATTATGTAAGATGTCAGGAGATTTTTCACTGCGATTTTTTTATTTTACTTTACAATAGCAGCGATATATGGCGCTGCAAACAATAGTTGTTAAATCGGGCACCGATTTAGCGCCTATTGCTTGCAATACCATCTGCCATTGCTATTTTAAACTAAAATTAAGAATCGCAGTTAAAAAAAAAAAAAAAAAAAAAAAAAAAAAAACTCCTGATCAGGGGTGATTCTCAGTAAAAAAAAAAAAAAAAAATTCTGAAATGTTACAGCAGAGAGGGGGCGAGGGGAATTCCCTCTTTGCACTAATTATTTTTGTTGCGGGTCGGGTTAGCTGTTTTCGATTCGGGTCAATTTCAGGCTGAGTGTAGATTCCTGCAAGTTGGGTTTGGGTTAACCCATTTTCTTCAAAAGTTAGTTGGGTATATTATTTCAGATTAAAAACTATACCTATAATAATAAACATATGTATGTGTGCTGTTTTCTAAAGAGACCACTGTATTTGTAAACGACTCTTTGATAAAATTCGCATTTCTTCCACGACTCTTTGACGAAATTTGCGTGTTTTCGCAGCCCTTTGATAAAATTCGCGTTTTTTCAGCGATTCTTTGAAGAAAATCGCGGAATAATTTGATGAAATGTGAGTTTTTTTTCGCGATCCTTTGACGAAATTCGCGTTTATTTTTACAAAATTTGCGTTTTCTCCGCGATTTTTTGAAGAAATTCGCTTTTTCCGTGATCATTTGAAGAAATGCGCGTTTTTTCAGTAGCCCTTTGACCAAATTCACATTTATCCGGCAATTCTTTGGTGAAATTGAAGTTATTTCCTGAGAGCAATTGACGAAATAGATTTTTTATGGCGACCATTTGTCAAAATTCACGATTATTGTTATGTCCGAATTTTCGGATTCAGGAAATATTTTTTTAATATTTGTAACAGAATGCCTTAACTTTCTCGCTGCGTATATATATATATTATGAATATAGGTTCAAAAATTGCGCATTTTATTAGATGTTTGAAATCTGCATATATTTTAGAGTTCAAATATGTCCAAAATCTTTGTGAAAGAGTTTCTCTTTTAAATAGAACTAAATCATAAAAAAAAAAAAAAAAAAAAAAAAAAAAAAGATTTGCTCCGGAATTCGCGGGTTGCGCAAATTTTGCCACTTTTACGTTGGCCGTAGAAATCGCGGGATACGCAGCGTGAGGGTTAAATTTTCGGAAATTTCGTTGCCGAGGTGCCCGTGATTGAGAAGTTTTACTGAATTTAGATTTCTTTAAAAATTTATTTAGTTTTTAATCTTATTGTATTTTAAAAGTTCAAAATATTGATTATAATCAGTACAACGTCGAAACACATTTCAAGTAAAAGCTTTACAAAAATTGAATATTTAATTTGGGGCCCCTAAAAGCGAAGGAGGAGGGAATAGGGGACACTGTTCAGTTTGCCCAACATTTAATCAAGTGCTCCTTCTGCAAAAAGTCCAACCCTGCATTATATAGAAGCATCATATACCGCTAAATAGAGGTGTCCAGTATTCGGAAGTGTCCGTTATGAAGGTTATTGGATCTCGGATACCTAATATCGGACACCTTTAATTAGCTACAGCCTTTTTTAATCAACAACCCTGACATATTTGTTTATTTTTACCTCACAAAAGCAGACACCTTCGATTATCGAACAAATTCCGCAGCCTGCAGATGTCCGCTGTTGAAAACTTTTACACACACACACACAAGAAAAAAAAAAAAAAAAAAAAAAAAAAAAATTCATATTATAGGGGATATTTATCTTTTGAGTATCTTGAAACGATCAAAAACACCGCCTTTTTCAAAATACCAAAACGCAAATAATATGCAATTAAGATTTTTTTCCCTTTCTACCTAAACTATATATTCTTAACTGTATTATCAAAAAAAAAAAAAAAAAAAAAAAAAAAAAAAAAAAAAAAAGGAAAAAAAAAAGAAAGAAAATGTTGTATATACAAAATTAATATTTAAATTTTAAATTTAAACCTTCATATTGCTAATGCGTGAGATAAAATCTAAGTGCTGCGCGCATGATAAAATTCTAAATTATGCATATAGAAAACAATTTTTGAACAAAATAGAATCGTACCACACCTACTTCTAAATTAAACCCAAAATATACACAAAAAGTTTCGTTTAAAATTCAATTTTAGTACAAAAAAAAAAAAAAAAAAAAAAAATTCAAGTGCAAACAAATAAATAACCAAAATATGTTTTTTTTTTTTTTTTTTTTTTTTTTTTTTTTGTTCTACATGTAGACTATATAGAAACGCACATTTGTTTATTTTGCAAAAGCTGTAGTTTACATAGTTTGAAAGCAACAGTGCGCACAAACTTCAAATTTACTAATCAGAGAAAACGCTTTTTAAAGTTTCGATATCTACGGACCTTCAATTATACCCACCTATAAATGACCTTTTCCCTATCACCTTTTCTAATAAATGATTATAACTCAAGAAAAAAGTGCATATTTTTGAATGGGGTTTTTTTGCATATTGTTGAGAAATATTAAAACAATCAGAATAAAACAAAACCGAAAACTGATTTTTTGAAAGTTTTAAGGTCCTGTGCCCTCTTAAAATTAAAATTTTCTTTAAAATTTATACTGACACAAGGACAATTAAAAAAAAAAGTATAGATCAGATGATAATTACAGAAGATATTTAACTATCAATAAATAAAGAAAGAAATGTTATATTTTAATAACAAAGAAAAAATTAGTTCTAGTTTCAAAACTTTGTCTTAAATCTACACATAATCAGTAAAACCTAATAAAATAGCTAAAGAGATAAAGCGCAATCACTCTCCAAATAATTAAAAGTTTTATTGACATTATACTGTAAACTCTGTCTAAGGCGGAATCGATGGGGACTGAGAAAATTTTCCGTGGTAGACAATATTCCGGCTTATACAAAAAAGCTTCCCCTCCCGCACCCAAAAAACAAAACAAAAAAAAAAAAAAAAAAGCCCTCGAATTTGATGATTTTTTATTGATTTTCCTGACTCGAAAATCGGTTGAAAACTGAAATTCGGAAAGATCTTTTGTCTTTAGAGATAAATGAGAAACGCTATTCAATTTCTTAGTACTGCTGTAATACATGCAAATTGGAAGTTTACACACACACACACACACACAAAAACTAACAAAAACCCGTCAATAAACTTCGAGAATGAGATAGAAAGCTATAACTTTGAATTTGAGTACATCCTTAAAGTATAATATATTGCACTTTCGAAAAAATATATTTTCATAAATGTTCATTCTACTAGAAAAGTTAACTTTTAAATATAATTTTGCATATGAAAAAATGGCACAAGCATAAATTCCTTAAATTTAAACAGTTTCTGTTCTTTTGAATTAACTTTTTCAAGGTGTTACGGAATTTAACTAACATGCACGACATTGAGCATTTGACTTATCAGTTTTAAAGTTTAATAAACAAAATGCTTTTCATTTTTAAATTATCCTTTTTTCCGCCTTATGCAAAATTTTGGTTTCGGTGGGACCTTAAAATGCTTTCCGTTTCCGCGGTAGACAGATTTCCGGCTTATACAGAGTCCACCTTAGACAGAATTTACTGTATATATATTTTTCTCCTTCCAGTCTAATGACAGATGATTCATCATGCGGTTTTGATTACGATAGGGAAAATCGAATAAAATGGTTGAATAACAGCGTTGAATGGATGTTCAAAAAGTATTCGTTTAAATACTTATAATTCACCATGGTGTACAAAACATGAGTAGAGGAAACTTTATTAGACAAGGAAAGCATACATAATATAATAATTAAAAACAGTTATTAAATTGAGATGGTTACTATAAAGACATGGGTATTCCAGTACATATCACATAATAAACCTTTGAAAAATATAAAATCCGAATGAAACCGAAGTAAGCATTAACAAATGCTGTCTCATTCAATGCTTTTAAAAATATTGTACACATAAATAATACTATGAAACGACTCTTCGTGAAAAAAAATCCAGAACATGTTTTCTTACAAGCGTATTTACTACTAAATATCAATATTTTTCGCGAATATTTCATATAAAAATATAAATTCATACAAAATTGGATTAAATTACACATAAAATAAAATAAAAATTGAAATGTTACTTCTAGAGTTGATATTGATGCCAGCGATTTTCTAATTAGGTTTGAAGTCAACTGTATAGTAAGTACTGTTTACAGTTTTTTAATTAACTCAACTTTATTTTTTGTACGTAAAGATTGTAAGAAGTATTTTGTAATCGATATCACTGCCCTTTTTTCCCCCCTGTTTCTATGACTTAGAAACGAAACAAAGTAAATTTATATATTTATCAATAAATTTTATTTCGCGCTTGCTAACAAGCCTAATTTTAGCGGTGGATGTGGAATAATCGCGATCCAAATTAAATAATTGTAAAGACAGTTTTTCGAACTTCATGAAATTCAAAATTCCCATTAAAATATTACAAAAGAGTGTTTTTTTTTTTACTTCTTATGAGCATATTTTTTTTTTCCTCAATTTTTAGAGATTCAGAAAATTATATTTATTTATTTATGAAGAAGAAATTTGATAGCGATCTAAAGCTAGAAGTGGAAGAAGGGTTGGGGGGGGGGGGCAGTATGGTTAGTTCTCAAAATATTTTTACCCTTCATAGAGTATTTATTCAAAATAACTGTTGATTAGTGATTCTCCGCTTCTTTTTTGAGCTCAACTTTTTTGAATAAAACAATAAATCGCAAAATTTTCATACATCTTTCTCTGGATATTCTCCATTTTACTAATAAATTTGTCTTGCCATGCAAAGTGTAGTTTGTAGCATTTTTGCTTTTGTAAAGATTTCCATTACCGCGTCACCAAGAATTGAAACTAATGAGTTGATGATATAGCTTGACTGTAATCATAGGCGTAGCGTGACCAGAAATTTTGGGGGGGCACCAAGGTCGTGCGAAGCAAAAACGGCGCCCCGAGCGAATTTTCAATTTTGCGCCCCCCCCCCCCCCCCCTCAATAAAAAAATTCTTTCTTTTTGTGATTGGTGTAATAAAATTGATAAAGTGCAGAAACATAAATTCTATCGAATAAATATTTCGCGTTTCTTTTGGAACTTATTTAAAATGTTTAATTTTAATTTAGGAATTCAGAACAACTAAATAACGTAAAAGAATATTGCACTTATTTGTTAGAGAGTTCATGATGTTTAGCGAAGGGGAGAAAAAATGATCAAGAGAGAAAAAGAAATTCCCCGAAAAATTAATAAATTAGCAAAACCGTGGTTTGCAGCCTAAATTTCGCGCCCGGGGAGACCACTTCTTTAGCCCGCTCTTTGCACGGTCCTGGGGGGGGGGGGGGGAAACTAGAGGTCTGCACGGATCGCAATTCCAAGGCCCAGGCCGAGCCCGGCCCGTTTATATTTTCACAGTTTACGACCAGGACCGGCTCGTACAAAAAACAGTGAAAACAAGCCCGGCCCGTGAAAAAATCAATTAAATCTGTCCCGGTTCTGCTCGACACAATTTCTCAAAAAAATTCCGATTTTTCTTAATATACAATTGCAGGGCAGCCACTAAAAGCGACTATTTTCAGCATCCGGCGGCTATGCGACTATTGTAGGCCGAAAACCATTAAATAGCGTTATTTCAAGAAAAAGGTGACCTTTTCCGGATTTCAGTGATTGTTTTTACTGAAAATATTTGATCTTGCTTCTTCATAGCACCTGTAAAGTCATCTTCCCAAACAGACTTTTTCAATGGTTGTTTGAAGAGATTCGCGATTTTTTCCTCAACGAATTCCAAAATTCTCGACTTCGCCCCTCCCCTCCAATCTGTTGACGAAAATACTTATCTTTTTTTTCAGAGATCTTTTTATACAATCGTTGAAGGACATTTTGCGTTTTTTTCCGCGATCCTTTGCCAAATGTCGCAAATTTTTCTACGTTAGATTAACGAAATCGATTTTTTTTTCCGCCACCACTTGTCCAAATTCGCGATATATATTTTCCGAGAGCGATTGATGGTAGTTACTATTTGTTTCAGAGATCTTTTGGCGAAATTCCCGATTCTTTTCCAGATCGTTTGTCAAAATTCGTGATTTTCCTTTTATGACCGAGTAAAATTCGTGATTTCTTACGCGATCATTTGGTTAAATTCTCATTTTTTTTTTACCAAATTTGCGTTTTTTGCCCGCGACCATTTGACGAAATTTGCGATTTTTTTGTGATCGTTAGACGAAATTCGCAATTTTTTGTCCATTATTTTGACGAAATTTGCGATGATTTATCCGCGACCGAATGACGAAAATCGCCATTTGTTTCCATAACCTTTGGTAAAATTCAAGATATGTTTTACAGTTGTTTGAGGAGATTCGCGATTTTTTCCGTGACAAATTGCAAACATTCGCGATTTTTTCCCCAATCGATTAATGATAATAGTTATTTCTTTTCGCTATCTTTTGCTACGATCGTAGAAGGATATTTCGCAATTTTTCCTATGACCTATTGCAAATTTCTCAATTTTTTGGGGGCGATCGTATCACGGAACTCTTTTTTTTTCCGTGATCCTTTGCCAGATTTCGCGATTTTGTTTCCGGCGATCCTTTCACGGAATTCACGACTTTTTTTCAGCGATACTTTGCCAAAATTCGCGATTTTTTCTGCGACAAACAGGGGAAATTTTTTCTCCGCCACCACTTGTCGAAATTCGCGATATATATTTTTTCCGCGACCTATTGATGGTACTCGCTGTTTGTTTCAGATATCATTTGACGAAATTCGGATTCTTTTCCGCGATAGTTTATTGAAATTTGTGATTTTATTTTTAAAACCGACTTACGAAATTCTTGATTACTTGTTTAAATTCTCGACTTTTTACGCGATTGTTTGACCAAATTCGCGTCGTTTCAGGGGTAATGATTCTGTTCTGCATTTTCCAAAATTTTAAGGCATTCGGTTCTGAAAACTTGAAAAAGATCGGTCATCAATCCTAAAATTCGGGCATAAAAAATATCGCTAATTTCGCAAATGGTCACCGAAAAAATCAATTTCGATAATCGTTCACAGAAAAAAGTCGCCACATTCTTCAAGGGATCGCAGAAAAAACGAATTTCGCCAAAGAATCGCGGGAAAAAAGCACGAATTTCTACAAGGGATCACGGAAAAACGCCAGCTTCGTCTGGGAATCGCGAAAAACACACACACTTCACCAAGGGATCGCAGAAAACGCAATATTTATCAAAAGATCGCGGAAAAGCGCGAATTTTGCCAAAGGATCGCGATAAAGAAACACAAATTTCGTCGAAGAATCGCGGAAAAACGCGAATTTCGCTGAAGGACAGACGAAAAAACGCATAATTGGGGCCGGGAGATTTCCCCCCCCCCCTTTTCCTCCTCTGCTGTAACCTTTCAGAAAATTTGCTGTGAATTTCAGATTTTTTTTTTTTTTACTCAGAATCATCCCTGTCGTCTTTTTGTCCGTGACCATTTGACGAAATTTGCAATTTTTTTTCTCTTGGTCGTTAGACAAAATTCGTAATATTTTGTGAATTCTTTGACGAAATTTGCGATGATTTTTTCGTGACCGCCATTTGTTTCCGCAACCTTTGATAAAATTAGAGATATTTTTCCACTTTCCTTTGAGGAGATTTGCGATTTTTTTCGACGACGAATTACCAAAATTCGCATTTTTTTCGCCGATCTATTTACGGAATTCACCATTTTCTTTACAGATGCTTTGTCAAATTTCGTGAATTTTTCTATGACCAATTGACGAAAATGATATTCGGTATTTGTTTCAGAGATTTTTTGACGAAATTCGTGATATTTTCCCCCGGCCTTTTGTCGAAATTCGTCTTTTCTTTTGTCGACTGACTGAGGAAGTTTAAGGGCATAAGGAGGCAAAAAGAAGTGAAAAAAATCATTTGGAGGATAAAGGCAGGGGCAACTTTATTAGCCATGGCGCCCTGTGGGAGATTTTTTACTGAACCACTGCAAATACTATACTATTTTTTTTTCTTTTAAAGGGTTTTACTAAAGCATTTTACTTTGTGCACTCCTTCCAGGGACGAAACTAGCTATATTTTCACCCGGGGCAAACATCAATTTTGGCGCCCCCCTCCTTCCTCCGCAAAGTAAATTTACAAAGGGAAATTTACGAAAGTTTCTATTAGAGGACTTATTTTAAAATTTAAAATGTGTAACAGTAAAATACGCAATAATATTGAAATATATAACCAGCTTTGTCAAATATTTATTCATTAAAACCTGTGAAAAAAATCGAAAGGAAGCGGAAATAATTCCGCTTTATACAGGTTTCCGTCTTAGCAGATATAACTGTTGGTATTATTTCTGTTGGAACCATGCAGTTTTTTCTTCATTTAAGACAATGTTGCATTATAGACATTTCATTTTTCTAGATTTTACTGTTGTTGTAGCATTACAAATTATTACAAATGAGGTACTTTAATGTCATAGTGATATGAGTCACATTGTTTCAGGAACTAAAAAATAGGATTAACTGTACGCATAAAAATGAATTCCAGATTGTAAAATATCTTCCTGTACTATCTACACCAGTTTTGTGGAATTATCACTTATATCACTCTTCTTATTTATAGATAGGTATGGCTACATACGTTCCTCAAATTTTAAAATTTAATTTTCAAAGCTAATTTTCAAATTTATGTGTGACTCAAAACAACAACAACAAAATTATTATATTTTTACTTTTCATTTTGTGAATTTTCGACTGCTTGGTGTTTATTGTCCCAGTCAGACACCTGACCTCGCCCAATTAAAGGCCAGATATGGTGATATGCATGTAAAAATGTAATTATAAGAAAAAGAATGGAGTTATTCATTTACTGTCTTGTATATTGTAGGGTAATTTTTTATCTATTCGACAATTTTAATGCACTTTACTCAGCTTTTCATTTTGATTTTTCAGCTAAAAAATATTTTTTTACACAAACTTTCACACGCACATATATATATTGTATAAAACGGTAAAACAAATTTTCATCTGGCGCCCCCTTCGCGTAGCGCCCAGGGTGCATGCCCACTCTCCACTTCCTTAGTTTCGTCCCTGACTCATTCTCCCGTTAGTTTTTATTGTCCCGGGCAGCCTGGGTGGGGCTTGTTGAGCTAAAGCCAATGGGTAGGCCTCCTTACCTATCCGAACCTGTCCCGGGCAGCCACCCGATCTCGCCCCTATCAAGACAGGAAAAATGAAAGCTCAATACTGCTCAGGGAGAGAAAGAAAAAAAAAATGAACAGTCTTCAAGGAGTCTTTTCATCGGAACAGTCAGAGTCAAACAAAATCTTCATTTGGCGCCCCCTTCGCCATCGGTATACTTGGAATTGGAGAAAGAATAATGCTCAAGACAAAAGCTCTTTTTTCCAATTCATTTGCAGTCTTCTATTATAGATGAATCTTTTTTATATAATTGTAAATTTCAATGCATTTAGTTCAGTTTTACTTTTGGATTTTCCGGCTGTAAGATTTTTTTATGCAAATTCAATATAAATACATATATATTTTTGTATGTAAAGACAAAAAAAAAAATCTTCATTTGGCGCCCCTTTCTGTTCTGGCGCCCGGGATGTAGAAGGTTGGGGGGGGGGCACACGCCCCCCCGTGCCCCCCCGACGCTACGCCTATGACTGTAATCGTACAACTGTCATCACAGAAAGAGAAAATTTATCGTGAGCAGGGGGTGATTCTTTGAAACCTGAATGCTGAAGGAATAGCATACACCATCGTTTCACATACCGGCCCCATATATAACTGATTACTTACTATCTTGTCATTACTGTGCCTTGGGTTCTTTTCTACTACGCTACGTCCAAATCATTCTTTTCATACCTTTATTATTTCATCACAGATGGTAAAAATCTGTGGAACCACTATTAGAAGAAATTGGAAACTCAAAGGGGTTTTTCAGAAAAAAGAGGAAAGGACGCTTTGCATTGTGAATGTCATCCATAACTAATTGAAAAATATTTCGTAGCTCTTCTCAATTCAAAGTAAGAGTTCTGCATCGGATCAGTAACGCGCTATTATCTGAACCCGACCGGACCCCCAGTCCAAGTCGGTCGGGTTGGCGCTATATTTTTAAGTTGCAGGTCGGGTTGGCTTTCATTATTTCGGATTGTCTTTTGACTTTTGCAGGCCGGGTTCGGGTTGATTGATTTTCAACTAAATGTCCAAAATATTTTTTTTTTCATTCAGGTGAAAATCTATATATATTAGGGTTCCGGAAAATTGGATATATTTAGTGAACACTTTCATTTTCCAACACTTTTATATTTTTACTCTTTTTCATCTGAATAGTGGATACCACCAAATTTACAGATACATAACGTGCGTGAGCGCATAAGTTATTACAAAAACTTTTTTGTATGATGTATCAATAACGAAATGTTGGCAATATTTTTCATATTCCAAGAGAAGAAAAACAAGTTGGAATTTGTACGTCAAACGTGACAAATGATGTGCGTTCGTACTGTAACTAGTTTCATAAATAGTCAGATCTTGGTGCTATAGCTATTGCACTCTTATGTAAAAATGCCTGAATACAAAATTTATTACGATTATATATATTTAATTCAGTAATACGGAAATAATATGACTATATCTTAAATAGGACGTCATCACCATGGCAACCTAGAATCATTACCTATTGTGGGATATCATTGAATTAATTTCGTATGATAGGATTTAATAGAACGAAGAAAACTTTTAATAATATCTTTTTAAGTTTTGATTCGACTTTCATAAAATTTGAAGCGACTCGACAAAATCTGGAACAATTATCTATATTAAATTTCAAACCATTCGGTTGGGTAGTTTTTGCGCTGCTATATGCGGGCAGGCGGACGGACCCGACGACGACTGTAGGTGCTACGTATTTATATAATTACATTTTCCCATAGACCATAATATAATGGAATACTTTTGAGTGTCTCTATAAACAAACTATGTACGCTACATACTTTATTTTTCAATAACGAACATGCATAGAAAATCTCAATAACATATATCAATCACAGAACAATCCAACTATATTAATATGTTTAACCACACTCACTAATCAGATACGTGATTCAATCAGTGGAAATCGTGTCATAATTGAAAGAAAAATTACAATGAATTTCATAAAATTTAAACAAATTAAAATAATTGCATTAAATAAAGCACTAATTTTGAAAGAACAGAATGCAAATTATTGAGAAAATAGTATTAAGTAATCTGTGTAAGTAAAATAACAATATTTCTTAGAAATAAAATATATTATTCTCCATTATTAATTCTCCAATGTAAAAAAAAAAAATAATAAAAAAAAAAATAATAAATAAATAAATAAATAAATAAATAAAAAAATAAAAAAAAAAAACATGTGAAATTGGCGCGCAATGCATAATTTAACCATACAGGTTTTGAAGGCTACAAAAAAATACCAAATTCGCGAAAAAAATGAAACTTCTAAAAAAAAGAACATCAGTCGCTCTAGATCTCCGATGAAGAAAGGTAACAGCTTAGCGCGAATTCCTTTGTGAATGAAAGAAAGGGGTGAAGCTCCTCCTCAGTAGGGTCGATGTAGCCTCAGGTTATCTTTGGTCAGGGCTGGCTCATCCCTTTGAAGCAATCCATGCTGACCTGTTCCCCTACCAGGAGTCATGTGGCCACAGAGGACAGAGTAAGGAGATTTTAAATTAGATCTCCATACTCTGTGCATGTGGTGTCAGAGGGAACATACTTTCAGATTGAGGGTGACAGATAACCGTAGAGACTGTGACCAGAAAACAGTGTTAAAACAATCTAAAAAATTTGTTTCTGTATTTCGGTATAAAGTCTCATTTTTGCAGTCATTGATAAAATATTATAATCTTATGTATGTTGTATTATAATGTCGTCTTGCGCAGTAGCAACGTGCTGCAATACAAAATATTATTTTTCATGAGTTCATGAAAATTGATTTTAGCTGAAAGAGTATTTTTTTTTAAACTTATTTTAAGGCGACTCACTGCCTGTCATTTTGATAAAAAATGACAAAAATGTCAAATTTCATACTTTTTTTTTCTTTTAATGTGCCTTAGTATTCTTAGAGCATTCTGTCCTAATTTCCGAACGGTTCGATAAATAATAAAGGAGATATACCTAAGTCATAATGATGAAATTTAATGTCATTTATGTGTAAGGGAAATGTTTAAACTCATTTTTCTTGGTTCCCAAATTTTTATATTTACATTTTAATCGAAATGCTAAGGCTTCTTACAATAATTAAGCAAATTGTCTGAAATTTATTAAAAAGTATCTTTAGACCCTGTGTGGGATAACTAAGTACCAAATTTTTGATATGTTTGTAACTTTATAAGATCATTTATTTATTTTTTAAACATGTTATTTTCTCACTTTTTCCATATGCATTCACTAATTTTTTTTCTGCTGATCTACTGGTCTCATCAAAAATCCGATACTTAGATTTATGGAAAAAAGGATAAAAATATCCATTCCCAAATATGAAAAATGAAAAAGAAGAAAGAATTTACAAATTGTTAATTTTTTTTAAATTCAATTTTATAAGAAATATTACTTCTATATCGAGAATTTAACACTTCTTATGATCTGTTATGACTATGCTTTATTCAAACATGAACCTAAAAATATAATATAGGTTATAGTTATAAAATAAAATTTTTTGGTACCGAGTCCCCTTAATGATATTTTACAGCTGAAAATGTAATACTTTTTCAGTATTTATGGTATTGTTATGGCTTCAATGAAGCGTGTAAAATATTTCCTTATTTTTTCTTTGTTTTTAAATATATCGTATTTTATGGAAGAAACGCCGCGGCGTTTACGAGTTTGAAGCTATTTTTTTGTCAAGTGCGGCGTTTACACCATGTGCGGCGTTTACGATTTTTTTCTCGCGCGTGTAAAATGGGCTAAAATAAAAATTCATTAATCCCATGAATGTATTATTATAAGACTGTTCTCAAGTCCCCTGCTCAACAACGCGAAACTTTCTGACTTTACCGATTATAAAAACTGTGACATTTCGGATGATGATACTGAACCATACAGGTGGACAAAGAAAATTTACTACTCTTCCACTCAGATACTAACAACGTAACAACTCAGAGTTTGAGGGTTTCGAGTAGAAGCTAAAAAAGGTCTAAAGTGCATGCGACGTAAAAAGTGTGCTAAGTTGCGACAGCCACTTAAAAAAATGTTGTGTGCCTAAGGAGAGGATCCGCGTCCCGCGCTCTGGATGGTTTTAATGACAATCGACGGCTCCTTAATTAAAGAAATTACATAAAAATATTTAAAACCTGATTTAAATATTTTAAATAAAATTTTAGAATCCTAAATTATAAAAATGAGGCACGTTACCCTGTTCAGAAAACATTGATTAAAGTTAGGTCAATGAGACATTGTCGACAAAAGTAGCGTTCCCACAGGTGCGGCGTTTACGATATTTTTAAACTTATTTAGACCAATTTTGAGGAGTGCGGCGCTTACGACGGTTGCGGCGTTTCTTCCATAAAATACGGTACTCTATTTTGGCGATTAAAATATATATATATATATATATTTAGTGATTATAACAACGCTTTTGAGTAACATTAATGTTTTGAAATATAATTCAGCGACACACCCAGTATTGGAGGGGGATTATTTCCTTTTATCACTGTCCACAGTATCTGAAATATTCTTATAATTTCAATCAAGTGTGTAAAATGTTTATTTTCCTTTTTTAAGGTTCGTACTTAAAAAGTAAAACCGGAACCATTATAAGATAATTCTTGTGTCTGTTTGTCTGTCACAGCCATTTTACTCGTAAACTATGGAACGCAGAAAGTTCAAATTGGGAGAAGTAATAAAGTCTATTGACTCACATATTTTCAGCTTATTAAACATTCATAAATATATTTAGTAAAAATTCAAAAAGGCTAATTAAGCTGCTTGAAAAAAAAAACTCTTTTATTTGCACATCGTGTAGGGCAGAGTTGGCGAACCTATGGCACGCGTGCCAGAGTTGGCACGCAAGCTAATTTTTCTGGCACGCGAAAAATTTAAATTTGGTAATCGGTATACAGATAAAATCCATTTTTTATTTCTGTTATAACCAATAAAATATTTTTACATACGTTCAGTACACAAATAATGCAATTATTTTTTGCATGGATTAACACATAATAATTTTCTTTTCCTGCAGCGTTTTCGCGATGTATTTTACCTTTCTATACGAATTTAAAAAGCTGTAATTTACAAATGAATTTAATTGACAGTCACTGCAATAAAATGACAAATGAATTTAATTTAGCTATGTATATTTGTAAAAATAACAAAATATGAACTAGATATAAGGTTAGTTGGGGTAACTGGACCCACGAGGTAACTGGGCCATTAGGCTATTTTATAAAAAAACTGTCGATGTTTTTTAAGTTTTAGCTTTTGTGAACATGCCCCTTAACATCTACTTCCTAAAACAACGTGTGTCAACTCAATCACAACTCTCACTTTTCTGTGATAGGTTGTCAAAAGTTTACGTTTCTTTTTTTTTTAAACAACGTCAATATGGTTGAACTTCCTCGGCTTTTTATTAAAATCCTGTAAGTACTTTTATTAAACAATCCTTTTTTTTAAAGATTAGGCATACAACCACATTAATATTATTAGGTATCTATACATATTTACTTTATGTTTCAAATGTAAGCCCGGTGTCCCAGTTACCCCATAAATTTTTCAAGACGGGGTAACTGGGACATGTATCCGGGGTAGCTGGACCATGCTGGATCCAGTTACCCCAATAGTTATAAATAATGTTTTTGAGTTTCTCTTACTACAGGAGGTAAATTTCTTCATTGTTCTTTGCTCACAATAAAGAAAATTATGGAATACCTTATTAAAATTACATAATAAAATTTAAAAAAAGCATATTGGGTGGTATCAAACCAAATTTCTTGACCCCTTGAGAGGCAGTGATGCCATTATGTCATCACATAATTTTAATTCCTAATTGCCACATTGGCACCGGAATTTTATAATGAAAATTTCACCTGTATTAAGTACGCAGAAATATACTTTTACCTGTTTTCAAATAGATTCTCTTGTAAATACTGGTGTTATTAAATTATTTCAACATTTTACGAATGCAAGTATACCTTGCCTCTGAAAACGAGATAGCCAAACCTTGAAATTGTACGATACACAGGGGTCACATTCTATAGGGAAACTTTATTGTTTCTACCACTATTTTGAAAATAATATCTTCATCGCTCCTTTTCGAAGCGATAGCATGGGAAAGGAAAAAAAGCTGTCGTCAAATGACAAAAATCTCTTGTAACTCAATAAGTAATTTATTTATCAAAGAATGGAAAATGCTGTTCATTTCCAAATCGCTTCAATAGTCATACCTATTATTTTTATGCTATTATAGTTAAAAATGAGTCAGAAAATTTGTCAGAAGGTTTCGCTTTGATGAGCAGGGAATTTGAGAACCAGACATATTCCCAATGATTCTATTATGGCTGTTACTATTTTTACAAAACATATTGCCTACCTGACAGATCCTGGGAACAATTAAGCCCAGTTCTGGTCTGGCTCGACTATGTACGAAAATAAATAAGCAATGTAAGCCTGTTGCAGGCCCGGCCCGAGTCTGCTGAAAAAAAAATTAAACCTGGGCTCAGACACAATGTAACTGTCTGATGGGGATCTCTACGCTGGACATGTTACATTTTTGTACTGATGTTGTCAAACTAGCATCGGCTCCTTTTGATAAAATTCTTTTTTTTCACGATCCTCCGATGAAATTCATGTCTTTTTTGCGATCTTTCGACGAGATTTGCATTTTTTCCACAGACCCTTGACGAAATTCGCGTTTCTTCTGCGACCTTTTGACGAAATTCTCATTTTTCCAGCGATCCTTTCACGTGATTTGCGTTTCTTCAGCAACCCTTTGACGAAATTCACGTGTTTCCGCACCCTTTCGACGAAAGTCTCATTTTTTATAGCAATCATTTGACGAGATTTGCATTTTTTCCAAAATACTTTGACAAACTAGCGTATTTTAAGCTGCTTTGTGACAAAATTCTTTTTTTCCACAAACTACCGACGAAATTTACGTTTGCATTCGCGATCCTTCGACGAAATTTGTGTTTTTTACGATGCCTTTTGACGAAATTCATGTTTTTTTCTAGTGCTCCTTTGTCAAAATTCGCGTTTTTCCTCAGCCTTTTGACGAAATTCGTGTTTTTTAGGGTTTCGTTCATCTGACGAAACCCCATTCGTTTCACTCCTTTGTCCGTCTGTCTGTCCGTCACAGAGTCCGTTCTCAGAAACTATACACGTTAGTGACTTGAAATTTTGGGTACTTATAGCTGAACACCTCACATCAAACAACAAATCATAAAATTTTTAAAAAGTCGGTAATTAACCGAATTACGGGCTAATTAACTTCTAAAATTAACCAATCAACCTTTTGAACGCAGCTACAAACGCACCTTCTCCAAATCAGCGGAGTTTCTCCTAAGGGTTGCCAGTAAAATGAGCGGGTGTATGGTTACCACGAAGGAAATTAAGCGATAAATGAAGTGGACATTTAAAAAGCGAAATCGCATCTCCCAAAGTATTGGTCCTAAAATTCGTAAAAGGTACAGAAAGACGCGCAAAAAAATTCTACTTTATTTTGGTATAAAGTTCAAATTTCTGCGTTGGGTATAACGCAAAAAATCCACTAAAAATCGATCGATAAAAATTTAATTTCTGTATTTGAAAAGACAATGAAAAGAGATTTCATTTCAGCGGAAAGCAGGTGTTGTCATCTTTCAGACATATCGGCGCTGGAGAAATTTAAGCAGAGGATATTTTAATACGAAATTTAAACTTTTTAAATATTAAATTTTTAGATTAATTTGTTTTACATCCTGACGTAAAATTTTTCGCTGATTTCATACATACCCAGTTCAAACTCCTAGCTTAATTAGAAGCTGAGATATTAATTATTATTTCATTAATTGGATCATTGCTTTAAAACTTTCCTTTCAACGGGTTTTTAATCTCATCAGACATGACGACGCACTTGCGGTTTTTATTTTAATACGAAATTTAAACGTTTTAAATATTAAATTTTTTTATAAAACTTTTTGACATCCGGACGGGAAATCTCTCGCAGATTTCATACATACCCAGTTCAAAGAGCTAACTTAATTAGAAGCTGATATATTAATAATTATTTAATTAATTTGTTTGATTTCTATATAATGCATAGATTAAAATGGAGGCATGTGCTTTTTTAACGACGTTTGAAAGGAATATTAAACGAAACCCTTTGTGCGATCTATGATCACACTTACCCACTTGTTCTAGAAGAACTAATACAAAATTCGCTTTTTTTCTCCCGCAACACTTTGGCGAAACTCGCATTTATTACGCGACTCTTTGACAAAATTTCCCTTTTTCTCGAACCTTTGACGAAATGAATGTTTTTACCGCGACCGTTTCGCGAAATTTGCGTTTTTACGCTACCCTTTGACGAAATTCGTTGTTTTTTCTAGCTGCCCTTTTACAAAATTGGAGGTTTTTGCCTCAGCCCTTTGACGAGATTCATGTATTTTTTAATATGTCCTTTGAAAAAATTCGCATTTTTTTCCACAGCCCTTTGGTGAAATTCGCATTTCATCCGCGACCATTTGACAAAATTATCTTCTTTTCGCGATTCTTTGAAATTTGCGTTTTTTTCCAGGGCCCTTTGACGAAATAAGTGTTTTTCTTGGCGACAATTTGACAAAATTCGCGTTTTGCACCTGAGTATTTTGTAAAAATTCGTGTTTTTTCTACGACTGATTGACAAAATTTGCATTTCTTTCTCAGCCTTTTGGCGAAATTCGCATTTCTTCCGCCACTCTTTGACGAAATTTGAATTTTTCCGCGACCCTTTTAGAAATTTCGCGTTTTTTTCCCTAGATACTTTGAAGAAATCAGTGTTTTTTAAGCAGCACTTTGATAAAATTCTTTTCTTTTTCCACGATCTTCCGACGAAATTCACGTTTTTTAGCGATCCTTCGACGAAATTTGAGTTTTTTACGCTGCGTTTTGACGAAATTCGTGTTTTTGATAGTGGTCCTTTGTCAAAATTCGCGTTCTCGTGCCGCAGCCTTTTGACGAAATTCGTGTTTTTTTTTATAGCGACCCTTTGACAAATGATTCGCGTTTTTTTCTGCCGCCCTTTTGTGAAATTCTCATTTTTCGTGATCTTTTAACGAAATTTGCTTTTTTTGTACGGCCCTTTTACGAAATTCGCATTTTCGCGATTTTTTGAAGAAATTTGCATTTTTCTGCGGCCATTTGACAAATTTTGCGTTTTTTTCGCAGCCTTTTGACGAAATTCGCTATCTTTTCCTGATCTTTCGATAAAATTAGCTTTTTCACTGCGGCCCCGCATTTTTTTCTAGCGGCCCTTCGACGAAGTTCGCATTTTCTCCGCAAGACTTTGACGAAAGCATAAGCAGTTTTTAATATCCTTACGATAGCATTTTTTAAGCAGCATTTTGACTAAAATATTTTTTTTTCACAATTCGCCGACAAAATTTCCGTTTTTTCGCGATCCTTTGACGAAATTTGCGTTTTATATCCGCGGTCCTTTGACGAAATTCGCTTTTTTTCTGCAGTCCTTTGGCGTAACTCTCGTTTTTCGCGGTGCTTTGACAAATTTTTTTCCTTGGCCGTTTTACGAATTTTGTCGTTTTTCCGCAGCCCTGTGACGAATTTCGCGTTTTTCCCGCGGCCCCTTCTAGAATTTTTCTACTTTTTTCGTGTCATGCGAAAAATTCACTTTTCCATGATCCTTCGACGAAATTCGCGTTTTTCCGGCGATACTTAGACGAAATTAACTTTTTTAATTCAGCCTTTTAACGAAATTCACTTTTTTTTATTGGGGTGGGGGGAGGGGATCATTTGAAGAAATTTACGGGTTTTCTGCGATACTTTGATTAAATGCGCTTTTTTGCGATCTTTTGACGAAATTCGCATTTTTTCCGAGATACTTTGATTAAATTCGCTTTTTTGCGATCTTTTGACGAAATTCGCATTTTTTCAGAGTTACATTGACGAAAGTAGTGTTTTCTAAGCACCCCTTTGAAAAACTTCATTTTCTTCATGATCCTTCGACGAAATTCACATTATTTTCGCGATCCTTTGCAGACCTTTGAAGACCCTCGCAGACCTTTGAAGAAATTCGTGTTTTTTCTAGTGGCCCTTTGGTAAAATTCCCGTTTTTCCCCGAGTCCTTCGGCAAAATTCACTTTTTTTTGCGATTGTTAGACAAAATTGTCTTTTCTCTGGAATCTTCGACGAAATTTGCGTTTTTTCCGCTATACTTCGACGAAGTTGCCGTTTTTTTTTCTTCGGACGATTAACAAAACTCATTTTTTTCAGCGATCATCTGTCAAAAATCGCGTATTTTTTTATCCCGAATTTTCAGACTGATGATCGATTTTAAAGTGTTTTTGAACCGGAAGCCGTAAATTTTCGGATAATTGGGAACAGAATCATCTTTGCACATACTACTGAACAAAATAAAATAATTACTTTTATTTAAAAAGACATATTTTGCTCTCTGTTCCATAAATAAAATCCGCTACTTAAGTAATGTTTTCAACCAAGGTCATAACTTGCTAGTCAGGATGTGTGTGTAGGGGGGGGGGGGGGTCGTTTTGATTATTTTGGTAGGCTTAATCAAAACGGATTACCCATTCGGCTAAACAAGCTGAAGCCTAGGGTTTTGGAAGGAAAAGGGCCCGGTGCTAAGATTTTCTTTCAATTTTTTTTTCTTTTTTTTTAACCATTTGGGAAAATGGTTATTATCCTCTGTCAGGGTAGGAAATCAAAAACATATCTGAAGCGTTTATTGGTTAAATCCGAATTTTATTCGTTTTCTGATAGGTCTATACAGTAATCTGTATTCTCCCTTTACTTTCAACTGAGATGGATACGTCTGTTGCCACTATGACAAAAAAGTAATAAAAACTATAAAAAAAAATAACTCAGAAAGAAATTGAGATACAGCTTTCAAGCAAATTGCATTTAAAAGTACATTTTTTTCTCTATACTACAGTGTAAAAAGTAATATTGTGGAATGTTTAGAATTTAAGAATGAAATTTCATTTAAAATTGGTCCAGGAATATTAATGTTTAATCCATGGCGTACGTAAGGAATGACCAGCACTTCTGGAATGACCAGAAGTTTAAAAATGTACAGTACCGAAAAATGTAATCCATGGTGTACGTAATGTAGGATCAACTCCGTGCGATGTTTTATGTCTTAAATGTTAGTCTTCGAAAGAATCATTCTCCAAATGGTCGTTGTAATTTGTTAAATTCCATTTTATTCTTCTTCTTTTTTTTTTTTGCGGAATCTTGGAATTTTTCGGCTACCAGTTTGTGATTAATTTATTACAGAGGTGACTTTTATTATCGTTTAAACTGCTAATGAAACATTCTTCCAATTGTAAAAAAAGAGTATAAATCAAGCTTTTGTTTTATAAGGGGCTGTATATATATATATATATATTTAAATATGAATTTTTTTATATGGCCCCTGGTCCCTAATACCTTATATTTACAGAAATGTTGTTCTACATCTAGGATTGAAATAAAAAAAATCCCCACTTGTCATATTATGACACTTTCAGTTTTATGAAATTTTAATGTTTTTTAACTACACTAAAAGTATTTCTTTCCTTTTTTAGTACCAGAAAACACTGAAATATATCATTTTGAAGGAAGGGAGAGGGTGCCCAAAGAAAACTAGCCTAGGGGTAAGAAGGTAGTTCAAGGGTGATTCTGAGTAAAAAATATATATATATATTTCTGAAATTCCCAGAAAATTTTCTGAAAGTTACAGCGGAAGGGGGGGGGGGGGGAGGGAGGAAATCCACTCCCGGCACTAAATACGTGTTTTTTCCGCGGCCCTTTGACGAAATTCGCGTTTTCCGCGATCCCTTGACGAATTTTGAGTTTTTCGAGATATTTTGACGAGATTTCCGGTCCTTTCGGGATCTTTTGACGAAATTTGTCTTTTTTCGCGATTTTTTCGAAATTTGCGTCTTTTTCTCGATCCTTTGACGAAATTCACGTTTTTTTCTGCAAACAATTGACAAAATTAATTTTTTCGACGACCATTTGCCGAAATTCGTGATATTTTTTATGTCCGAATTTTCAGATTGATGATCGAATTTTATAAACTTTCGAAAATGAATGCCTTAAATTTTCGGAAAATTCGGAACAGAATCGCCACTAGGTAGTTTATCCGCAACCTCCCCCCCCTCCCCCTTTCCGTCCGCGCCCACACTATAATAATAATCAAATACAGAAACTCTTGAATAACGGGCACGTCGGGAGAGTGTAATTTGTCCGCTATTCGGAAGTGACTGCTATTGAGAAGTAAAAATGCACAGATATATAATTGTTAGGCATAGGGGAAAATGTACTTTAATAGAGGTGTCCGTTATCAGGGAGGGCCTGTCATAGAAGTTTAACTATACTTACAGAAGTAGAGGACAAGTTCACTTGCCATAAAACCTTTGATTAAAAAATAATTATTATTTTTATTGTAATACAAATGCTGATTAGGAATTACTGACAGGCTTTTTAAAAAATACCAACGAGCCTTTGCCTGATAAAAAACTTATTTTACAACATTAAAAATAAACATACATTAAAAATAAATAAACAAATAAATTCCTATTCAAATTGCAAACTTAAATGATAATTGAATAATTGAGTATCCATTTTCTTGTAGCAACAGTTCGAATATACTACATACATTCCATACAGAAAACAAATAGAGCAAAAGCATCAATCAATCAATCTTCAGCGCGTCCTATGAAACCCCGCCCTAACAAAAGGGTTGCCGAAAACTTTAAATCGCCGAAATCTCGCCAACATGTAATCTCGTTAATATCATGATAAAACACCGATAAATTGACTAAATCTACGAAATATAGTTGCTGTTCATAAAAGATATTGAAGCTTGGTACTAACCTGAATTTTCGAGACCGAAATTAAATTTTTGGAGCCTATTTACCAGCATTTAAAATTGAAAACGTACAGGAAAAATGTTATATGGAATATTATTTTTACTTCTGAAAGGCAGATGGCAGCACCAGCAAAAGCTAATTTCAATAATTCGGAATGTGAACAGGACATATGTAATAATGTGAACAGGATTGATTTTAGTACATCTAGTTAAAAAATTTGAAGATTATTAATTATTTGCTGAATATATAACAAAATAAAACATGTTAAATGAAAATTTAGATATTATATTTCACTAAATGCCAGTTGTAAAGAATATGTATCAATCTTTTCATTACGAAGATAAGAAGTAAAAATCCATAGTCAAAAACTGGAGGGTACACGTCCCCCTTAATTGCCACAGAAAACATATTTCTATGAAGAGAAAGGTTAGTAAATTTGCTATATATGTCTCGTAAATTTGTTGAAATATTATTTGTAAAATAAATTCAAAGATGTAGAATTTTTATGCTGTTTTTCAGGAATGATGAGGTAATGTTGATTATACCCACATATCCATGAAACTATATCGATCTTTATATTTTCTGAATCGCATAGTTTTATTAATTTCACAGATCTGTCGCGATAAATAGTGGTGTACTGTGTATGCAGTCAATAGAATATATTTTGTAGAATTTATTAAAACAAAATAGATTATTCTTATAAAGTAAAACATGTTTGTTTGGCCTCAACTTGATGATACTGGTTTAATTACATGCAAAATTTTTTAAAACCTAATAATTTTATAAACGTGGTAACTTCATTTAATATTATTATTTTAAATTGGAAGTTTTTATGAAATCATAACAAAAAATTCCCAAAATAATAAAGTAATGTATTTTTTTTTTGCAGTTATTTCATTTTTTTTAAATATTCTGGTAACACATAAAATTTGTTAGTTATTAATGATGCAGTATTCAATTTTTTTAAATGGGTCATTCCATGTCAAATCAACGTGGGGTCTGGACCTCAACATCTCAGATTTCCATAATTTTTGGTTTATAGTTTGTATCCATGAAGTATATGAAAAATCTAATTTTTTTTATTTTTTTTCCCTAGCGGATTTGTTTTTACGGAATTTTAAAAATTGCCAAAAGTACCAAATTTAACCAAACTCTCAATCACAAAATCCTTTACAATTCTTTAACAAATTGGGCTAGAGAGTTAAGTTATATCTCATTTGAAAGCTCTTTTTATGGGCTTTAATATGATATGCAGCACTAACAATTTTGTGTATAATAAATTTTTTGACAAATTTTCAAAATTTTTGAATTTAAATTTTTCAAAAACACCATCTTTAATTTTTTTCAAAAAAATATATGTTAATCTTTGACTTTTTGGCTACAAGTATGCCAAATTTCAAGATGGAGAAATGATGGGGTTTTGAACTATTAATTTTTAAATATGAGTTATACATGAAAAATTTCAAGTATGAGGGCAAAATTAACAATTGTGCAATTTCTTTCCATATATAATTCACACTTTTTTTTCATTAAAAATTTCAGAGTTTGATGCTAAGCAAATTTATTTCTAAGGCATGAAAATTTTCTAAAGCATATTTCTCAAAATATAATTATATAATTTGCCCGTAAGGGGACTCTTCATTCACTTGAAAGCACCTGATCGGTAAAGTTAATCCTATGGGCAGGTTGTTTTCGAATTTTCAGTTTAAATTTGAATATTTTTAAATGATTTTTTTTTACATAGGGATAGTTGATGTCGATCTCTCATATGTCTATTTTTTACTTTTTCGATTTTGGTTGCAGATTTTTTAATAAAGGTACTTTCACTTTCGGACCGGTTTCGAAAGTTACAAAAATTCCCTATTAAAGATTGACCTCGGCTATCCTCTATGAAAAAAAAAAATTGTTTAAAAAAATTCAAAATTAAATGAGAAATTCGAAAACAGCCTGCCCATAGGTTTAGCATTACCAAGCACATATTTCAAGTAACTTTGCCATCGACCCCTTAAATAAGTCTATCGAAATGCAGAAGATTCTTCCCTTTCCACACCCATCCTCTCTACTTTCATGGTTTTCACCAAGCGCAATTCCTGCTAAGAAAAGTCAGAAAGCTCTGAATAATCAGATGCATTTTGAGATACCTAAGCAGATTTTCATTGGTTCATTTCAAAATCGTTTCGCACATTCCCAAATCGTTATATATATATATATATATATATATATTTTTTTTTTTTTTTTATTACATATAGAAGGATAACTATTTAATAAACAAGCTTCATTTTACTTTAATCAAATGCTTTAACAAAGAAGTCTTGAATTACTACTATTAATGATGTCAGAAGATAAGAAAGACTGGGCATTATTTTCTGTTAAATGCTGCAATCCCTATAAAGGTTGGTTGTATTGAGTTTTATTGCACAAAATCCCTTTAGGGACATGCTGTGCCAAACAAAGAATAAAACAAAAGTGAGTTTAAGAAAAAGACAATTAAATGAGTTAAAATGGAAATAGAAAAGCTATATAGATGAGGTAACTCATCCAGATCAATCCCTATAAAAAAACAATTCATTCAAAATCAGGAAAACTTAGGAATGTAACAACTTGGTAGTGCAGTTTAAGAATTAATATTCAAAAGGGTATGAAAATATGTGATGGCTGTAGAATTAAACTATCAAAAGATAGAAGTGCCAGGTCAAAACACTCTTCACTTACTTGAAATATGTGCTTGGTAATGCTAAACCTATGGGCAGGCTGTTTTCGAATTTCTCATTTAAATTTGAATATTTTTAAACGATTTTTTTTTTCATAGGATAGCTGAGGTCAATCTTTAATAGGGAATTTTTGTAATTTTTCGATTTTGGTTGCAGATTTTTTTAATAAAGGTACTGTAACTTTCGAAACCGGTCCGAAAGTGAAAGTATCTTTATTAAAAAATCTGCAACCAAAATCGAAAAAGTAAAAAATAGACATATGAGAGATCGACATCAACTATCCCTATGTAAAAAAAATCATTTAAAAATATTCAAATTTAAACGGAAAATTCGAAAACAACCTGCCCATAGGATTAACTTTACCGATCAGGTGCTTTCAAGTGAATGAAGAGTCCCCTTATGGGCAAATTATATAATTATATTTTGAGAAATATGCTTTAGAAAATTTTCATGCCTTAGAAATAAATTTGCTTAGCATCAAACTCTGAAATTTTTAATGAAAAAGAAGTGTGAATTATATATGGAAAGGAATTGTACAATTGTTAATTTTGCCCTGATACTTGAAATTTTTCATGTATAACTCATATTTAAAAATTAATAGTTCAAAACCCCATCATTTCTCCATCTTGAAATTTAGCATACTTGTAGCCAAAAAGTCAAAGATTAACATATATTTTTTTGAAAAAAATTAAAGATGGTGTTTTTGAAAAATTTAAATTCAAAAATTTTGAAAATTTGTCAAAAAATTTATTATACACAAAATTGTTAGTGTTGCATATCATATTAAAGCCCATAAAAAGAGCTTTCAAATGAGATATAACTTAACTCTCTAGCCCAATTTGTTAAAGAATTATAGAAGATTTTGTGGTTGAGAATTTGGTTAAATTTGGTACTTTTGACCATTTTTAAAATTCCGTAAAAAATAAACCGCTAAGAAAAAAAAAATTTAAAAATTAGATTTTTCATATACTTCATGGATACAAACTATAAACCAAAAATTATAGAAATCTGAGATGTCGAGGTCCAAAAATTGCATTTTTCTCGTTGATTTGACATGGAATGACCCAAATGTATTTCACCCAACCTAATCTCTTAAATATATACTTCAACCTACTTATGAAAAGCAACAAATTTTTAAATTGTTACTTAACTTCAAACAACTATACTGTGCTGTCCTCTAAAAAAAACCCACTTTTTTAATTTCTCACTATATAAAATTTAATAAAAAATACAAAACAATTTGAAGTAGCTACATTTTCACAGCCTGTCCTGACTAAGATTTTAATGCATAGTATTTTTTTTTCTATCAATATATTACAAAATGGCAGCCAATTAAACAAGACTTTGAAAAAAACCCACATGTAAAAACACTTCTAGAAATCAAAATATTAAACAGCAAAGTTTTTCTTTCATTATTAATTAGTTTTAAAACACAATTCTGCAAAAAAAAAAAAGAAAAAATAATAATAATATTTTAATAATTGTAAATTGAAGGATTTACAAATGAAAAATTATAAATGTAATTTTTTGCTTATTTTTTAAAAAACTAAATAAACACTTAAGTAATTTTAAATGCTTTTATTATTGTAAATGGCATATAGAAACAGGACAAAAAGAAATTTTGACTTCTGTGATATTTTTGATTAAGTTCTAGGGTGGGTTTTTTTTAGGATACATTTTCCTGTGGGTTTTTTTTAGAGGACAGCACTATACATATCGCTCACCTGCAAGAAAAGTGACACATCTCGACAAAGTAAATTTCACGGGAGAAACAAAAGAAAATGTGCATAATTTTACTGTAACATGAAATTATAGCCCTTACCTCTGCATGCAGTAGTAAAAATGTGCATAAAAGGGAACAGATGTCATAAGTTCCCCCCGGCCGCCATCTTGGAATTTTCTTGGCGTGAAAACCCTTTTTCTGCCAAGTAGTAAATGTCGCCAAGCACCGGTTTATACGCATGTTTGGCTTAACGAAAATAAAATGTAAATAATAAACAAAATTCGCTAAAATGGCAACCAGTAATCCTTGTATGTGCGCTTCGCGCACATTTTCCGAAAAAAAACATCGCCGAATTCAGCATTTCTTGCGATATAGAATTCTCAAAATTCAGCAATTCTCGCTTTCTAGCAATCACAAAATGTAAAAAACTCAAAAGCAGTAAAATACATAAAATTATCAACATACCTTAACAAACATCCGCTTTCTTGAAAGGTCCAGCTCGAAATATTATCGCCGGCATTTTCCTAAATAGGCTTATCAATACGTATTCACAAACTATAAACAAACCTTCTTTTCTTGTCAAAATTTCCTCATATTTCCTAATTATTTCAACAACAGCGTTTAAACGGACTACAGAAAACATAGTTAATCAAATACATTCAATAAATTTCACATAAAAATAAAAAGGCAGAACTATACAATACGATATCAAAACACATTCACAATATTCCAACATTAACTTCTCGGTTGCCAGAACGACACGTCACAAAAACACGTCACCCGACATTCAACATATCGAGGTTGCCATATCCATAACCACCGTCAACACGCCAACAAAAAATCGCCAAACATTTCAAAACAACAACGGCGGAGGGAACATACGGCATCTAAGCCCATAAAAGCATAAAACCCTTAAGAATGAAGACGTATCATGAGGTTTGGAGAATTTTACCTCCCTACACAATCCACCCTTCGTCTGTGATCTCTAATGTACATATAGCGCAGTGGTTCCCAAATTTTTTTTTGGCCGCGCCCTGCTGCATCTCTAAAATCATTATGTCCCCCCTCCATTCTATATCATATAAATCTTATTGCACAAAAAATAAACTTCTATTTTTCCAGAAGGATCCGATAGTAGCTTTGACTCTGATAAGTGATTTCGCATTTTTAAATTTATCAGAATCATATTTTTTTATTACTAGTACGTTTTTAACATAACTCTATGAATGCAATGAGGTCATTGATCTTTGCATTTACATCTACAAAAGTTTTGTTTTTTGGGAAATTACCTCAAATTTAAAACTGATAAATATTCTACATTTTTATCTTCGTAAAATTTCTTGAAATCTCTCTTACATTTTGTATTACATCTGATAGAATTGATACATTTTATAATGGATTTTAGTACTTCATTAAGAGCAAGTAACATTTGTTATTACTGAAATGGATAACATAATTCACAAGTAACATTTCCAGATTCGTGCTTTTATCCATTTTAAGTAACTATCCTTCTTTTCCCTCATAACATACTTCTTTAATAGCAGGCTTTCTTTTTCCCATTATTATTATTTGGCCACCATGTTTTCTGCGATTTTAAATTTAGAAATGCATATCTCATGAAGTATGTTCATACATTGTGTATGTGGTCTGCAGAAGAGCCGTAAGAAGTTTACTTTCTATGTATTTCCTTCCATAATTCGCACAAGGATTTATTAATTTCATAAAAGTAGTATCTTATTTAGATAATTCAAAGCATTTTTTTCCAACTAGTCAATTTTAGATATGCCCTACAAAATTTCATATCTAAAAGTTCAAGTTTTTTTTATAAATAAATAGTAAAAAAAGAGGTGTATTTTACTAAAATAATATTAAAACCAGAAAAATTAAAAGGATTTTGTAAAATATAAAAGGTGTCAAAATATTTTTAAAAAAATGCACATAATTATTCTGATGTCAGTGTATTTTGAACTTTTAAATGGGTATGTTTTGAAAATTAATTTTTATTCAGTTATTTTTAAATTTTGATCTATTATTTCTATTTTTATACTACAACACTATTTTTATTAGGAAAAAAAGAGAAGAAAGTGTTTTAATAAGAAATCTGAAATCCCCCCCCTCCCCCCTGTGGGGCATACGCCCCACATTGGGAACCACTGATATAGCATAATAAAGTGATTTTCCGTATAACTACACTTATAAAACTGTTTGTCTAGCAAGATGCACCTATATGACAGACCTACTAATGGAATAAAATGCAAAATGAATTTTTGCGGGATGTGCCACTTTTCTTGCAGGTGAGTGATATGTAAAATTATAGAACAAAATATTTTTCATTATTCCATGATTTTTAAAATCTCAGTATGGAAATCTTATCAGAAAGAAACAACCATTTTTAATGCACAGAATTCAGATATCAGAAAATGTTATAATGTGTTTAAGAAGTCATTTAAAATGTTTACTCCTTACTTGTGTACTTCTTATGTGCCATTCTTTTCATAACTGTTTTAAATGCTCAAAATCTAGGTGCATGTCTGACCATACAAAATGGTGATAGAGATGTTGGGAATAAATTTTTTGTTCACACTTAGTTTGCAACAGATAAACAGTGTTATAATAGTAAAATAATAAAAAGTGAGAGTATAAGCTATAGCTTTGTTAGAAAAACAGAGGGTATACAAAGCTTGTTAGTAAAATCAAAAAGATATATGGTATATAACGCTGTATTGCCTCTACTACACCCCTGGAGATAAACCTTTTTTTTAACTTAAAAGAAAAAAAAAGCTAAATTGGTTGCATTAAAGAATATATTTAAATGATTCAAGTGGTAAGAAATAGAATATTTTTTCACTTAAGCCTAACTGTTCAATTCTTATATCTTATTTTGTCTTGTTTTTCAAAAAAGTATATAAATTTTGCATTATTTTGAAGAAAAATGTAGATTTATTAAAAATAAATATTGTATGCAATATGAAGAACTAAAACTCACCTTAATTATTATGATTAGCCAAAGTTTTTCTTACTAAGCATAGCCAAACTTTATCAACAAGAAAATTCAAAATGGCTACTAAGCATAACAGTACAGCAGTAAATATTTTACTCTTGAAAAAAAAGAGAAAAAATGACTGACACATATAACTTCTAAAAGTAAATAAAATTACCATTTGTATTAATTCATTTTTTCAGTTATTCAACCTAATGTAAACCAAATATAAATTAATAACTAAATTCCTCTTTCTTGCGTATGAGTATAGCTTGCTTTTATAGTTAATGGTTAAAGCACATTTATCAAATTTTCATCAATTATCCCATTATTTTACTCTGTCTGAGTTTAATGGTCTTTAGAATATTAAATGTAGATCTTGTGCATTATTATTATTTTCTTTTAGTGTGTGCAGTAAGTAGTTAGGCATATTTTGATTGAAGAAGATAATTACTCTTTCATGGTATGAATTTTAAATATTCAACATCAACTTAATCTGTATAGCTTTTCTCCACTTATGTAAATCAAAATTAATATATTTAGTGGCGTGAACCTCCTAATATGAAAAAAAAAATCAACTATAATTCATCTATTTTTAGTGATAATTAAACATAGTTTTAGTAACAGATAAAAAAACAATTTTATATATTACTCGTTAGTATTTAAAAAAAAAAAATGATCTGAGTAATTTTGAAATAAATATACAAGCGTACAATATTTTGTACGAAATTTTAATTTAACGATTAATATTTTAGAGATATCCTAAAATTATCTGTTTCGTATGTACATATATATTGTGTATTGTTATTATTAAACTGAAAATTTTATTAAATATTTATTTTTGAAACTTTAATTTTCTTTTTCTTTTTTTAGATCAAATTTTGCTGTTGATTTATGGCCTCTGGAGGACTGTCGACATCAGACCAGCTCATAAAGGCATTGGTTTCACCCAAATGTACAGCTTTAATTTTACCAAGGCAGAAGTCTGACGTAGCTTGACACTTGTTTTTCATCCATTGACCTCCAAGTGAGAGTACTCTCTGCACCACCGAATTTGCTTCTATTTCATTGCCAGGAGCCATTGGCTAAAGAGTTGATCACAGCTTGTGCTGCTTAACTGCAATGTTCTAAAGGGAACTTCTGCTGTGTATTCATTTTGGTACGGTTGAATAAATATTGCCTGCTGTATATTGGTCCATTTGAATCGTATACGCAAGCAATATTTATCCGACTAATGAGGAAACATACACTACTGCGCTGTGTTTAGCAACACATCCAGAAGGGATTTGCCAAAAGTATGTGTTTATTATTATTATTTGATTCTATCATTTTTATTAATATAAGATTTTTGATACTTAATAAAATGTTACATTAAAAATTATAGCATAACAATATATTTAAACTATAACGCATTAGGACAAACCAGGGCCAAAACTAAGGGGGGGGGGGGGCAGACGCGGCGTGTCAGAACAAAGGGGTGCCAAATGAAAATTTTGTTTGTCGATTTTTCTCACATTTATGTTTAGCACAGTATTATTAAAATCGTCTTGCCTCGGGTATGGCAGGACATAATATGCCTGCATGGTATGCCAAAGCATAGAAAAATGTAAGGATGATATGGCATAAGGATCCTGTATAAAGAGGATTCTTTCTCGATTCTGCTTTCAAGATTTTAATAAATCAATATTTGACAAAGAAGATTATGTAGTTCAGTGTTACATATTTTTAATTTTAAAATAAGTTGGCTATTAGAAAATTAGTAAAATTCACTTTGTAAATATTCTTTGCGAGGGAAGGGGGCCAAAATCATGTTTGCTCCGACTTCAAAAAAGGCTAGTTTCGGCCCTGGGACAAACTGGAATAGTGATGGGCGATTTCAATTTTTTAAATCGATGCTATGGCGAACTCTATTTAATCGATTCTATAAATTTTTTAATCGATGCCTCTAAATGTAATGTCATTTTCATTTTCCTTAAAAAGTTGAAGGTAAAGCACTTGAATGTGCCAATACCAAAACTTTCTTCTATCTCAAACATGTTCAAACTCCAAAATTCGCTATCACAGTGTCAAATTTAAATGATAACCTATGGTCATCATGAGGATTAAAAAAGTATAGGTTTGTTGAAATATGTGCATTTAAAAAGAATGCATTTTCCAAATAAATAATTGAATTTTGGCCCACACCCTCTTAGATGTCTGCAACAGAAATTCCCTTCCCAATTCGAAGAGCATAAAAGCGAAACCTGTTGGGCAGTATACATCCAAGCCTAATAAGGATCTATTTATGTGATAGTGTAACAGTATATGAAGTTTGAATTAATTCCATGCATTAGTTTTTAGATATAGCTATCACGAATATCGTGTGAAATGCAGTATATCAGCGCAGCCTGTTATATGATTTACACGAAAACCTAATCAGGAACAACATATGACAATGTCTAACGGAATATTAAATTTGATGAAATTTCGTTCATTAGTTCTAGAGATATGATCACTAAAATCGTGTAATTCCTGAAAAACGTGTTAAATTCAGGGGTTTCCCGTGAGGGGGGGATATCCCCCCCCCCGAACATTGAAATGTCCCCCCAAAAGGTTTGAGATTTTATGCTTAATGTACAAAAGTCCAAACCCCCCCTCCCCTCCTCTGAAGTCTAGAATGCCCCTCGCTGGAGCTGCAGAAATCCCTCCCAGAGAAAAATGCTGAATTCAATTCAGCATAGCAACCCCCCCCCCCCCCCTATTGGGTGATTTACACCGAAACCTAATAAGCAACAACTTATGCCAAGGTCTAACTGAGTTTGATGAAAATCCGTGCATTAGTTCTTGAGATAGAGCTGTTGCGAAAATCGGGGAAAATGCAACATAGCAGCACCACCTACCAGCAAATTTACATCAAAACCTAATCATCAACAACTTGCGTCAACGTCTAACCGAATCTAAAGTTCAGTAAAAATTCGTGCATTAGTTTTTGAGATAGCGATCATGCAGAAATCATAAAAAATGCAACATAGCAGCGCCGCCTGCTGGGCAATTTTCACCAAAAAGTAATCAGCTCCAATTTATATAAAGGTCTAACTAAATCTAAAATTTCAACAGATTCCATGCATTAGTTCTTTAAATAGACCACCCACAATTTTTTTGTCAGAGACAAACAAATAGACAGGCTAACAGACAGACAATTTATAAAAAAAGTCAAATCGTATTCCAGACAAGACCTTCTAAAACTATAAATTCTTCAAAAACTGGTAGTCAAAATTTTTCACGAATCCAACACTTTTCTTTTTCTAAATGCAAAGGAAAGCATGAAAAAATGAACAAATTGATTCCACCCGTAACGTAGGATCAGAAATAGCAAATCGATTCAGTACACAGTTTCGATGTCGATCTTTACATGCAGGTTGAATCGTTTTCAAGACGATTCTTTAGATGCGGGCAGAATCGTTATCCTTTAATTTACTTCAAATCGAATCACGGTCGATCCAAGAGTCGGGATCGGGTTGAATCATATTTATTCTTCCAGTTTTACTGTTTTAGTGGCAGAATTGATGTAAAATTTCATATAAGGACGGATTTTTTTTTTTTTCTTTCTTGGTCACATCAGTGTTGGATGCAGGTAATTTTCTACAATAGGGATTTCTGCGACTCTGGGGGAGAGCGTATTTTAGAGATCCGTAAGGGGAGAGGGGAATTGCACATTTGCAATTAAAAAGCATAAAATCTTAAAACTTCTGGGGGGGGGGGGTTCAATGTTCCGGGGGGAATGTCCCCACCGGGCCATCCCCTGAATTCAACACTAGGTTAAATCATTAAACTTTTGTTTAGAAGCCTAGTTATTCGGGTTACTAGTTTATTATGTTGTATTTTTCAAGTTCGCCCCTTGTAATCCGTCCCCCCCCCCCCCTCCTCGCCAATCTTAATTTACAGGGCCGTTCAAAATATGCATGCAATTTTTAAAATGCCAAATTCTCGTTCTATTTTATCATAAATCAACATTTTGACCAAAGATATATTTGAGGTCGCCCCTCCGACCGTTTAGGACTTACCTGCCGCCCCAGGGAGCATACTTACTGTTTCTTCCAAATCATATCATTGGAAAGCTTTCAATGTCCTCTTTTATTTTCTGTCCCTCCCCCCCCCCCCCCCCCCTAGTTACATGCTCTTGGCATTTTTTAGCTCACAGGCTATCAAAGCCTGAGAGCTAATGTGCCCGCCGGTTCTGTATGTATGCATGCATGTACGTAATGCGGTATAACTCTTGATAAAAATATCTAATTTAATTCAAATTTTTTTTCTAGGTTCATTCTGATAAGGTGCTTCCCTGATTAGTTTTGGCGGCTCATTGGTTAAGTATAAAGGGGGGAGGGGGCTAACCCCCCCCCCCCTTTAACTTAGATAAATGGGTTTTTCATGCAGAATTATCAGATTTTGGTATACCAGTTCATTTTGATAACGAGCTTCTCTGATTAGATTTGAAGGTTCATTGTTATAGTCTAAAGGGGGGACCGGGGGCTAATACCCTCTAATTTAGAGAGATGGGTTTTCTATCCGATTTGCTTCAAATTTTGTATACCGGTTTATTCTGATAAGGTGCTTCCCTTATTAGGTTTGGAATTTCATTGGTTAAATATAAAGAGGGGGGGGGGGACGGGGCTAATAATACCCCTCTTAAATTTAGATAAATGGGTTTTTCTATCCGATTTGCTTCAAATTTGATATACTGGTTTATTTCGATAAGGTGCTTCCCTGATGACAATTGGAGGGTCATTGTTTAAGTATAAAGAAGGGAAACGGGAGGGGGCAATTTCCCCCTTAATTTATTTTTTGAGGAGCATTATTAGGAAAGAAGAGTATAATATACAGTTAGTGTGAATAGCCTGCGAGTTCAATGCCATCAGTTTAATTGGGCACTTTTCTTTTTAGCTCACAGGCTATCAAAGCCTGAGAGCTAATGCGCATGTTCTATATGTACGTAACACGATAACTCTTGATAGAAACATCCGATTTGCTACAATTTTTTTTTCTCCTAGGTTCACTCTGATAAGGCGCTTCCCTGATTAGTTTTGGGAATTCCTTGGTTAAGAATAAAGGGGGGCTAGTCCCCCCCTTAATTAAGACCAATGTCAGACGGGCGTCTTTTTTGCTTAGGTATTATCCATTCACAATGCTATAGCATTGTGAATGGATTATAACTAAGCAAAAAAGACGCCCATCTGACATTGGGCTTAGATAAATGGACTTTTTATGCAGAATTATTCGATTTGCTCCAAATTTGGTATACCAGTTTATTATGTTAAAGAACTGCCTTGATTAGATTTGGAAGTTCCTTAGTTAAGTATAAAGGGGGCTAGACCCCCACTCTTAATTTAGATAAATGGGTTTTTCATGCAGAGTTATCCGATTTGCTCACATTTGGTATACTGGTTTATTATGTTAAGAAGCTGCCCTGATTAGATTTGGAGGTTTATTGGTTTAAGTGCAAAGGGAGGGACGGGGGCTAGTTTCCCCCCTTTTTAGATAAATGGGTTTTTCAAGCAGAAGTATTCGATTTGCTTCAAATTTGATTTACTGGTTTCTTCCGATATGGCGCTTCCTTCATTAGTTAAGTGTAAAGGGTGGAAAGTCCCCTCCCCTTAATTTAGATAAATGTGTTTTTATGCAGAATTATTCAATTTGCTCCAAATTTGGTATATTGGTTTATTATGTTAAGAAACTGCCTTGATTAGATTTGGAGGTTCAGTATAAAGGGAGGAAAGGGAGCTAGAACTCCGCCTTAATTTAGATAAATAGGTTTTTCATGCAGAGTTATTCAATTTGCTCCAAATTTGGTATACCGGTTTATTATGTTAAGGAGGTGCTTTGATTAAATTTGGAGGTTTATTGGTTAAATGTAAAGGGGGGCGGGGGCTATTCCCCCACCCTTAATTTAGATAAATGGGTTTTTCATGCAGAATTATTCGATTTGCTTCAAATTTGATATACTATTTTATTTCGATATGGCACTTCTTTCATTAGGTTTGGAGGTTCGTTGGTTAAGTATTAAAGGGGGAAAGGGAGGGAAAGACCCCTCCCCTTAATTTAGATAAATGGATCTTCATGCAGAATTATCCAATTTACTTTAATTTACACTACCTTGCATGGTCAATAAAATGTGTTTCTCGCAGGAAGCGATTGTAGAGCTAGCCTTTTGCTCTGTACTAAAGATCTCACCTTCTGACCATGGGTTCTCTGGTTCGATCCTTGCTGCCATTCATTATCTGCATTAGTGACCTTAGACAAATGAACATATACTTCACCATCTCTACTCAAGAACAACAGATAGCAACACTGAAAAAACACCCAACAAGCTAAGCCTGTTAAGCACACATAGCATGCAAAAGCAATTATAGAACTGGTTCCAAACAGTTTTTTAAAAATGAGCGTTTAAATTAAAAAAAAAAAAAAATATGTAACCAAACCCGAAAAAGTACAACATTAGATATCAACCTCAGGTATCCCATGAAAAAAAAATTATTTTAAGTACTAATAACCGTGAGATATTTGTCAATAATGCTACCATAGGTTCAATATTAGCTTGTGAATGTCTTTGCGTGACTAATGTAGTCTCTTAATATTGTAATACAGTAGACTCCCTCAAATCTGCACAGTTTAGGACCAGAGGTTGTGCAGATTTCTGGTCATTGATTTGTTTACATTTTTGAAACATTAATTTGATTGGTAGTTAAGCAAGGGAAATTATAATGAATGCTTACAATAAAGTGAAACATTAAAATAAGTAAAATATTAAAATAATTATGTAAAATAAAAATTTAGAAAAATATTAAATTATTACCGACAAAATCGATTTCAAAAGTCTTATGCTGCCATCTATTGGTAAAGTGATCGTAAGATCGAAAAGTCATCATATAGATATGCTAATTTATATCAAATCAAAAGTAATGTAAATTTATTTAGTAATAAATCAGCTGTAATAACCAAAAGAGAATGATAAACAAAAAATTTAGTAAAAAACACATTGCAGTAGTCGCTGTTTTTGACGCCATCTTGAATTTTGTTCCTGCAACTTAACTGTAAATTTCATTGTTTACATCTGAAAAAAGACGCGGATTTAAGGGAGTCTACTGTATTGAAACTAAACTAAAATCTGTAAAAATAAAATCAGTCTATAACAGAATTCTGTTTTAAATGAAAAAATTTTCAACAAAAAGAATATCAACAATTATGTCTGCTAAGATGGAAACCTGTATAAAGTGAAATATTTTTCAGTTTCATTTGATTACGTTTTCAGATCTTAACAAATCAATATTTGACAAAGCTGATTATGTAGTTCAGTATTACGCATGTTATGATTACATTAATGTTGATTAATATTTTATGATAAATATGATTACATTATGATTATGATTAATATTTTAGATTTAAAAATAAATCAGCTATTAGTAACTTAATAAAATTCCCTTTGTAAAGAAAGGGGAAGGGCCAAAATCCTTGTTTGCCCCAGGCACAATAAAGGCTAGTTTTGGCCCTGATAGAATTAGCTGGCAGGAAACTTTCCTCAACAGCAGCTTTTATTTTTTGTGTACATAAATTATAAATAAGACTTGTGTAGAAATAAAATGAATGAAAATTTATCTAGATTGTAATATGAATTTTGCTGATGGAAAATGGTATTCAGCCATTTATAACTTGTACTTTGCTAACATAAAAATACATAGGTTTCTTAAAGTTAGGTAGCATTCAAAATACCTATATTTTAAAATAAATTAATAGAATTTAGTTTATTATATATCTAAATAGAAGTATTTATTAGTCATTTTCAAATAAGCAGCCACTTTGAAATTATTAATATCACAGAAAAATTTGTTTGAATGCAAAATAGTTATTTCATATAGATTAACACTTGGAAAGAAAGTGATCATTTATGAGTTTTTAAATGTTTCAGGTACATAATAAAGTTTAATAACTGACAATTTTGATTGACGTTCCTTTTAAAAACTAATATTATTAAATTTAATACTACATTGTATTTTTTCAAAAGAATTTGGATTAAAAAAAAAGTCAGGCCTAGTGATACTTGGAAACACTTAATTTTCAAATAAAGTTATAATTTAATAAATAAGTAACCAAATATATAGTTAACATTGATGAAAGATTATTAAAAATACTTACCATTTTTCTGTGGACTCAATAATTAAAAAATAAAGTATATAATAGTTTTGTTTACATTAATAATACTACCACTTTCTTACTAACACTTCAAAAATTGTGATGCTTTGTTTACACTAAATAGGAAAAAATAATGCATCATTTAGCTTTATTATCAACTACAGATACCAAAACTTTTATAGTGTTTATAATAACTCCCATGAGATGCATAAAACACAGACATTAAAATTCAACTGTTTTATAAATATAATGATAGAAGAAATACTTGTATTCTCATATATTATACTGTATTATCATAATATCCTACATTACAAAATCTAGTCTAGGTAAAAAGCTTTGGGAAGAACTTATTCAAATCAGATATTTTTATTTTAAATTTCTGTAATTTAAAATAACCTAACACTTAAATATACATAAACACCTTAAATACATTTCATTATAGTACTGATGTTGATGCATATGTTACATATCAATAAGATTTTTTTAAAACATTGAATATGTGTTCGAAGTTTAAAACATTAAATAGATATTGATCAATTTGAAAATCGTTCATTAATAATACAGATTTAAATTACTTTTATTCTTTCGATGGATGCTAGCATTTAAATTTTAAATACATAAATCACTGTTTATTGTTATTAAATATGCACATACACAAAAGGAAATAATACACAGGTGCTTAGAATTGTTCAAGAAAAATAAACATAAATTGACAAAAAAAGCTATGCTTACCAAACTTGAAATTGCTTTCTTTTCATCGTGGATCCATTTAATGAATTTTTACAGCGGGTTCTTCAGTGTTTGGCTAGCAAGTGCACACTTTCAAAGCAGAAGAAATTATTTCACTTACTGCTTCAAAGGTGACACCAGCTGGCCAATTAATTCATAAATTAAAATAAAATGTCCGTATTTTCTTTTATATAGAATACGTCTTACATGAACAATCGACCTGTTTCGCGAAGCACATGGCAGCTACATAAATTAAAATTACAAAACTAAAAATATCTGCCAACTAAATTATGACATCTTTTGTTCAATGCATAATAGAAAAAAAAATTTCACTTACAAGTAACTCAATACAAGTAAATCATTCAAAAAATTAATATAAACGTATTTTTAAAATATCTATACTGTGTATCAAAAAGCATCTCGCGGTCGCGCTGAAAAGCACAAGCAGTACGTTCGTTATTCGTTTTGTAGCATCCATAGCCGACGTTACTATGGCCCGGAAGCGAAATCGAAACTAGAAGGTCACGTGACCCAGATAGACGAAAAAGTCGATGGTCGAAGCATTGCTCGCGTTGAAAATTAGCTCGGCGCCGCATGCGATATTTATTACAATATAAATACTTTCATAAACATAATTAAAGTAACTTCCGCCGGGGGGGTGGGGGTCACTCCTTTTCGACGAAAACTTCTTAATTATATTTTCTGTTAGTGTTTAATAATTTTAAATCACTCAGAAATAATAAAATTTAATTTTTCTTTTTAAATCCCCAGAGAAAAAAAAAAAAAGTTTATTATTATTTTTTTTAATTTAGGGAGAGGCAATTTACTTTTTTTCCCCCAAAGGTTCCATTTGGGAGAAGTTACAGTTGGGGGGGGGGGCGAGTTCTCCTCTAAGGAATCTGGTATTTCAAAATACATCTCATCACAAATCAGCCACAAAGGGGAAAAAAAAAACTTTTCAGAACTTGGTTGCACAAAAGCTAAAATGTCTATCCAGGGTTGTTTTATTTAAATCAATTGTATTAAATCAAATAGATTTTTCAGTGGAGAGTTATTTCTCCTAAAGAATTCAGAAGTTTGTTTTATGTTTTGTTGCTTAGACCTGCAAATTATAGTTCCCATATGTTTATTGACAGAGGTATTGATTCAATAATATGATCAATATTTGGAGTATTTTTAACAAAATAAATATTTAGACTATTTACCTAACATAGAATTGCAGTTTCTTCTAACATGAAGAAGATAAATGAGGAACATTGGAGTCATGACTCCAATGTTTTAACATCTTTATTGTTTTTAGAATTTTTTTAACATTTGTATTTTAGCACCTATTAAGTAAAAATATATATTGTGAATTTGATATTCATGTTTCTCATTTATTTTATTAAGGTGAATCTGTCGTTCAACTTGAAATATAGTTTTTATATACGTATTTATTATGAAGCAGATATCATTGAAATCATGGAAGAAGTGTTTTCACTGTCTTAGATATGAAATTGATAAAATATATCATGGAAATTTAATTTGTTGATATTTGTATAGTGTATTTTTCTTTTTATGTCCCCCCCCCCCTTTTGTGTCTGAATTTACTATTTGCTATCCACTAATATATTTTCATTCCTTATGCCGCTGTAACTTGGGTAATCATATTTATACATTTATTTACAGGTAATTTACATATTATTATCTACATTTTAAGGTTTAAAATTTCCACTTACATTTTTGCAAGATATAAAATACCTTAATTTTAAAAGCAAACCCTCCTACCAAAAAAATTGTTTGTGATACAGTAGTTTCGTTACTATATTTTTATTTACCAGAGTGAAATCTAGTAAGAATCAACTATTATTTTTACAGAGAGGATTTTGTTGCCAACCAGTGTAATCAAGTATGATTTCCCATTCACAATTAACCTGTTTCTTCGCAAACAAACTAGGCTCTTTGCAAAAGTCAAATTTTTCAATCAGCCTATGACATGTATAATAAATATTATTTTGAAATATATCTTTCAGAAAATAGTAATACACCTTATACATTTTGAAATTACAATATGTTTTGAATATCTGAACAATAGCAAATTTTGAGTATTCATAAAACATTTAAATGATCTGAATTATTTAAATAATTATTTAAAATCCTCTTAATTTCAATTTTATATGATATAATATAAAAAAAATGTTTAAACAGCCTTAGATAGGATTGGACATTTCATCTCATTTGCAGCATCCACTCTTGTCCCTACAAACTTGGGAAATGAAGGGAGGGGGGCGGTGGCAAGGAAGAAAAATAAAAATAAGAATATTTTCTTGCAGTCAAAATTCAATGAAAATCCATAAATATTTTTTTTTCTTATAAATATATAAACAACTTGTAACTATCAATTAAGTTGTGAAAAGTAATTCATTATGAAAATACATTTCATTTCAAAACATGAAAAGCAATAAAGGATTACTTAAATATTTTTTAACATGAAAATTAGCAGATAAAAACAAACAAGGCATTTTTTTTAATTTAAAATTATTCAAAAGAATTCAGACTATTTTCAGCAATAGTTGTTTGAAGAAAAGGGTTAATAAAACGTGGACTCTTGATAATGATTGTAAAAATAAACTAAATATGTGCTAAACTGGGAGCTATTAATCTATGAATTGAAATAGTTTATAGGAAAAAATTAATTTCTTTTACATGAAAATATTAACTGAAAGTTGGTCTTTCAGCTAATATCTTTTTAAGTATATATTTAGAAGTAAAAAATTAAAACTTTGTCAATATTTAAATGAATTTTCCATGCTTTATACATTTACTTTGATTTTAAAAATATTTATAAAATTCAATAAATCATCTTCCAATTAAAAATAACAAACATGAAATATCATATGGAAAAATATTGAACATGTTTCAATATATTGTTATATGCACATAAAAAAAATGGATTAGAATTGTATTATCAATAAATATTGAAGTATTTAATTATTAACCGGTATTGTTAAAGTGGAAAATATTTAAAATAATTCAATCTAGATATTGTGTTATTGAGTAAAACTTGCCAAAGAAGCAATTCTTTTTCTAAAGCATACCTAGATTTAAAAAAGTAGGATACCTAATAATAAAAATACATAACTTAACCCTTTCAGGGGCAAAGTATTTGTATTCATAAAATGTTGAAATAGTTGAATGACACCAGTATTCACAAGAAAATTTATTTGTAAACAAGTATATTTTCGCATACTTCATTAAAGTGAAATTTTCATTGGGTTGATGCCATCACTGCTTTACCGCCCTTCAAGGGGTTAAAAACAGCAACAATACTAAAATTGATGTTTTCACTTGCTATAATAAAACATGAATTAGGATTTTAAAAAAGGGGGGGAGGCGAATCAATAGAACTTTTAATGTAGGGAGACTAACTTCATACAGAAAATTTGCTATTTAGCAATAGTTAGAAAAGATTAAAAAAAAAAAACTTTCTTATGGTATTCACAACATGTGCTTTGTTTCTTTATTAAACATTGAAAATATTTAACTCATATGAATCACTTCATTTTAATTTAGTTGCTACAAATTTTAGAATTCTTATTGCATTTGTAATAAAAATACACTAAATAAAAATAAAGAACTTTTTAATCAGGGTTGGCAAGTTTCTGCCAGAGTGGTTAAAACCAGCGGTTATAACCGGTTAAAACCGGCATGGCAGAAACTAGTTTCTGCCAGTAAGTGGCAAAAACTCAGAAATAATATTAATAAGAACTTTAATGTGCAATGATTCTTAATTCATACATGTATTTGATGTGTAAACAATTAAGTTAAAAATTAAAATTAAAGATTATGAATGTTATTCAAAGTTGTAAAAAAGTTTCAAAATTTTCATATAAATATACTTTGTTTATATAATAGGTACTAATTTTTTTCACTTGAAAAACAGAAATTTTCAATGGTAGTCTGATGCTGTACAAGTTTAACTATTTTATATTATCAGAGTTTTCCCCAGGCAGTTTGAAGAGGGTGCTGCGCCCTGCCTGCCCTTTGGTTTACAAAATAGCACCCCTCTTGCCCCTCATCTAAAGTATTAGCACCCTTCTTGCCTCTCCATTAAAAAAAAGTGCCCCCCCCCTTTTTTTTTTTTTGCTTTAAAAAATTTATTTATTTACGTAGTAAAATCTGACTCAATCTTGTTTTGAAAAGAGATATTTAAGTTTTAAATATGAAAAGTGACTTTAAAAATCAAAAAAGTGCTCTTAAGAATCCAAAACATGCTCTTATAAAAAACCTCACCGGCAGCGCCCTGCCCTTTTTTAAATTAAGGGGAAACTATGATATTATTGTTTAGAGTTGAATTTTTATTTAAAAGTAAAAAAAGAAATTTACAAAAAAATCTGATATTTTAACAAATGTATTTTTCAGAGTATTTTTAAATAAATAATGCAATGCAATAACTTAAAGATTATGATTCTTGTGAAAATATATAAGTAAATAATTGAAGCACAATAAATAACAGAAAAAAAATTTAATGAAATATCTTGCACAATTATTTTACAATATTGAAAGAACAAAATTGCCACTCAAATATACTATTATTACTTTTCCACAGAACATTCCATAGCATAGGACAAAATTTTGCTAATCTTTCTGAACACACTGTTTCTTTGTTTTGAATGAAAGAAAAGTTTGAAAATATACTTTCAAGACTATCATTACTTGTTGGCAATGTCATTATTGAGGATGCAAATTTGAAAAATCCTCATTTTCACCAGTATTCGTTTTTAAAGATGACCACCACATAGAAGGTAAGGGCAAGACATTTTCTAGGGCTTCCTTGGAGAAATAAATTTCTGAGGCAGGAGTCGATTTTGCTTCAAAGGATATTATATGTGGCACAAAATTGGGATTAATATCAGAAAGCAATTTCCTTGCCTTTTCTTTATGCTCATATGTCAATTTTGATCCCATATACTTAGGATGAAGTAAATAAGATAGCATATGGTAGTCGGTTATTAGTGTATCAAATCTGCTTTGAACCTTTGTAGTTGTTTGTTTTGTAAGTGCAAAATGTGGTTGGAACATTTTCAACTAACAGTCTTAATAAAAAAGCTAAAATCTTTAATAATGATTTTATGCACAAATAACATACAGACACGACAAAAATATCCCATATAATCGTTTTTTGTCGTGTCTGTACGTTATTTGTGCGTAAAATCATTGTTAAAGATTTTAGCTTTTTTACTAAAATTCGCACAAAGTTTAATCTATGCTTATAACAGTCTTAAATTGAAAAAAAAAAAAAAAAAAAAAAGTCAGATTTGTTCCCTTGAATATTGTATTTAAATGAAATTTTTAAATTCATGGAATTACAAGATCCGCATATAACTATAACATTTCTATGAGAGATAATTTATAGTGTTATTAAATTAATACGTTAAATTACAGAAAATTATTTTGAGCAAGTATTGAATATTTTTCTTTTCTTTTCATTGTTTAATTTAAAATAAGTATTGGATATAGTTTTGTATTTGATTTTTAAACTGAAATTTTAAAATACTCTAATAATTGTTTACATATAAAATTATATAACCATGCTATAACAAAAATTTTATCTGTTACATTACTCATTTTTTCTAATACAAATCTATTTATTTTTTAATTAAAACTACCCACAATATTTCATTTGTTATTTATATGGAATAAAACGTACTTAAGGAATTTAATACTAGTAAAAAAGTCTCATATTATGTCATGAAATGTGTTTATGCCAGTTAAAACCGGTTTCTGCCACTGGCAAGGCAGAAACCCTTTTTTGCCGGCAAATAGCCAGCCCTGTTTTTAATAGAACTGTTATCCAAAAGTGCACAGGTAAAGTAACTTCCAAACCCCAAATGAACATAATATTAACAAACTGTAATTGAAACCAGATCATCAGCCAGCGTAGTGTGGTAAACAAGTACGACTTTGACAACAAGTTCGAAATATATTCTTGTGGGAACATCCAGTATAAACTGACTAGCAAGTTGCACTCACAGACAGAAAATTAAAAAAAATCCTGCCTCGCAAGTGCACCCAGCTGTCATAAAAATTCAAAATGATCCTTCTTGACTCGGTCCCTTGACCGCAGAAAGATGACATCTTCAATAATTGCATTGGTTTATACATTAAGTTAATATTTGAAATTCATTTGGGATTTGGAAAGTTATTTTAATTGTACATTTTTGGATAATAATATTAAAATGTTCTGTTTTTCAATAAATATTTTCATTTATACCAGTATCTGAAAGTGTTTATACAAGAAATTATAAAATTAATCAGAGCAATCTATAATTGCTAAATTAAAATGAAGTTAATCAAATGTGTACTACAATTAAATAACCAGTACTGAGTATTATCATTTTCATTGTTTAAAACAAATGTACATACATTAAACTGAATAATTTTGCTGTTTAAAAATAAATACTTTTGTTTATATAAAAATTGAGAGCTACTCTCACAGAAAGACCACTTCATAACCTAGAGCTGGAAAGAGAGAGTATTTTCAAAAAATGAGATACTTGAAAAAGAGTACTTAAATTTTTAAAGAGGGGGGGGGGGGGGAAGAAGATATTGATCTTTGATTCACTGTTATTATATCTTACAAAATGAGTACTATTCTCCATAATACATAAAGAAGAGTTACACTTACTGATTATACACTGAGAACAATACTAAACTTTTTTTTGAGCACCTATTTCTAGATATCGCAGTACTGTATTAATGAAAAATATATATACATCACACTTCAATTATAAGTGCTTATAAAAACACATTTTAAACATACATATAAAATAAAAAGAGAAATATAATTATATATGAACTCACATTACTTCCTCGGATAATGCAACAACAGTTAGGCCTAAACTGATGAGCTCTTTTTGGCAGTAAAATAATTACTGCGCTAAAAATTTCACCGTACACGATGTAATCCGTGATCAGCGGTTTAAGAGCACGTCTCAATAGCATTTAAAATAAAAATTTTCAAAATTTTATCACATCTACACACAGATGTATAAACAGAGACAGCCGGCTATAGCACACAACAGCATAGCGAGATACTAGCAACTACAGTCGGATTGCGCGCGTTCAACCGTCTATCTGGATCACGTGACTTTTTCGCTTCCAAGCCATTGTAAAGTCAGCTTTGTGTAGCATCGCTAGGGAGAAATACGCCAAATCCTTTGGCGAAATATTTTTCGCCAAGGACTTGCTGAAAGTGCATACACTTTGGAGTATCGCGGCGTGGCAGGCTTCACTTTCATAGCATTGCGTAGCGGAGCGTTGCCTTCTCCATTAGTTCAACCTCCTTGAGAGAACCCAATACATACTCTGTTCATGATGGGTGCCTGCGTCATCCGATCATAAAGGAGACTGCTTAGATCCATGGATCCAAAGAAGCCTGCATTTTTGCAAACAGGGAAAAGTTCTCAAAAATGTAGGCTTTTGATTGGTCGATAAAAAAAATTAATGTTTTAAATGTGCTTAAACAGGCGCATATTTCCAAACTATGGCAAACATTTTCTGGTCCAGAACTTGGCGATCTAGTTTGATAAAAGTTGAGACAAGATAACAACATTAGCAATGGCAGGCTGGCCAAGATGTTTCGCAATTTGCTTTTGTCCAGAATCGTCTCATCCAATCAGATATATGTTCTCATATCTAGGCCCCCAACTCTAGGGGACGTTGGCGCGATACTCCAAAGTGTTACACTTTCAGCAATCTCGTCGCCAAGTGGAAAAGCTCGGCAAATGAGAAATATCGTGAATGGCAAACTGCGCATGTTACACTGAATATTACACGAGCCGTTAATTCCCAAATTGGCTCAACTGAGCCCAGAAATCTGATTGGCTAAAACTGATATTTATATAGTAGATAAATATGTTTATTTTCTTATGAAGTAGTGTAATGTGAAAGAGAATGCAATTATAACGACTTAAATTGATTTATTTTGTTAAATTTGATCAAAATCACAGTAAAGTAATCCAAAATATTAATATTAACAAAGGATCAGATTGCTGAGATCAGATGAGCCAATTTGGAAATTAACGGCTCGTCTTTTTCATAACTCTGCCTTTTAAAATATGATTGTTTATTTATTTTCAATACACATTAAGTGCATTTATGCAAATTAGGTCATTTTCTTTTTAGAAGAAAGTTATTTATATTTATAAATATTAATTTAGTAATATTTGTCTTCAATTATTTATTTTTTTAAACGTTATATTTCGTTAAGCAATTAAGTGTACTAAATATTTGTTTCTATATTTATATTATTAATGTTATTTATTAATTATATTGTAATATATTATTATTAATTTAATAATTTATTATATTATTATTAATTTAATAATTTATTATATTATTATTAATTTAATAATTTATTATGTTATAATTAATTTAATAATTAATTTAATAATTAATTTATTATTATTAATTTTTTATTGTTAATTTAATAATTATTATTTATTACCTAATATTAAAATATCAACAATTATAAATAGTTTGTAATTTTTTTATATTATACAATTAGTTTATTTTATATAAACGCTTGAATATAAATGCTTGAATATTTAATCTGTCTTAATTGTTAAATTTTTATATATATATATATATATATATATATATATTTAATAAATTTAAAAACTGTCTAGCATGAGGAAGTCTGACAAAACAAATTGTAGTTTAGATTATTTCATGTTGATATTTTGTATTTTTAATAAATAGCAGGGGAGGTTGGGTCATAGGCAAACATGTTCCAAAATCGTGCCTGTTATGTATTGAAACATACTTTTATGCTACCGGAGTGGCAACAGGCCGCACGCACGATATGTAAATATACTCGATTGTCACTCCTTGATAGCTATGTTTCTGGCTCGTATACTAATACAATAAATAGGTTTAAGTTGCATTAGTATTGACTATTTATGTCTCGGTTAATACTTAATAATTGGCGACGAGGTAAAAGTATTCAACTACGCTAATAGTATTCAGGGAACTGCCAAAATTGCTACGCTTATGTTTTAGGCCTAACTGAGGAAACGCTTACCGACGCATCAGAACTGTGAGTAATATATACATTTTGCTAATTTCTAATAAAGAACTTTTGTTTGCCTCAACATTATTTTGTGAAGAGATGACTACTTTCGGCAGCTTGGAACCATTCGACGTATCGGAACCGTCAGCATGGGACGCTTACCATGAACGCTTGGAATGCTTTTTAGAGACAAACAATATCACTGAACCAACAAAAAAACGGGCCATATTTTTGAGTATATGCGGGGCAAAGACATACGCAACGATCCGTTCTCTCGTGTCCCCAGCAAACCCTACCACTAAGCCTTATGACGAGCTAATAAACCTTGTTAAGGCACATTTCTCGCCGAAACCTTCCGAGATCTTCCAGCGATTTTTATTTTATCGACGGAATCAACAGTCGGAAGAAAGTGTAAGTGCATTCATTGCAGAATTACGGAAGCTATCCGAGCACTGTAATTTCGGCGCGTCGTTAGATGTCATGCTCCGAGATAGGTTGGTGTGCGGTATGAGAGATGAAGTTCTCCAACGACGTTTACTTGCCGAAACATCGTTGACGTTTACTCAAGCACTAGATAAGGCTTTGGCAGCAGAAATGGCTAATTCTCATGTAAAAGAGATTAGACGATCTGGAACTGTTTCAATTATGCCTCTTGACAAGAGACAAAATCGAAATCAAAGGCATTGTCAGAAAGGAAATTGTGCTGGTTGTGGAGGCAACCATTCAAGAGCACAGTGCAAATTTAAAGATGTTGAATGTCGTGCCTGCAAAAAGAAGGGCCACATTCAAAGAGTCTGTCGACGCAAATCAAATTTTTCTCGGGAAACTGTACATGAACAGCATTTACAAGACAGTGACTCTGATTCCTTTGACGCAGAGAGTTTAGACATCGTTCATTTGAAAGTTGTGTGCCTCAACAGTGTGGAAACACTAAACAGGAAAACAACCGTCCTGATCAACGGTAGACCATGTGTTATGGAAGTAGATTCAGGAGCTAAAATATCAATCATTGACAAAGGTACTTTTGACCAGTTATATCCTCACAATGTTCCACCGTTGAAAAAGTCTCCTTTCGTTGTCAAAGACTATAATAAACAACCAGTAGAAATCTTAGGTCAGTGCCAAGTTAGAGTTAAATATGCTTCATACGAGCGGGAACTTCCACTTCTGATTGCTAAGAAGAAACGCCAAGGAATTCTTGGTCTAAATTGGTTCGAACCATTAGGAATAAAGGTAACAGGCATCCATAGAATACAGAATTCTACTTTGGATGATGTCCTGAGTGAATTCTCTAATGTTTTCAAGGAAGAACTGGGAAAGTTTACAGGTACACCTATCAAGTTACATTTGGATCCCTCAGTTCGTCCAATTCAGCAGAAAGCTAGGAATGTACCATTTGCTCTAAGACCCAAGATTGAGAAGGAATTGCAACGATTACAAGACCAGGGGGTTCTTGAACCAGTTAGTTACTCTGATTGGGCAACTCCTGTTGTTCCTGTCCTGAAATCCAATGGAGAGATTAGGCTATGTGGTGACTATAAATGTACAGTCAACAAGGCTTTGGGCACCCATCCATATCCAGTACCGGCAGTAAATCAAATTCTTGCAGATTTAACAGGAGGCCGACTTTTCATAAAGCTTGATTTGTCCCAAGCATATCTGCAATTAGTCGTGGATGAATCTTCTGCCATGGCACAAACAGTTGTGACACATCGTGGAGCATTCAAGTGTAATCGCCTCCAGTTTGGCATTTCCACAGCTCCTGGAATATTCCAGCGGTTCATTGAGACATTGCTCGCAAATATACCAGGGGTGTTTCCATACTATGATGATGTCTTGATCAAAGGTTCTACAGAAGAAGAACTAGCCAAGCGATTTCGTGAAGTTCTTGATCGATTCTCTAAGGCTGGGTTACGTTTAAACAAAAATAAATGTATTATTGGAACACCAAAAATTGAATTCTTAGGTTATGAAATCAACGAGAAAGGTATTAAACCCACAAAGGACAAAATAAAAGCTATTCAAGAAGCCCCTACTCCAACAAAGAGAGAGGAACTCCAAGCATTTTTGGGCCTACTGAACTTTTATCATGTCTTTCTACAAAATAAAGCAACAGTGGCAGAGCCTCTTCATCGCTTGCTAGACAAGGGAGCAGTGTGGAAATGGAAGAAAAGCCACGAAGAAGCTTTTCATAAGGTTAAAAATCTCTTATCAAGTGATTCCCTCCTTGTACATTTCGATGAAAAGAAACCAATCATCCTGACATGTGATGCTTCCCAGTATGGTGTTGGTGCTGTCCTCAGCCACAAATTGTCAGAGGGAGTTGAAGCTCCAGTGGCATTCTATTCAAGAACGATGAACCCAACAGAGCGTCGGTATGCCCAGATAGACAAAGAAGCCTTGGCCATCATTCAAGGGGTTAAGAAGTTTCACAACTACCTTTATGGGCAGAAATTTGAAATAAGAACTGACCACAAGCCTTTACTAGGCCTTCTGGCCAGCGATAAACCCACACCAACAATGTTGTCCCCAAGAATGCAGCGGTGGTCCCTAGCTTTAAGCTCATATGATTACCATCTTGTATACAAACCTGGTAAATTGATTTCTAATGCAGATGGACTTAGTCGTCTACCTCATCCACAGATGATTCATCATGGGACATCTCCTAATGAAGTATTACTCCTGGAGGCTCTGGACAAGCCTCCCATCTCAGCCAAAGATATTGCACGGATGACTATGCAAGACCCTATCTTAGGTCGAGTGCTCAACTGGGTTTTGAAGGGGTGGCCCGCTGAAAATCCAGAAGCAGAATTCACCCCCTATTTCCAACGGCGACTGGAAATCTCAACCCACAAAGGATGCCTCCTTTGGGGATGCAGGGTCATAATACCCAGGAAGGCACAAGAACACCTATTGGCCACTGTCCACAGTTCACATCAAGGCATCGTACGTACAAAGAGCCTCGCAAGAAGTTACATGTGGTGGCCAAAGATGGATAGTCAAATTGAAGACACAGTAAATAGGTGCAATATTTGTCAACAAACACGACATGCACCTCCTAAGACACTGGGAACATGGGAATGCCTTAGAAAAGCATGGTCAAGACTCCACATCGATCATGCTGGGCCTTTTCAGGGATCCCTTTTCCTCATTGTCGTTGATGCATATTCAAAATGGCTAGAGGTTATTAAGGTATCGTCAACAGACTCACCTTGTGCTATTAAAGCTTTGAGGAAGCTTTTTGGCTCACATGGTATACCTGACACCATAGTCTCAGATAACGGACCTGGCTTCACATCGTCTGAATTTGAACGGTTCCTTATTAGAAACGGAATCCATCATACATTCACAGCTCCTGGACATCCTTCATCAAACGGACAAGCAGAACGGATGGTGCAGACAACAAAAGATGCACTTCGAAGAATTGTTTCGGGGAATTGGAATACTAGACTTGCATCATTCTTATTAGCACAACATGCTACGCCCAATTCTGCTACCAATGTTTCTCCAGCAGAGCTGCTTATGAACCGCCGTTTGAAAACCTGCCTTGACAGGATCCATCCAGATTTTTCAGAGCCTAATCCTAAGGATCTGTCTAATTTAAGATTCCGGATGTTTGCACCTCTAGACTTGGTATATGCTCGAGGATTCCACCCTCACGACAAATGGGTACCATCTACAGTAATAGAAGTAATTAGCCCCACAATGTATGGGGTTTTAACGGATAAAGGTCTGGTGTGGAAAAGACACATTGACCAACTAAGACGACGCGTGGGCAGTCCTCGACATATGGCAGACTCTGATAGTTCTTCAACATATCCATCTAATGTCCCAACACCTTCACCGTTGATGTCAGAATCAGTAGGAGACAGCGAGAACTCTGAGCCAGCAGGAGGCAACCAAGATCCAGTTCTGCCGACAAATGACGTGGTTTCAGAGCCTAGGAAGATGGACAGTTTAATTGGAACTGCACCTGCAGTGGTTGGAAAGTTGCCTGATGTTGCAAGTCCAGCGGTCCTTCCATCAAGACCAGTCAGAGCTAAACATCCACCAACCTGGCTAAAGGACTATGTTACATAGGGGGGAGGAATGTTATGTATTGAAACATACTTTTATGCTACCGGAGTGGCAACAGGCCGCACGCACGATATGTAAATATACTCGATTGTCACTCCTTGATAGCTATGTTTCTGGCTCGTATACTAATACAATAAATAGGTTTAAGTTGCATTAGTATTGACTATTTATGTCTCGGTTAATACTTAACTTTACTTTATGTTTCTACTTATGTTTCGGTTAATACCTCCTTTGATTTCTTTCTGTCGATGTCTATATCTCTCAATATTTCAATTTATATCTTATTATTTTCCAAGATTTAAAAAATCGGGTAGAGGGGGGGGGGGGGGCGAGGAGGAAGATAGTCTTTTTTTTGTTTCAGATTGTACAAATTAATTTTACCCAATGAGTAATTATTTTTTGTTTTACTTTTAAAAAAGGTACTTTTCGGTTAGCCAGGCACCAGTGTTATGTATACATATATATGTGTGTATATATATGTATATATATAGCGCCCGGCTAACCGAAAAGTACCTTAAAAATAATAAAACTGATGATTAAACACAGATTTACAGAATTTTGGGCTTTTATAATCTTACTGAAATTTAAATTCATATAGTTTCTCATTACTTCTAACATACTATTTTGACCACTGAAATTATTGAATTCATGATTCGTCTGAAACTTTATTATGCACTCAAACACATAGACTCAAATCAAAGAACCTTCCACAGAAAGCATTTTATTTTTACTTTCTTCTATCTTTACAAGAAGAAAGTATTGGATTCATGAAAATTTTCGAATTCCGGTTTTTGACGGATTTGCACGTTTTAGGGGTCAGAAAACCCGAAAAAGATGTTTTTACAAAATGTCTGTCTGTGAGTCTGTCTGTCTGTGTGTGACACAAATTTTGTGGGCGCTCTATCTCAAGAACTAATGCAAGGAATTTAATAAAAATTCATATTCAGTTAGTCCCTGATACAAATTGATGCTGATTAGTTTTTGGTGCAAATCGCTCAACAGGTGGCGCTGCTATGCTGCCTTTTTTACGATTTCCGCAATGGCTCTATCTTAAGAACTAATGCACGGATTTTCATGAAACTTCAGATTCAATTAGTCCTTGACATGAATAGACAATTTATAGATTTTGGTGCAAATCTCTCAACAGGTGGCGCTGCTATGCTGCCTTTTTTACGATTTCCGAAATGGCTCTATCTCAAGAACTAATGCACGGATTTTCATGAAACTTCAGAGTCAGTTAGCCCTTGATATGACTTGATGCTGATTACGTGTTGGTGTAAATCGCTCAACAAGTGGCGCTGCTATGCTGGATTTTTTACGATTTCCGCAATGGCTCTATCTCAAGAACTAATGCACGGATTTTCATGAAACTTCAGATTCAGTTAGTCCTTCACATGAATAGACATTTTGTAGATTTTGGTGTAAATCTCTCAACAGGTGTCGCTGCTATTGGGCATTTTTTGCAATTTCCGCAATAGCTCTATCTCAAGAACTAATGCTTGGATTTTCAACGAACTTCAGATTCAAATATACCATGATATGAATTAGTGCTGTTTATGTTTTGGTGCAAATCACTCAACAGGTGGCGCTGCTATGCTGCATTTTTCAGAATTTCCGCCACAGCTGTATCTCAATAACTAATGCATGAATTTTCATCAAACTTCAGATTCAGGTATACCTTGATATCAATTAGTGCTGTTTATGTTTTGGTGTAAATCGCTCAACAGGTGGCGCTGCTATACTACATTTTTCAGAATTTCCGCTATAGCTCTATACAAGAACTAATGCACGAATTTTCACCAAACTTCAAATTCAGATATATTGTGATATGAATTGGTACTATTTGACGTGATTTATATAGAAGAAAGTTTTGTGATGGCCACAACATACTAGTTTGATAATGAATTCTATTTTCAAAAATAATAAGAATAATAAGTAAATGCTTTTGAAAAAAAAAAAAAGTAAAATTTTTAATTTAATACATTTAAACTGATGACCTATGCAGTAAGATAAATCTATAGCTATACTTGTAAAAGAAATGCACCTAAATAACAATTTAAATAAAATTTTATAATTATTTATTTCAAGTGGAGAATCTCCTGTTATTTTGGCATCAATAATTTTTCAATAAATGAAAATAATCACTCCGTCGCTAACAAGACATGCAGATTTAACTTAAAATACATTGAATAGATAAAATGAAATAAATGAAAATAAACTTTTGAGATTAAGAAACTTTTTTATGAAACAATAAATTTTTAATAAAGTAATTTAACAAAATAATAAAGTGATAAGTTTTTTTCAATGTTCAAAACTTATTTATTATTAAAGTTTTTTTTTTTTTTAAACTTAGTTTAAAAGTTAAAATAACTGTTTTGTATTAAATTATTCAATAATTTATTCATATGAAAAGGAATAGTAGTTTTTTCATAAACAAAACATTCTAAAAGCCAAATGTTGTAACAAAAGACAACTGGGAATGGAAACTTTAAAAGTACAGTAGATTCCATTAAATCGGCATATCATGGGGCCAGAAATTATGCAGATTTTAGAATTTTGAAAATTTCAAGTCACTGTTTTGTTTACTTTTTTAAACACTAATTTGAATGTAATACTGCACTCGAAATTATAATGAATGTAAAGTAAATTATTAAAATATTAAGTAAAAGAATAAAAAGTAAGAAATTTTTAAAAATGTATAGAGAAAACGAAGGTCAAATAAATAATGATGCATAACCTATACGCATAAAAATAAAGAGAAATTTTTCTTGAACTATTCAAGGAAATTTGACTCATAAAAATACAATAATAATTTATTTAAAAACCTATTATAAAAAAGGTTTCTTTCATGTTTACTCATACAAACCAAAAGAGCTGTATTAATACATAAATACAATTGTTAATTAAGCATGCAATTGCTACTATCAGCGCTCCGCTAACTTGAAATATTTCAGCTGGAAAAGCTGTAAACAAACCTGCACGCATGCGCAAACGATGATCGGACTTTCTGCCTAAATAGCTGAAAGTCCGATAGATCGGAGGAATAGCCACTTCCTGTGGGGGCGATCAAAGCTGACTTTACAATGGCTTGGAAGCGAAAAAGTCACGTGATCCAGATAGACGGTTGAACGCGCGCAATCCGACTGTAGTTGCTAGTATCTCGCTATGCTGTTGTGTGCTATAGCCGGCTGTCTCTGTTTATACATCTGTGTGTAGATGTGATAAAATTTTGAAAATTTTTATTTTAAATGCTATTGAGACGTGCTCTTAAACCGCTGATCACGGATTACATCGTGTACGGTGAAATTTTTAGCGCAGTAATTATTTTACTGCCAAAAAGAGCTCATCAGTTTAGGCCTAACTGTTGTTGCATTATCCGAGGAAGTAATGTGAGTTCATATATAATTATATTTCTCTTTTTATTTTATATGTATGTTTAAAATGTGTTTTTATAAGCACTTATAATTGAAGTGTGATGTATATATATTTTTCATTAATACAGTACTGCGATATCTAGAAATAGGTGCTCAAAAAAAAGTTTAGTATTGTTCTCAGTGTATAATCAGTAAGTGTAACTCTTCTTTATGTATTATGGAGAATAGTACTCATTTTGTAAGATATAATAACAGTGAATCAAAGATCAATATCTTCTTCCCCCCCCCCCCCCTCTTTAAAAATTTAAGTACTCTTTTTCAAGTATCTCATTTTTTGAAAATACTCTCTCTTTCCAGCTCTAGGTTATGAAGTGGTCTTTCTGTGAGAGTAGCTCTCAATTTTTATATAAACAAAAGTATTTATTTTTAAACAGCAAAATTATTCAGTTTAATGTATGTACATTTGTTTTAAACAATGAAAATGATAATACTCAGTACTGGTTATTTAATTGTAGTACACATTTGATTAACTTCATTTTAATTTAGCAATTATAGATTGCTCTGATTAATTTTATAATTTCTTGTATAAACACTTTCAGATACTGGTATAAATGAAAATATTTATTGAAAAACAGAACATTTTAATATTATTATCCAAAAATGTACAATTAAAATAACTTTCCAAATCCCAAATGAATTTCAAATATTAACTTAATGTATAAACCAATGCAATTATTGAAGATGTCATCTTTCTGCGGTCAAGGGACCGAGTCAAGAAGGATCATTTTGAATTTTTATGACAGCTGGGTGCACTTGCGAGGCAGGATTTTTTTTAATTTTCTGTCTGTGAGTGCAACTTGCTAGTCAGTTTATACTGGATGTTCCCACAAGAATATATTTCGAACTTGTTGTCAAAGTCGTACTTGTTTACCACACTACGCTGGCTGATGATCTGGTTTCAATTACAGTTTGTTAATATTATGTTCATTTGGGGTTTGGAAGTTACTTTACCTGTGCACTTTTGGATAACAGTTCTATTAAAAACAGGGCTGGCTATTTGCCGGCAAAAAAGGGTTTCTGCCTTGCCAGTGGCAGAAACCGGTTTTAACTGGCATAAACACATTTCATGACATAATATGAGACTTTTTTACTAGTATTAAATTCCTTAAGTACGTTTTATTCCATATAAATAACAAATGAAATATTGTGGGTAGTTTTAATTAAAAAATAAATAGATTTGTATTAGAAAAAATGAGTAATGTAACAGATAAAATTTTTGTTATAGCATGGTTATATAATTTTATATGTAAACAATTATTAGAGTATTTTAAAATTTCAGTTTAAAAATCAAATACAAAACTATATCCAATACTTATTTTAAATTAAACAATGAAAAGAAAAGAAAAATATTCAATACTTGCTCAAAATAATTTTCTGTAATTTAACGTATTAATTTAATAACACTATAAATTATCTCTCATAGAAATGTTATAGTTATATGCGGATCTTGTAATTCCATGAATTTAAAAATTTCATTTAAATACAATATTCAAGGGAACAAATCTGACTTTTTTTTTTTTTTTTTTTTTTCAATTTAAGACTGTTATAAGCATAGATTAAACTTTGTGCGAATTTTAGTAAAAAAGCTAAAATCTTTAACAATGATTTTACGCACAAATAACGTACAGACACGACAAAAAACGATTATATGGGATATTTTTGTCGTGTCTGTATGTTATTTGTGCATAAAATCATTATTAAAGATTTTAGCTTTTTTATTAAGACTGTTAGTTGAAAATGTTCCAACCACATTTTGCACTTACAAAACAAACAACTACAAAGGTTCAAAGCAGATTTGATACACTAATAACCGACTACCATATGCTATCTTATTTACTTCATCCTAAGTATATGGGATCAAAATTGACATATGAGCATAAAGAAAAGGCAAGGAAATTGCTTTCTGATATTAATCCCAATTTTGTGCCACATATAATATCCTTTGAAGCAAAATCGACTCCTGCCTCAGAAATTTATTTCTCCAAGGAAGCCCTAGAAAATGTCTTGCCCTTACCTTCTATGTGGTGGTCATCTTTAAAAACGAATACTGGTGAAAATGAGGATTTTTCAAATTTGCATCCTCAATAATGACATTGCCAACAAGTAATGATAGTCTTGAAAGTATATTTTCAAACTTTTCTTTCATTCAAAACAAAGAAACAGTGTGTTCAGAAAGATTAGCAAAATTTTGTCCTATGCTATGGAATGTTCTGTGGAAAAGTAATAATAGTATATTTGAGTGGCAATTTTGTTCTTTCAATATTGTAAAATAATTGTGCAAGATATTTCATTAAATTTTTTTTCTGTTATTTATTGTGCTTCAATTATTTACTTATATATTTTCACAAGAATCATAATCTTTAAGTTATTGCATTGCATTATTTATTTAAAAATACTCTGAAAAATACATTTGTTAAAATATCAGATTTTTTTGTAAATTTCTTTTTTTACTTTTAAATAAAAATTCAACTCTAAACAATAATATCATAGTTTCCCCTTAATTTAAAAAAGGGCAGGGCGCTGCCGGTGAGGTTTTTTATAAGAGCATGTTTTGGATTCTTAAGAGCACTTTTTTGATTTTTAAAGTCACTTTTCATATTTAAAACTTAAATATCTCTTTTCAAAACAAGATTGAGTCAGATTTTACTACGTAAATAAATAAATTTTTTAAAGCAAAAAAAAAAAAAGGGGGGGGGCACTTTTTTTTAATGGAGAGGCAAGAAGGGTGCTAATACTTTAGATGAGGGGCAAGAGGGGTGCTATTTTGTAAACCAAAGGGCAGGCAGGGCGCAGCACCCTCTTCAAACTGCCTGGGGAAAACTCTGATAATATAAAATAGTTAAACTTGTACAGCATCAGACTACCATTGAAAATTTCTGTTTTTCAAGTGAAAAAAATTAGTACCTATTATATAAACAAAGTATATTTATATGAAAATTTTGAAACTTTTTTACAACTTTGAATAACATTCATAATCTTTAATTTTAATTTTTAACTTAATTGTTTACACATCAAATACATGTATGAATTAAGAATCATTGCACATTAAAGTTCTTATTAATATTATTTCTGAGTTTTTGCCACTTACTGGCAGAAACTAGTTTCTGCCATGCCGGTTTTAACCGGTTATAACCGCTGGTTTTAACCACTCTGGCAGAAACTTGCCAACCCTGATTAAAAAGTTCTTTATTTTTATTTAGTGTATTTTTATTACAAATGCAATAAGAATTCTAAAATTTGTAGCAACTAAATTAAAATGAAGTGATTCATATGAGTTAAATATTTTCAATGTTTAATAAAGAAACAAAGCACATGTTGTGAATACCATAAGAAAGTTTTTTTTTTTTAATCTTTTCTAACTATTGCTAAATAGCAAATTTTCTGTATGAAGTTAGTCTCCCTACATTAAAAGTTCTATTGATTCGCCTCCCCCCCTTTTTTAAAATCCTAATTCATGTTTTATTATAGCAAGTGAAAACATCAATTTTAGTATTGTTGCTGTTTTTAACCCCTTGAAGGGCGGTAAAGCAGTGATGGCATCAACCCAATGAAAATTTCACTTTAATGAAGTATGCGAAAATATACTTGTTTACAAATAAATTTTCTTGTGAATACTGGTGTCATTCAACTATTTCAACATTTTATGAATACAAATACTTTGCCCCTGAAAGGGTTAAGTTATGTATTTTTATTATTAGGTATCCTACTTTTTTAAATCTAGGTATGCTTTAGAAAAAGAATTGCTTCTTTGGCAAGTTTTACTCAATAACACAATATCTAGATTGAATTATTTTAAATATTTTCCACTTTAACAATACCGGTTAATAATTAAATACTTCAATATTTATTGATAATACAATTCTAATCCATTTTTTTTATGTGCATATAACAATATATTGAAACATGTTCAATATTTTTCCATATGATATTTCATGTTTGTTATTTTTAATTGGAAGATGATTTATTGAATTTTATAAATATTTTTAAAATCAAAGTAAATGTATAAAGCATGGAAAATTCATTTAAATATTGACAAAGTTTTAATTTTTTACTTCTAAATATATACTTAAAAAGATATTAGCTGAAAGACCAACTTTCAGTTAATATTTTCATGTAAAAGAAATTAATTTTTTCCTATAAACTATTTCAATTCATAGATTAATAGCTCCCAGTTTAGCACATATTTAGTTTATTTTTACAATCATTATCAAGAGTCCACGTTTTATTAACCCTTTTCTTCAAACAACTATTGCTGAAAATAGTCTGAATTCTTTTGAATAATTTTAAATTAAAAAAAATGCCTTGTTTGTTTTTATCTGCTAATTTTCATGTTAAAAAATATTTAAGTAATCCTTTATTGCTTTTCATGTTTTGAAATGAAATGTATTTTCATAATGAATTACTTTTCACAACTTAATTGATAGTTACAAGTTGTTTATATATTTATAAGAAAAAAAAATATTTATGGATTTTCATTGAATTTTGACTGCAAGAAAATATTCTTATTTTTATTTTTCTTCCTTGCCACCGCCCCCCTCCCTTCATTTCCCAAGTTTGTAGGGACAAGAGTGGATGCTGCAAATGAGATGAAATGTCCAATCCTATCTAAGGCTGTTTAAACATTTTTTTTATATTATATCATATAAAATTGAAATTAAGAGGATTTTAAATAATTATTTAAATAATTCAGATCATTTAAATGTTTTATGAATACTCAAAATTTGCTATTGTTCAGATATTCAAAACATATTGTAATTTCAAAATGTATAAGGTGTATTACTATTTTCTGAAAGATATATTTCAAAATAATATTTATTATACATGTCATAGGCTGATTGAAAAATTTGACTTTTGCAAAGAGCCTAGTTTGTTTGCGAAGAAACAGGTTAATTGTGAATGGGAAATCATACTTGATTACACTGGTTGGCAACAAAATCCTCTCTGTAAAAATAATAGTTGATTCTTACTAGATTTCACTCTGGTAAATAAAAATATAGTAACGAAACTACTGTATCACAAACAATTTTTTTGGTAGGAGGGTTTGCTTTTAAAATTAAGGTATTTTATATCTTGCAAAAATGTAAGTGGAAATTTTAAACCTTAAAATGTAGATAATAATATGTAAATTACCTGTAAATAAATGTATAAATATGATTACCCAAGTTACAGCGGCATAAGGAATGAAAATATATTAGTGGATAGCAAATAGTAAATTCAGACACAAAAGGGGGGGGGGGACATAAAAAGAAAAATACACTATACAAATATCAACAAATTAAATTTCCATGATATATTTTATCAATTTCATATCTAAGACAGTGAAAACACTTCTTCCATGATTTCAATGATATCTGCTTCATAATAAATACGTATATAAAAACTATATTTCAAGTTGAACGACAGATTCACCTTAATAAAATAAATGAGAAACATGAATATCAAATTCACAATATATATTTTTACTTAATAGGTGCTAAAATACAAATGTTAAAAAAATTCTAAAAACAATAAAGATGTTAAAACATTGGAGTCATGACTCCAATGTTCCTCATTTATCTTCTTCATGTTAGAAGAAACTGCAATTCTATGTTAGGTAAATAGTCTAAATATTTATTTTGTTAAAAATACTCCAAATATTGATCATATTATTGAATCAATACCTCTGTCAATAAACATATGGGAACTATAATTTGCAGGTCTAAGCAACAAAACATAAAACAAACTTCTGAATTCTTTAGGAGAAATAACTCTCCACTGAAAAATCTATTTGATTTAATACAATTGATTTAAATAAAACAACCCTGGATAGACATTTTAGCTTTTGTGCAACCAAGTTCTGAAAAGTTTTTTTTTTCCCCTTTGTGGCTGATTTGTGATGAGATGTATTTTGAAATACCAGATTCCTTAGAGGAGAACTCGCCCCCCCCCCCAACTGTAACTTCTCCCAAATGGAACCTTTGGGGGAAAAAAAGTAAATTGCCTCTCCCTAAATTAAAAAAAATAATAATAAACTTTTTTTTTTTTTCTCTGGGGATTTAAAAAGAAAAATTAAATTTTATTATTTCTGAGTGATTTAAAATTATTAAACACTAACAGAAAATATAATTAAGAAGTTTTCGTCGAAAAGGAGTGACCCCCACCCCCCCGGCGGAAGTTACTTTAATTATGTTTATGAAAGTATTTATATTGTAATAAATATCGCATGCGGCGCCGAGCTAATTTTCAACGCGAGCAATGCTTCGACCATCGACTTTTTCGTCTATCTGGGTCACGTGACCTTCTAGTTTCGATTTCGCTTCCGGGCCATAGTAACGTCGGCTATGGGGGGCGATTTGATTGTGTGGGCGATTCTGATCACGTGATTGTGCGTTGTTTGGTAGGCTGATTGATACAATTTAAGAATAGAGCTCATCAGTGGTGACGTCACGGGCTGCTGCTTTCTCCTCAACTTCACATAGCAACCGAAAATTGGGTCCATACAGTCCGTTGCTATGATAGTTGCACGTTGAAACAGTAGATGTTACAGCGTTCCCTATCAATAATAATAATATTTAGTTTTTTTTTCCAGTTTTATTTCAATTATGAAAAAAATAAGTCCTAATGTACCTCTTTAGGTTCTGTAAATTGTTTAGAGGTCTGAATTTAATTAGAATGAGTGTCTGTTTCATTCCTCAGTGTTCTCATAACAATATATGAGAGAACATTTTATAAATTTCCGAAGAATGACGCCTTAAAGAGGAAATGGATAGCAGCAATAAGGTAGGAACTCTACTTTTGTTTCATTAAGAATAGGTTTGAATATTAATTTATTGATAATTATTTTATAAAACTATCTTTTATGTAAACATTAATGACGTTCTTTTCTTTAGGATTTTGATTCATTTACCTACTTTGTTTATGTATCTGAATTGTAGGACGAGCGATGTTTACATTATGTTAAGATTCTCTGTCTTTTCATTTATGAGAAATTTGATATTTTAATTTAGTCTACTTATTGTTTTTATCTCTTTCGTGTGAACTGTGCTACTTTTCTATAGTTACATTTTTAATGTTGTTACATTTCGTTTTCGTAACTATTTTCCACCACAAGCTTTAAAAATACGTAATAATTTAAACAGCTCTGCAAAGGGCTCCATTAACATTTATCCAGAAACTCTGTATTAGTAATTCTGTGGCTATGGGCGAATAGAAATTATACTCAATTTATATTTCGATTTGTGCTTTTGACATTATAGAAAACGGAGGCTTATTTAATGTGTGGGTTTTAATTAACTTATTGTTATAAAAAGAAAGGCATACATTATTTTTCATAGTGTAGGGAAAAAAAGATAGTATAGAGTTAATATGTATACTGTTAAGAATGTAAGTGTTCTCAAGCCTTTAAAAATGCTTCTATTTCATCATGCATGTTTTCATGTAAGGAAAACAGTCAAGTGATCAGCTATCCCACCACCACCTTTATTCCTTGGCACATTGAAAATGTTCCTGCTTCCATATATTATCGAAATAGAGCTTGATAAAATCATTTTAAAAAGATAATGGGTAACAATCTTTGAAATATGAACCACTAAGGAACGTAATAAGCAATATATATTTGTAATACAGTAGACTCCTTCAGCAGCGCACATCATCACAGATGTAAACAATGCAACTCTCATTTTAGATGCAAGGATAAAATAACAGAATTTTTTAGTTTTACATCATTCTGGAGGTATTTTAATATGTAATTCTCAATAATATGACTGAACTCATGGTTTTTCATGAAAGAAGTATAAATTTATTTCTGAAAAAAATCAATACATTGCTGATATCGTTGATAAACACAATCATTTTACCAAAAATTTTATGAATTAGTCAAGCTTTTTTTTTGTGATTAAGACTGGCTAAACTGAAATAAAACTTCCTTACTTTATGATTTTGATGTGAATCAATAGAGTACCTTTAAAAGGAAAGTTTGATTGAATAATTCTAGAAAAATGTATCATGCATATTTACATATACATTAATTATTTACTTGATTATTACTTTTAATGATTTTTAAAATTATCTTACATTTTATTATTTTAGTTTATTACTTTAATTATTTTAATATATTATAAGCATTCACTATAATTTTGATCGCATTATTACATCTAAATAACTGTTTAACTAAACAACCAACTGTTAACTAAATAACCAAGAAGGCGGCCGAGGGAATATTACAGCATCTTAGCGAAAAAATGTAAACAAAGCAATGACCAGAAATCTGCAAAATTCTAAAATCTGTACAACCTCTGGTCCCGAGATATGTGGAATTGAGGGAGTCTACTGTATTAGAGTTATTACAAATGCTCTATTAAATTTTTAGCATATTGATTTTATCCTGTGTTTATTTTCTTTGAATTTCTGTAGCGCAGTTGAATTTGTTTACATATTTTGCAACATTTGTTTATGAATGTCTGCTTAAAATATAGTATATATTTTGTATATATATTTATTATTTTTAAAATCTGTATTTTCAAAAACTATTGTAAAGTAATTGTTGCTTCTTTCATTTTCCTGTGCAGTCTGAAATCATGCCGTTTTGAATAAAGTTAAACCTCAAGAAAGGTGATGAATATGTTGTTTAAAGTCAGTTATTTCTAACTGAATTCAGCTTTTATAGTTTTAAATAGAAAGAAATCGACAAATCATTTACTTTTCTGTTTAGTATGCACACTGCATCAGGTTTTTTTAAAAGTGCAGTTGATAAAATGATTCGGCACTTCTTAGTTATCCCGTCGACCAAATTACTGTCGCCAAATTGTAAGATTAAATGCCAATAATGGCCAATGAAACCATTAATTCGACGTTTTATTTGTATTTTTGGTACTTTTCGGTTAGCCGGGCGCCAGTGTTATATTTACATTCATATATACATATAAATGTACACACACACACATAAATATATACATACATATGTATATATATAGGGTAGATGTGCCAGTAATGGACACCCTTAAGGAATTTCTTTAAAAATTATTTTTTTATTAATAGTTATAATTATTATATTCCAATTTTTTCAATATTATATTAATCTATCAACAATATTTAACCATTCTTATAGCCTCATTTCCCCATATGAATAGAAATTTAATTTTAATTAACAGAAATATATCAAAGCACCCAAAAGCCCAGTAATGGACACCCTCTGGCCCAGTAGTGGACACCCTCTGTTCCAGTAATGGACACCCCATAAAAAGTAATAAATATAATTGTTTTTATGACTGTATTTAGAACCAGAATTTAATGAATACATACTAATGAAACAAAAATAGTTATTTTTAAATAAATTTAACAATTAGGATACCAATAATTAATAAAATATTTGTGATAATCATTTACTGTTTGCATCAAGTATTGTAATTATCAGAAGATTGATGTTTTAATTATTTTAGTTGGATAGTTTAAGGTACTAAATATCAGACAATTACAGCTATCAAATTATTGAAACAGTGGTGGATTTAAAAGGTAATAAAAGAAAAAAAAAGTTTTGGAATATTAATGTTTAGTTTTGTGTCACTATTTTTAACAATCTTCCAGAGATTACTTGATATATCATTTATAATAATTAATATTACAAATATGAAGGAAATGATATTGTGAGTTGAATATTTTAAATACTAAATAAAATAATTAGTTTGAGGCCACTGATCTGCAGATTTACTAGTTTCATGAATATTACCTATAACTTTCATTAATAATATAACATTTTTTTTTTTTTTTTTTAATAAGGAAATATTTAAGACAGAAAATGGATTTTCAATAGCTTCTGTAACTTAATTGTTTTTATTTAAACGGAGAGGGATTAAGCCCTATGAACCCCTCTTTGATTGTGCTCTTAAACAGTACTTTCTACTTCCTGGCTGGTTTGATTGCCAGATTATAAAATATGTGAGGTATATACATGTACTACATAAAAAAAAAATATCGAAATTTTATTAATCACATAAAATAACTTAAAAGCAGCTATTTATAAAAGTTTTGGTGTTATTATATTTTGGTAAGTATAATTTAAAAATTAAATTTGATTATTTAGGTTTGCAGTTAACACGGAGTATTTTATGCACTATAAACATTACTAAAATTGCATTTTTAGCAATGTCTACATGGGGTGTCCATTACTGGAAAATGACTAATTAACCATCCCAGTAATGGACACCCCCACTTAAAACCTTAAAAAGAAATGAAATTTTGTAAATAGCCATTAGTATATAAAATTCAAAGTTTTCTATTGCTACTCAAACAAAAACATTCAAATTTTGCAAGAAAATAAATAATATATAAATTAATTAAACAAAGCCAGCTCTTAACCTCTTCATTAAGATTTTCACAGAAAAACAGCAAAACTTTGAAACATTATTTTCTGCTTCCTGATTGGATTGATTAAAAGTGTCAACAATAACATAGTTTTATAAAACATACAAGGGGGAGTTATAAAAAAAATAATTAAAGCTAAATATTTATTAGTTATTTTTTTATGAACCAAAAACATCAAGGGGTGTCCATTACTGGAAGGGTGTCCATTACTGGCACATCTACCCTATGTACAGATATGTGTGTATATATGTATGTAAATATAACACTGGCGCCCGGCTAACTGAAAAGTATCGTATTTTTATTAATGTTTTACTAATTTATTTGTTCTTTCGTTATTTAAAATAAAAAATATGTCAATTTGTATAATTTGGCGAGTGGTTTGGCGATTTATATAATTTGGTGAAATTGGTCGGCGGGATAACTAAGTACCAATGATTCAAACTGAAATGTATTTTTTGAGATTTATGAAGCGGGAAAAAAAAAAAATATGATGCAATACATTTATTTCAATATTTATAGTATTTATAAAATATAACACACTTAAATTTCTTGGCTAATTAGTAATTATTTATTCATTAGTAAATAATATCTGCTAAACTAATTTTTGTATATATATGCATGTATTAGATTTTTTTTTCCTTTGTTTTTCTAGTTGCTGTAACTGCTATAGTCCATGACAGAAATGCACCGATGATGGTATGAGTAGCTGGTAATCTGTCCATCGCCGGAGTCAATTATTGCCACTAATATGATGACGAAAATAGTGCGGAAAGGTGCAAAATTCAACTAAATTTTCAACAGCTGCATCATTTATTGTTGTTACTTTTGTGATGGCCCGTTGGAATGCGTCTGAGAGCCTATAGATTTAAAACAATCTTTAATCTCTTAAATGCAAACTTGCAGGCTAAATCACATTCTGTATGCTGCATGGAAACTACTGCTTTATTGGCTGTGTTTATGAAAAGAAAAGTAAGTCCCTTATTTTTAGAAATTATTTGTGTTTCTATTATATACTGTTAATGGCTGAATCCATATCAACTCAGGCAGGGGGGTTACCTTCATAGTCTCAGAAGTTTTTGAATTCAACATATGTTAAAATTTAAGAAAAAGTAAGATACTTGTACACTTTCATTTTGCCCAAAAAAATTCCTGGCCCAAGATACAGGCCGCCAAAGATGACATCCCCAGCATCCTTTCTCATTCGCGATTTTCGATAAAAAATTTTAAAGTGCTCTATCTCTAGAACGGTGCAAGATATTTTGTTGCGGTTTATTTTATTTTAAAGATAATATTCTTCTGTTTAAAATGATATACCCAATTTTGAAAAATGTATTCAACTTTTCTTGTGACAAGCTTTTGAAAAAAAATTTTTTTTTTCGAAAATGCCAATCCTAAAAATTTTGATTTTTTTGCTGTTGATCAATACCACTGGGAACTATCTTCACTGTAAAGGAGAACTTCCACTTTTGAGTTTAACAAATTTTAGAAACATCTAAAAAATTCAGAGAATTTTACAGGAACTGTATATATACAGTTCCAGTAAAAGTCACTGAATTTTTGCTTATTTGTATCATATTTGTAAGGATAAGCCTACTATATATCCTAAACAAGTTAGAAATTGCAATATCAAATGTGGCAAATGAGGTGCGTGCATACTATAACTAGTTTTATAAATATTCAGATCTTGGTGCAATAAGTTACACTCTTGGACAAAAAGGGCATGAATACAAAATTTATTATGATTCTACATATTAAATTCAGTAATAAGGAAGTAATATGAATTCATCTTAAAAGGACTTAATCGCCATGGCAACCTAGAATCATTGCCTATCATGGTATATCATTGAATCAGTTATGTATTATACGATTTTTAAATAGAATGAAGAAAACTTTTATTAATGTCTTTTATGTTTTAATTTGATTTTCATAGCATTTGAAGTGATACATACTTTATTTTCAATGCCGAACATAGTAAAACAATCTCAATAACATATATCAATTACAAAGCAATACAAATTATATTAATACAAGTTAGAGTTCAGACAGATGGGCAGACAAATAGAATCCATAAAGACTATCAACTATGTTGGAAATTGTTAAAAACACATAAATAGGTCGGAATTTGACTTTTAGAAATTTATGTCAATAGACGGAAGCATACTTGAATACTTTCATACAACCCTGTATTTTACCTACTATCTTTATATACATGCCACTATTTAGCTAATATTTAATTAAGATTAAAACATCCTTAAAACCAGTGAAATCACACTTCCAGAGATTATCATCCATAGACGGCCATGTTTCTAATTCTTTGCGTGGACCTGTATATCATTTTATCTATATTCTCCAAACATATCTTAGTATACTAAATGTAGTTCAGTGTAAAAATGCATAAATCATTTAAAAATCACCTTTAAGCTACTTTCATTCATACTCAGTAAACCCTTAAGATTTCTTTTGTGTAGCCCTGTATATGATCTACAGCATTTATGCACACAACGTAATATGGAAAAATTTAGTTAAATTTAAAAACTTAAACACAACTTAAAATGCACTTCCAGCAATACCCTTACGATTTTTTTTGTGTAGCCCTGTATATGATCTACAGCCTTTATACACACAATGTAATATGGAAATATTTAATTAAACTTAAAAACTCATATTGTAACTAAAAATGCACCTCTAGCAATCATCGCTAATGTACAGTATTTCCAATAAGGTAAAGTATCCGAAATCTTTTGTGTGTCCCTGTAAACACTATGCACTTTCTATGACACAGAAAGTAATTTTTTGTAAACCTCTGCAATAAAGTATGTATCACTTCAAATGCTATGAAAATCAAATTAAAACATAAAAGACATTAATAAAAGTTTTCTTCATTCTATTTAAAAATCCTATAATACATAATTGATTCAATGATATACCATGATAGGTAATGATTCTAGGTTGCCATGGCGATTAAGTCCTTTTAAGATGGATTCATATTACTTCTGTATTACTGAATTTAATATATGGAATTATAGTAAATTTTGTATTCATGCCTTTTTGCCCAAAAGAGTGTAACACTTATTGCACCAAGATCTGAATATTTATAAAACTAGTTAATACGATGCACGCACCTCATTTGCCACATTTGATATTGCAATTTCTAACTTGTTTAGGATATATAGTAGGCTTATACTTACAAATATGATACAAATAAGCAAAAATTCAGTGACTTTTACTGGAACTGTATGTATACAGTTCCTGTAAAATTCTCTAAATTTTTTAAATGTTTCTAAAATTTGTTAAACTCAAAAGTGGAAGTTCTCCTTTACAGTGAAGATAGTTCCCAATGGTATTGATCAACAGCAAAAAAATCAAAATTTTTAAGATTGGCATTTTCGAAAAAAAAAGTTTTTGAAAAAAAATTTTTTTTTTTCAAAAGGTTGCCACAAGAAAAATTGAATACATTTTTCAAAATTGGGTATATCATTTTAAACAGAAGAATATTATCTTTAAAATAAAAAAAACCGCAACAAAATATCTTGCACCGTTCTAGAGATAAAGCACTTTAAAATTTTTATCGAAAATGGCGAATTGGAAATGGTGCCCGGGATTCCATCTTTGGCGGCCTGTATCTCGGGCCAGGAATTTTTTTGGGCAAAACCAAAATGTACAAGCATCTTATTTTTTATTGAATTTTAACATATGTTAAATTCAAAAACTTCTGAGACTATGAAGGTAAGATTTTTTCTTTGGCTGCCTGAATTGACATGGATCATACCTAATGTATTATAACAAATTAACATCTTGTACTGATGTACTACTTTTAATTGTTAAAAAGTGTTTAAATTTTTTAGGTAGTTTCGTAAGAAATACTACCTATTGCAGTCGTTACCATGGTGCGACTTTTGAAAAATTCCTTCATAACTTTTCATTATATGACCCTAGGAACCCAAAACCACCCCCACTTAAAAAGTTTATATATATATGTATATATGTATGTATGTATTAAATTTGGTCCGCACGATAACAGTCGCAATTATGCACAGATCGTTTTCAAACTCGCCAACAACTTTGGGATGGCTAATATCTTGGCGAGGATTGCAGATGGGCAAAATCGGCCCAAGGGAATGGGAATTGGGGTTAAAATTTTTGAATACCGTCTTAACAAGATTCTGATAAAACCAGCTCTTACACAACAATGACAGGAAAAAATGAATATTTTTCGTTATAGCAGTTGCCAACAATTAAAAAAAAAAAAACCAATAAAATTTTCACCACAACAGTTGCTTTTCTATTGCAAGAATTTCATGTGAAAAAATAAATTAAATAAATAGTTTGACGATTTGAAAACAAATTGAATATTACGTCATAAGTTTTCTAGAGCAAGATTTCAGCATGGAAGCTCGAAATTAAATAAATAGTTTGACGAATTTAAAAAAAAAAAAATATTGCATCATATTAGAAATATAATGGACCTCAGCAGGTAAATATGTAACGTCATGTGAGTTTGAAGAAACATATTAAAACATGATAAAAACCCGACTATGGAAATATTAACATATTTTAACACTTTGAGGTTCTCTGAATTTGTTTTAGCCATTTTTAAACCCATCCCATATACATTCGTGTATATTAGAATTTTCACAAAATGTTTAGCTCCCTAGAGTTCATTCTTAGTGAAGGGACTGGGTTTATCTCTAGTCTTAAGTTTTGTTGGTGAATTTAGTACTTGACATCGAAATCTACCTCCGCCTGTAGGCCAGAGCCGGCAGGGATTTTTTTTTTAAAGGTTTTTGGTCACCTTTTAACAACTAAAATAAGTATACTGTTAATGTAAAAGTAAAGTAAATTTAAAGTTTTTTAATTTAAGAGTGATAATTTTTTAAGGGATTTACTAATTGTCAATTGTGTAAATTAATTATAACAACCAGATTAAAATAAAGATTTTTAGGTACTTTTTGGTTAGCCGGGTGCCAGTGTTATATATACATATAAATATACATACATATATGTATATATACACATCTATATATATACATATATTGTATATATACACACATATGTATATATATATATATATATAACACTGGTGCCCGGATGACCGAAAAGCACTGATTTTTATACAAATATAATATATCGCTCAGGCCTGTAGCTAAACGATGCTTCCAGGTCGGGCAAAATTACTTTCTTCTTTTTTTTAGACTTTTACGATCTCTTAAAAATATATATTATGTATTCAGTTTAAGTTTATAGCTCTTCCCAAAGTAGTTGAAAAGTGATATTTTTTCATCTAGCTGTCTTTCCATAAACTAATTTATGTAAATATGGTTAAGATAATACGGATTTCCACAAAAATATTAGGTGTTGTTGTGGAATGCTACAACAGCATCATGTCTATGTAAAATTTTATATTAAAAAATTACGCTTTCTTATGCAGAACTTTTTTAGAAAATATAAAACATGCCTTTTTTCAATAATTTCTCATTAAATAATAATTTTTAGTACATTTAAATAGTTCCTTGATTATGAATAAGGCATATCCCACACTGAGACGACAGAGCGACGTGAAGCGTAACATGAAGTGCAAAGACCGGTCGAAACAAAGAACGAAGTTGTTTCAAACCTGTTTTAAACTAGTTTTTCCAGCGAATTCAAGCGACATGTCTTATGTGTCGCCTTAGTGTGTGACTTGCCTAAGAACAGTTGGAAGTTTATAACAAAAAAAATATTAAAATACATATCTTCTAAGTAATTTTTAAAAAATCATGAAAAAAGTACCAAATACCCTCACAGTCCAGAGGAAGATATGCAGTTGAAATAGCTCAGACCTCAAAGTGTAAATGAACTGACCGAGATTTTCTGATCCTTGATTTTATGTATCAGTTTAAAAGAGATTTGTGCAGAAGTGTGGAATTTATCGTGTCTATAAAAAAATGATTATATATATATACACACACGTGGGTAGATAGACAGATAAGTTTTGTCTGAGGTTAAAATAAGATACAGAGCCACGCAAAGAATTGGATGCATGTCCGTCTATGGATGATAACCTATGGAAGTGTAATTTCAGTAGTTTTATGCATGTTTTAGTCTCACTTAAATTTTAGCTAAATAGTGGTGTGTACATAAAGATAGTAGATAAAATAGAGAGCTGTACAAAAGTATTCAAGTAGGCTTCCATCTCTATTGGTATAAATTGCTGAAAGTGAAATTACAACCTATTATGCGTTTTTAACACTTTCCAACATAATTGAAAAGTGTTTATGAATTCGGTTTGTTTGTCTGAACTCTAACTTCCATTAATATAGTTGGATTGCTCTGTAATTGATATATATATATGTTATTGAGATTTACTATACCATGTTCGGTATTGAAAATAAAGTATTTGTAGCATTCATAGTTTAGATTTATCTACAGAGACACTCAAAAATATTCCACTACATACCGGTCTATGGGGAAATTTCGTCGTAATTATATAAATACGTAGCACCTATAGTCGCCATTTGGTCCATCCATCTGACAGTGTAAAATATACCTAGACGAATGGTTTGAAATTGAATATATAATCGTTGCAGAAATTTGTTGAGTCATTTCAAATTTTATGAAAATAGAGTCAAAACTTAAAAAGGTATTAATAAAAGTTTTCTTCATTCTATTAAATCCTATCATATGAAAATAATTCAATGATATCCCATGATAGGTAATGATTCTAGGTTGCCATGGTGATTATGTCATATTTAAGATGGAGTCATATTATTTCTGTATTACTGAATTTAATATACTATATAATAGTAACACTTTTTTTTTTCATATATTTTTGGGTAAGAGTGCAGCAGCTGTTGCAACAAGATGTCAATATTTATAAAACTTAATTATAGTACAAACGCACCTCATTTGCCATGTTTGACATACAATTTCCAACTTGTTTACTATACTGTTACTCTATAGTTTAAATTTTGCATTTTCTTTTTTTCTCTTTTTCTGTCTTTTTCTTTTTTGATGGAAGTAAACAGTTTTTAAATTGCAAAGTGTGTCTCTTCTTTTCTCCAATACACCGCATAACTACATAACTTTTTGAAAAAGGGTTGCACTGGGGAGTGAATCTCATAAGTTTTCCTCGGCAGGTAAGGGGTTAATGAACAAATGTAAATGTACATAACTGCATTAAGGCAGGCATTCAGATGTCTGCTCTTTAATGATTGCAAAGTAGCAAACACTAATTAAAACTTGGCAATTACTACTTTAGAATCCTTAAAACACTATTAAGATCGGTCATCCTAAACAAGCTTCGGCATTCCTCATTGCCAAATTTGACTCCGTCAGTCTTCAGAACATGATAGCAATTACACAAACTATAAACCCACCAGCATACAGAATTGTTCAGCTCCAGATCAATCAATCAAGCACAAACATGCCGTTCTACATTTAGCATGCTTTTTGAAATGAAATTTTGCTGCTTTTCTGCTATGATTATTAATGGAAAAAAGAAAAAAAAATAGCATGTAAAAAAAAATAAATAAATAAATAAAGAGCAAAAATTATGCAGATTTTGTAATTGTCAGTAATTTTGGAATTGTAAAAAGTTTAAAAGTAAAACATTGTTTGTAGAAAAATTAAGACTAATAAGAATAATTGAAAAAAAAAAAACTAGTTTTCTCAAACAATCTTTTTTATATAAAAAAGTCTTTATTTTAATCCAAGCAATTGCTCAAATTAATTTACACAATTGACGATTAGTAAATCCCTTAAAAAATTATCACTCTTCAATAAGAAAACATTAAATTTAATTTACTTTTACATTAACAGTATACTTCTTTTAGTTTGCTAAAAGGTGACCCAAAACCTTTAAAAAAATTTGGTACTTTTCGGTTAGCCGGGCGCCAGTGTTTTATATACATATTTATATACATACATATATGTAAATATACATATATTTACATATACAAATATTGTATATATACACACATTATATATGTAAATATATATGTATATTTACATGTCTAACCGAAAAGTACCAAAAATTTTAAACACTTTTTAACAATTGAAAGGCTATTTTTCGGTCAGCTTGGTGCAAGTGTTATATACACAAATATATATAAATGTATATATGTGTACATAAAAAAATATGGTACTTGTTAGTTATCCCGTCGACCCAATTACTGTCGCCAAATTATAAGATTAAATGCTAATAATATTTGATCGTAAATATCACATGTACTTGACAACACGTGTTTACGTCTTCAAATGATTTTTATTTCAACGTTTTATTTGTATTTTTATTAATGTTATACTAATTTATTTGTTTTTTCATTAATAAAAATAAAAATTATGTCAATTTGTATAATTTGGCGACGGGATAACTAACAAGTACCAAATATATATATATACATATATATGTGTATACATAACATTGGTACCTGGCTAACCTAAAAGAAGTACGTCAGTATAAGGTGTTAATTTGTTATAATACATTAATAGTATATAATAGAAACAAAAATAATTTCTAAAAATAAGTGACTTACTTTTCTTTTCATAAACACAGGCAAAAAAGCAGTTGTTTCCATGCAGCATACAGAATGTGATTTAGCCTGCAAGTTTGCATTTAAGAGATTAAAGATTGTTTTAAATCTATAGGCTCTCAGACGCATTCCAACGGGCCATCACAAAAGTAACAACAATAAATGATGCAGCTGTTGAAAATTTAGTTGAATTTTGCACCTTTCTGCACCATTTTCGTCATCATATTAGCAGCAATAATTGACTCTGGCGATGGACAAGTTATACAGCTTAACAGCTACTCATACCATCATTGATGCACTTCTGTCATTATCTGTAGCAGTTACAGCAACTACAAAAACAAAGAAAAAAAAATCTAGTACATGCATATATATACAAAAATTAGTTTAGCAAATATTATTTACTAATGAATAATTAATTGCTAATTAGCCAAGAAATTTAAGTGTGCTATATTTTGAAAATATTGAAATAAATGTATTGCATCATTTTTTTTTTTTTTTTTTTAAGTTCCTTTAACTTTTTTTTTTTTTTTTTTCACTTCAGAAGCATTCATACATTTCAGTTTGAATAATTTTATGAAGTGCACTTAAAAAAAAAACCTGATACAGTGTGCATACTAATATAACAGAAAAGTAAATTAAATGGTATTTTGATTTCTTTCTATTTAAAACTATAAAAGCTGAATTCAGTTAGAAATAACTGACTTACAACATATTCATCACCTTTCTTGAGGTTTAACTTTATTCAAAACAGCATGATTTCAGACGGCGCAGGAAAATGAAAGAAAAAATAATTACTTTACAATAGTTTTAGAAAATACAGTTTTTAAAAATAATTAATAAATATATATACAAAATATATACTATATTTTAAGCAGACATTCATGAACAAATGTTGCAAAATAAATTTATAGAGCACTTTTAATAACTCTATTACAGTAGACTCCCCCAATTCCACATAGTTTGGGACCAGAGGTTGCGCAGATTTTAGAATTTTGCAGATTTCTGGTCATTGCTTTGTTTACATTTTTTAAACAGTTATTTAGATGTAATAATGGAATCAAAATTATAGGGAACGCTTATAATATACTAAAATAATTAAAGCAATAAACTAAAATAATAATTATAAGATAATTTTAAAAATCATCAAGTAAATAACGATAATGTATATGTAAATATGCATAATAAAGATGAGATACATTTTTCTAGATTTATTCAATGAAACTTTCCTTTTAAAGGTACCCTATTAATTCACATCAAAATCATAAAGTAAGGAAGTTTTATTTCAGATTTAGCCAGTCTTAATCACAAAAAAAAGCTTGACTAATTCATAAATTTTTTGGTAAAAAGATTGTGATTACCAGTGATAAAAGCAATATATTGATTTTTTTCAGTAATAAATGTATACTTCCTTCATGAAAAACCATGAGTTCAGTCATATTATAGAGAATTACATATTAAAATACCTCCAGAATGATGTAAAACTAAAAAAAACCATTATTTTATCATTGCATCTAAAATGAGAGTTTCATTGTTTACGTCTGTGATGATGTGCAGATTTGAGGGAGTCTACTGTATTACAAATGTATTGCTTATTACGTTCCTGAGTGGTTCATATTTCAAAGATTGTTACCCATTATCCTTTTTCTTTTTAAATCTTGTTATCAAGCTCTATTTGGATACTATCTGTAAGCAGGAACATTTTCAATATGTGCCAAGGAAAAAAAAGGGTGGTGGGAGGGATAGCTGATCTCTTGACTGTTTTCCTTACACGAAAACATGCAAGAAGAAATAGAGGTACAGATGTCATATTCGCCCCATATTGGCACGATTTTTTTCGGCTGCCAATTTGGCGAAAACATCAACAGCATAAACAACATAATTCGGGTTACCACATCAAGCAAAATAACAACACTTTGGCGCAAGTTAAGTACCTGTTGCCTATATGATATTGGCGACAGAAAAAAATCGTGCCAATATGACATCTGTACCGAAATAGAAACATTTTTAAAGGCTTGAGCACACTTACATCCTTAGCATTATACACATTAACTCTATACTATCTTTTTTTTTTTTTTCATACACTATGAAAAATAATGCATGCATTTTTTTTATAACAATAAGTAAATTAAAACCCACACGTTAAATAAGCCTCCGTTTTCTATAATGTCAAAAGTAGAAATCGAAATATAAATTGAGTAATTTCTATTCGCCCATAGCCACAGAATTAGGGGAGTGTGTTGTACCTTGGGACGCTTGTACCTTGGGACATTGACAATTTCTAATAAACTATTGGCAACAGTTATCTTTTGTGTATTTCTAATAGTGACCTATAACCAACAGGTCTCATCATAATAACAGACAACATCAGAAGCATCGAATTTTAACAGCTAGGTGAAAAAAATAAATTTCACTAGTCCAAAGTAAATATTTTCCTCCATTCTAACTTCATTTTTTTCCTATGTATTTCTACAACAAGTCAACTGAAATTTATTTTCTTATAAAAGAGAAGATTTTTAGATGTTTTGGGTATGAGAAAATAATGATAGTTCTTCTAGATTTACCACCATTTTGATTTTATTTAAACCGTGTGGTGATTGTACCTCGGGACAGTAAAATATGTTGTACCTTGGGACATGTCCAATGGTACAAGAAATACGTGGTCCGTAATAATTTGGATAAATAAAAGTATTTTTATTGCTTATTTTACAGAAAATTTCACAAATCATGTGAAATGCAATAAATAAAACAACTCAACTTTATTTTGGATCTTGAACTTGAGTTTCATTCTCTATTTCCTTGAAAAAAAAAAAAAAAAAAAAAAAGGTTTTGTTGGCATAAAATTAGTTATTGTTATTGTACAAAATATTGTATTAGTTATTGTATAAAATTATTGATGAGTTATATGTCTATTCCCTGAATTATGTAGTATGTCCGAAGGTACAACAGGATGTTGTACCTTGGGACAGTTTGCCTTCCCTACTTTAAATGAATGGCATTTTTTTATTTTCAAACTGTCTGAATTTCTAAAATTATATTATAGAGAAATATGTTGGTGTATTGAAATGTTGCTTTTAAATTTTAAATTTGATTATAATCATCGAAGTAAAAAATTAAAATGTGAAAATTGTCCCAAGGTACAACACTCTCCCCTACTAATACAGTTTCTGGATAAATGTTAATGGAGCCCTTTGCAGAGCTGTTTAAATTATTACGTATTTTTAAAAGCTTACGAAGAAAAATAGTTAAGAAAACGAAATGCAACAACAACAACATTAAAAATGTAACTATAGAAAAGTAGCACAGTTCACACGAAAGAGATAAAAAACAATAAGTAGACTCAATTAAAATATAAAATTTCTCATAAATTAAAAGAGAGAGAATCTTAACATAATGTAAACATCGCTCGACCTACAATTCGGATATATAAACAAAGTAAATGAATCAAAATCCTAAAGGAAAGAACGTCATCAATGTTTACATAAAATATAGTTTTATAAAATAATTATCAATAAATTAATATTCAAACCTATCATTAATGAAAAAAAAGTAGAGTTCCCACCTTATTGCTACTATCCATTTCCTCTTTAAGGCGTCATCCTTCGGAAATTTATACAATGAGTAGTGTTCTCTCATATACTGTTATGAGAACACTGAGAAAAGAAACAGACACTCATTCTAATTAAATTCAGACCTCTAAACAATTTACGGCACCTAAAGAGATATATTAGGGCTTATTGTTTTCTTAATTGAAAATAACAAGAAATAAATATAATTGATAGAATATGCTTTATTATCAAACCATCCAACTACGTAAACACTATTTCAACGTGCAAATACCTTAACAACGGACTGTATGGACCCAATTTTCGGTTGCTATGTGAAGTTGAGGAGAAAGCAGCTGCCTGTGACGTCACACTGATGAGCTCTATATATATATTTCTTATTTTATGATTGCATATTTTAATACCGTGTGGATAAGAGACCAAAATACATCATAAAACACGAGAAATAAATGGCATTCAAAATTCTGTTAGCATAAACAAAATACTTACTTATACTTTCAGTAGAAAATTTATAAACATTCTAATAATACTTTATTCACTACAAAACTGGACAGCAAACCTATATTATCTCTTTAAAAAATACATGTACAGATATTTTTAGTTAAAATAGTTCCAGCCTAGTCTCGATAAAAATTCACTCCTAAAGTACTCAAAAAAAAAAAAAAAAAAAAAATCAAGGCACCATAATTATTCAAATACATGATCTGTTCCTGAACACACTACGGGCGAGTCCAGCAACCGGTCGACAGACCTATGGACGGCACTGGTTGGTTGGTTGGTTGGTTGATTTTTGACGGCCGATTATCTACACTAGGGATATAGGCCCGAGGGGGGAGTGCCCTTCGTGGGGGTCTTTCTAAGGGAACCTAATCCGTATTTACGCATGGCTCGAAGAAAACTCCGAACGATTAGGCCGACGGGCGCGATTGGGATCGAACCCAGCACGCTAATTTACAAACCCTCAAGCTTTGGACACCCTTGGCGAAAGGGAAATGTAGCCAAATAATTTGGCGAGAGAAGATCAGTGCGCGCTGGAATGGAGTGAGAATTTTAGAATGAATCAATGAATTGACGAGAGTTTTGAATCCCGAATGTGAAAAGGGAACGGTGATTTGGTTGCAATGTGGTATTTTCCGCAATAAATACTTCTCGGAATGGTATGTATTTTATTTATGTTAAACATATTATTGAATATAACTTTTCCTAATTTATGCCGATTTTTTTAAAAATAATGTACTACTTTTAAAGTTATTTTATTTTTACGATACTTGCTGCGAGTTGATTTAAGCCTAACATGTCAAGTGTTTTCAAAATGCTAAAAAATTATTTGAATTGTAAAATCCAGTTCGAATTTTTCTGTAATCAAATATTACAAAATATACATCAAGCTGTTAAAATTTTTAAACATACAAATACAAGTTTAATTTTAGTTTATAATTTAAAAAGATATAAAAAAGATTGCATTCGAATTACAATTCGTTACATCTTTTATCTGTAGTAGTTATGTAATTAGCATTTAAAATGAAAAAACTATCTACAGCCTTCTCCGATTCCCTCTCCTTTAAAACAAAATCTGTTGCACATCTGCATACTAAAAAGATTGATGCAAAGTATCCCTAGACTGTATTTTTATAAATTGTCCAGTTTGTGTATGCATGACTTGTTTATATAAATTGTAAGTCTTCAATTTGTGTATGATGATTTGTTTGGAACAGATGTCTTATTATCCCGGGGTCTGCCATCTTGGATTTTTTTCTTGGCGTGAATTAAAAATTGGGTACTTTTCGGTTAGCCAGGCGCCAGTGTTATATTTACATTTATATAGACATATATATGCACATATATATATACCTATGTATGTATATATTTATGTGTGTGTGTGTACATATATATATGTACATATATGTGCATATATATGAATGTAAATATAACACTGGCGCCCGGCTAACCAAAAAGTACCAAAAATTGTTTTTCAATTAATAGTTATAATTATTATATTCTAATTTTTTCAATATTATATTAATCTATCAACAATATTTAACCATTGGTGACGTTTAATACTTGGCGAAAAAGGAGTTTTCATGCAAGAAAAAAATCCAAGATGGCAGAACCCGGGTTAATAAGACATCTAAGCCATTTGTTTTTATTATTTTCTTAATTTTAAAACCAATTTTTTTCCAGATCAAAATTATGGACTTTAGACGAGTTGTTGTTGACTCTGATATTCAGCCAGTTGAAAGCATTCAAATGGCTTGAAATGCAATTGCTTTTCTTGCCTTTAAATGTCTTTTTGCTAGCTCTTAGGCGACCATATGGATGTGTTAGTTGACCATTCTACAGAAAGCTGTTTTGAGGATGATGCAAACTGTTAAGTCAAACTTTTCTTTAAGTAAATCAGGTCCAGCTAAATATTTTTTCGTACGTATCCTGTCATTTTAAACTTTGTGGTAAGTACTCAATTGTTATAATTAAATATAAAAAATAACCTATGACAGATGTCGTACTTAAACTTTTACATCTTAATCTTTTATGATTTGAGTACATTACATTGACTGTTTTTGTTTTCTTCATTTAATACTGCACATTATGTATTTACAGTTCCTAAAATTATGAAATTTAATCCCTAAGTGTGAATGAATTTTGAAATGCATAATCTAATACATTGCATTCAAGCTAATTATCTTAAGATCGAATTTTATAACATTCTAGTTTGTTAAAATTAAAATAATAAAACTTTGTAAAAAAATCACCATAAAATAAAAACAATACATAGAACGCGTTTTGAGCTAAAAATATTAACAGCTCGTCATAAACTAAAGTAAAACACGTGTCTGTAAGGGGACAAGAACTTTAGCTGATGACGAGCTGTTAATATTTTTAGCTTGAAACGCGTCCTATGTATTTTTTTTTATTTTATGGCGATTTTTTACAAAGTTTTATTATTTTAATTGCTACATATCGCCAGTTTTCGGTGTTGTTTCGCTATATTCTATTTTGTTCTGGTAAAAATTCCTTTTTTATTGGTCTTTGATTATCTATCTCAGGTATTGTTACTTATCTGAATTTTTGGTGTTTTTCAAAATGGCCACCGGTTTGTTGTGTTAATCTTTGAATCAGTGTTTTATATATATTAAAAAAAACAAAAAAACATTTGATATTGGTAGGATAGTCTATTATTTTATAATTAATAAAGTATATTTTAAAATGATTATATGTTTTCAAATATTTGATTATTTCAGTTTTAAAACTGCAGGTATTAGTGTGCCAAATGAAAAACAATATCTTCTTCAAAGCTGTTAACTTGACTAGTCTTTGTATATGAATTTAAAAGTACATCAGTGTGTTATTATAGTCTATGAAAATATATTATAAGCATTCCTTCTAAAATAGTTTAATAATTGTTTTGATATTTGTTTCCTCTGCACCTCAAGAATATTACTATAGTTATTTTAAATAGGTTTTCACAGCTGCAGTTTTAACAACTAAACTAAAGGAAGCCATATTTGTTTTTTCTTAGTGTAAACAAAAATTTAAATATCTTGTATTGAAAAGCTCTTATAATTAACATAAGTATTTTTATTATTTCTCATTAATATTATTTGTATATTCTATTCAGTTATAAATATTTTTGGCTTAAGAATTGTTTTTATTTAAGCATTATTAGGTCTTACTATAGTTATTTTAAATGGGTTTTCACAGCTGCAGTTAGCAAGTAAACTAAAGGAAGCCATATTTGTTTTTTCTTAGTGTAAACAAAAATTTAAATATCTTGTATTGAAAAGCTCTTATAATTAACATAAGTATTTTTATTATTTCTCATTAATATTATTTGTATATTCTATTCAGTTATAAATATTTTTGGCTTAAGAATTGTTTTTATTTAAGCTTTATTAGATCTTACTATAGCTATTTTAAATAGGTTTTCACAGCTGCAGTTAACAAGTAAACTAAAGGAAGCCATATTTGTTTTTTCTTGGTGTAAACAAAATTTTTGAACAGGAAATTTAAATATCTTGTGTATATTGTAATGAAAAATTCATATAATTAACAAGTATTTTTGTTATTTCTCAAGAATGTTATTTGTATATTTTATTCAGTTTTAAAAATTTTTGGCTTAAGTATTGTTTTTATTTAAGCATTATCAGGCCTAACTTTATCTTCATAAAGATAAGTCTTCATCATATTCTTTTGAGAAACTCATTTTAATGTTACTTCTCATTGTTAAATTTTTTAAGTAACATAAATCTTCATTCACTGTTTGTTTTTCTGAAATATTGAAAATGCATAAATGGTCTCCTCTTACTGTTTATCATACTATAAACAATAAATATAGCCCTTTTTTACATTACATCATACAGAAAATATATTTTATTTTTTAAATTATATGTTGCAGTTCACTTGAAAGAAATCTTTTTATTTTTGACAAGTTTATATATATATATATATATATATATATATATATATATATATATATATATATAAAGTTTAAAATAATTTAATCGATAAAATGATTTCTGCTTAATCCTTTATTGTTTCCTTTTTTATTTTGCTTGCTTTCCATATCAAATATAGAAAATTATGTTTGCTTGTATGACAGACAACTTATTTAGAAATATATTATTAAATTTTATTTTTAATATTTTAATTATTTGAAATAATTAAAGTACATATGTACAATCCTTCTCCCTCCTTCCGATAAATTGATCTTATAGCTTTTAAATATATAGTGCAATGCAACAAATTACAAGAATTTAAGCTCGTACTCAATAAATAATTCTTAAGAAAAGTATTGGGACAATTTATTTATTGTAAATTACTCGAAATAGGCTAAACAATTCCTTTAATGCTGGTTCATTAAACTTAGTTTTTTTGTTGTTTTTTTACATGCAGTTTAAAAACAGATTAGACCATTACATATAACACCTGCTTTAAGCTATATTAGTTCTTCAATGTCTTTTTCCTAATTATATTATGTACAAATTTGCCATTCATTTCTACTATTAAAAAATACCACATTGCAGAAAAATTTTGCTGTTTTTGAGGCTTGTCGTAGCAGAAAGTTTACAAAACTTTTGCCACAGGGCTATGTAAGGTATGTGTAAGGATCGACTGAAACTGAATTTCGGTAAGCTTCCTATTTTTGGCCAAAAACGAAAACATAATTTTTTTAAAGGTATTAATACATACATAAATATATGAAAATATGAATTAATTGTATGTGTGGTCCGAGTTGGCTCTGTGTGCCTTTGACCGAAACTTTTTATTTTCATATAAAATAAAATGTAATTCATCTACATTACACATATGATTTTCTAATGATATGAATTTCAAGTAATTAAAAAATGTTTTAGATATGCATACCTCAATGTATCTTTTATTATGTAAATGATCATTTGTTATACTAGAACTTTCTCAAAGAGTATTGGAAAAACTTCTGTGGTTTCAAACTAAAAATGTTCTGTTACTGTTAAGTCTGCAGCTTTTAATGAGCACATGAAAAGCACCTTCAAAGTTTAGTCATATATGCATTGCTTACTTTGTAATTTGTATTCATGTCTCGAGTCAGTCATGACTGATAAACAGTGAAGTTTATAGTAATTAATAAAGAGTGTCTCATTTGAGCCATTACAGCTCAAATCATTAAATAATGTTGAAAATTTCTGAAGGAAGAAATGAGATTTTTGGAATACTAATAGTTTCGATCCAGCAGCATTTTCGGAGAAAGTCTGATTTTTGAATGAAAATTAATTTTCAGTTGATCTCTAATTATGTGTTTACAGTTCCTTAAATAAGAAAACTTTTTCCTATAATGTAATTCAACTTTGAAATGTATATTCTTATAAATTTAATTAAAGTAGACTAATTATGTTAATATCTAATTTTGCAATCTTTTTTTTTTTTTTTTTTCTACTGGTATAAATTTCTTTTTTCATGATTTTGGTCTCAAATTATCTGAGCTATTATTGTTATTTATTTGAATTTTTGGTGTTTCTGAAAATGATTATCGGTTGTCTTAATCTTTAAATTGGTGTTTACATTTGACATTTTTCAAAGGGCACTGCATGCTGCTCTTTTTAGATATGGAGAAGGCACCCAACCCTTTTCCCAGTATCTGCTTTGCACTATTTTTTCCCTTCCCATGTGGACTTTAGAAACCAGAGTTACCACCTTCTATTTGAAAACTGCCCCTGTCCAGAATAGCATGCATTTCCTAAATTCATCAGGATTTCTCTCTTTAAGGCTATGCTTTCATTACAACACAAATTTAAATTAATAGAAGATGTTAACATTTTGGTCCTGCCGTTTTCCTATTGTATTTAATACTAAATTATCCTTTTATAGTGAATTTTCGCAATGTTAAGGGGCCGCTGCACTGAAACTCCCAGAACTCGAAATCCCATGTTAACCTATGGGAAAACTTTCAAGCGCGATGACTCATTACCTAATATAATTATTAAAATACCGTTTACACCATCAGAAAGTAGACGTCAGATGCAGACGATGTGCATTTTTTAAAATTGTCTACGTAAATTTTAAGTATCTTTAAGAAGATGATAAAATTTAATCAAATGGAAATTGCAAAGTTTATATGAATTTTTTACGTACTTAAAATTTACGGAGATAATTTTTTAAAACATACATCATCAGCATCTGACGTCTACTTACAGTTGGTGAAAATGGTATTATAATAATTATATTAGGTAATGAGTAATCACGCTTGAAAGTTTTCCCATAGGCTAACATGGGATTTCACGATCGGGGAGTTTCAGTGCAGAGGAGCCTTAAGAAACAGCTATAGCAAAATTTTCTCCAGTTGACCACTGAATTTTTTTTTTTCTAACTTTTCTACAGTTGTGAAAATAAGACTTTGACTCTAATTTAATAAAAAAAAAATGCATGCCAGCCAGTGAAACACGGTGCAAATCAGTGATAAGTCTGATTATTAAAGGGTAGAAACAACTGCATTCTTTCCGTTTAACGATACAGTTTGCAGGTGTGATCCAGTCCACTCATCAGTCAATTCCCTCATAAAGTGAATATCCTTTATTTGTTTGCCTATATATTATTATTTTGATTCTGTTTTATAAGTAAAAATGTTCACAGAAAATTTTAAAATGAGTATAATTTACGTATAATTTTTTTTTAAGTTTAGCCAATTGATATTTTTAATGTTCCTTATTTAAAACCATATACAGAAGATATTTTCGGGATCCTGTCCATTCACTTTTTTTTTTTAATGAACAGGGAGGCTGTGCATGTAATCTCTGTGGATATATCTTAATACATTGGTTATAATTATGTCCCAGACACTGAAAAAAATCTTGATAGCTTTATAAATGACATTTATTCATTTAGAGGTCTACACAGGCCAGATTTCTAGACCCAGCCCGGCCCAAGCGAAAGCTTCCCCGGTATGATGTAAAAATTAAAAGTTCAGTCCGGTCCTGGCCCATGCAAAAAAAAAAAAAAAAAAATTAAATCAGACGCGGCTCAATTTCTACAAAAAATTCCAGTTTTTCTTAACATACAATCAGGGTTGGGTTTTTGACATGACAAGCATCAAAAACTGGTTTAAACTGTCAAAAACCGCCAAATACATGTAACACACTAAAACATTTTAACAACAATAGGTAAACATTAAATAAGTCAAGGATTTATGTGATCTTTTATTTAAATTTATTGTAATTTAATAATAAAAAAAAATTATTAATTGCAATAAAATATTTTTATTTTTTGGAATTTTCAATCAGAAGAAAATCATTTTGTACAATTAAATAATCTGCGTCAATTTTACCACGCAGCATGCTGCAGCACACAACGTGTTTAGCACATTTATTTACACCCAGATGATTTCTGAGTTTAGAGTGTATGAAGCGTTAGAAAATAGTCTGTCTCTTAATTGATGCTGAGCTAGTAGGACTTGATAGCAAAAGCATTCCTAGATGAGCAAGTTTTGCAGCAGGCTCAAAAAGCTATTGCATTTAATGATACCTTTCCACCAAGAAATGGGGTCCCTCCTATAGCACTGAAATAAGAAGACGGGAAAGGGGATTCTTTAGCTTCATACACAATAATATGGGTAAGCATCCATGAATTCTCTCTGTAGCTCAAGCGCGAGCTGAATCAACTGATAAATCAGTCAACCCTTGCCCCTGATGGTTGGGATACAAAATATAAGCCAAACAATGATATGGTTTCTGTTGTGCACTTTTTCAATATGGGGCTTAAAGGAATTTTCTTTTAGAAGACCGAGCCAATTTTGTTCAGCTTTAAAATCAAAAACATTTTTATATATTTAAAGAAAGCATGTTTTAAAAAGATTTTGACTTTAAGCTTTTTTTTTTTAATTACTTCTCTTATTTTGTAAATGTTTAAGATTAAGAATCCAATTTCAATTTTGAATGAAATGGTTATTGCCTAGACTAGAATAACATTGATGCACATTATCTTGTTATATATACAAAAAAAAAATCTGCATTTTTCAAAGTTTTTTTGTATAATAAAAAGTCTAGCTAATGCTTTAAGCTCTCAAAAGTAAGAGAAATTAAAACGATTTTAAGTAAGAGAAAAAATGTACAGTTCAGGTGAGCTTAATGTCTATTTTTTTTTTAAATACAGTTTTACAAAAAATAAAAATTTTAGCCTGTTAAAAAGTTGTACTTAACAATAATACTTTACTATGTACTAATTATTGATATACAGTAATAGTGAATTTAAAATATTACATGTAATGTTGTCATGTGTGACATTTAATGTGAATTTTTACAAATCAATTTTGTATTTGAGGTTTTTGACATGATGGTTTAAACCCGACATGAACTGACACACGTCAAAAACCTGCCAACCCTGCATACAATTAAGATTGAGATTCTTTTAAAGAATACTATACATATTTATAGGAAAATTTTACAGCATATTTTAGATTATATGTGTTCACAAGACAGAAAATACACAATAGCAACAGCAATGTTAGACGCTTAGACATTCATGAGAAAATTAACGTAATTTAGAATAAAATAAAAAAAGAGGTTTAAAAACATCACAACTTTTGAAGCCGTATAGTAAAAAGTAGATTCTTGAAAATATTTCTCTGTAATTAAGGCTCAAATACAAAGAAGCAACTTTCTGACACATTACTGAATTCATTTTTGTTCGCTGTTCAGAAACACGTAAAATTGACAGGTGTTCTTATTCAGGAACTATGTAATCAAATGGCGTTTTCTATTTTTAGCCAAAATATTGTCAAAGTTGGAGTTTTGAATCGAATTTCTGTACGTGATAGCATGGGAAAGGAGAAAAACCTGTTGTTATGTGACAAAAATCTCATTTTACTTGATAAGCATTGACTTGATATTTATTTAAAAAATGGAAATTGCTATTTGATTCCAAATCGCCTGAGTAGTCAGGCATGTCAATTTTATAACTTTTATAGTTAAAAATGCTGCCACTGAGCCCTGCAAAGTTAAGTTTGTGTTTAACGGAAAATGCGACTTTCTCCAAAATCCAAAACCCAGGATAATCACCATAACATTCCAGCAAAGTTTGAATAAACTGCTACTGCCCCTTTTAGTTTCACTTGATTTGGAAATAGGCTGTGGGGGGAACATACTTTTTTTGCATTACATTTTTGACAATATCTAAAATTAAAACAAATATTTTTGAATACGGTTTTACAAGATCTTTCCAACAATACCCAACATGATACACACATGCCGAAAAAAAATAAAGTTTTTTTAAAAATTTAATATATATATTTTTAAATATTTGTGGATAGCTAAAAATCTATAAATATGTGAACACGATTAACTTATAATGGCTCCATTTTCTTTTTTTAAGTATGGTACCCTAAAAAAATCAATGAAAAATAGATCTAAGAATTTAAAATGTTGTGATTGGGGAAGGGTGGCACAAAGAAGAGGAAACTGAAATTTCAAGAGGGAATTTAAATGACATTTTTATCACAAGCGGTAATTACTGAAAGGAGGATTTAGGAAATTTTGAAGAATTCTTGCCCTTGTTGGGAATAAATTTCACTTACTAACCGTAATTTCTGGAAGAAACGCCGCATGTGAAATTTCCGCAGTAATCGCGAATGACATGCTAAACAGAAACATATTAATAAGCTGAATTAAGAAATTATAAAAATGAAATTATTAATTAGAAGTAAATAATTTAAATACAAAATTCGAAATTATTAATATGATTTAAATAATATAAATACGAAAAACTACACTGAAATTACACAAAATCTGCAGCTTAAATTTTGGCATATGGCACGGATGATAAATTGCATCATTACCTTGGTATATCACGAATGATTCTGCAACAAAAAAAATTAATTAAACTGAATTTTAGAAACCACAAGTACCAAAATATGAAATTATTAATTTGATATAAATAATATAAGTATGATATTCAAAATTGATAATTCATTATAAATAATATTTAAAAGAAAAAAAATCCCATTGAAATTGAGTAAACTTTTCTATACACTGAAGAGTGTCATGAGAACGATTGGGCGTTAGCAGTCTCAACTTTATCTCAAGTATCTTAAATAGCGTGTTCGAACGGGATAAAATGACATTTATTTTCACCGTGCCATATATTAAAATTATTTACAAATAGATAATAAACGTATTAATTTTAATATTTAGTGCTATGTACAAATAAAATAACATTATCACACCCCATTTCGTCAATTGAATAAGATATGAAAATTCTCATTTTAATCATTTTTAAAAGAATCTGTAGATCGGAAATACAGACTTTTTTTAAAGGGGGGGGGGATTAAAAAGAAACCTCATGCAATAATTCATCGAGATCCAGTAATTTTAAACGGAAAAGCATAGAATTTGCTGGCATATCTATCAAAGTGATTTGAAATCGAATACGTTTTTCCATTTTCGATAAATGTATTATATCTTAAGTTATAAACGATGGCTATTTGATGATGACCTTCCCTGAGTTGTCTTATCTGGAAATTCAGTTCAAAAAATCAACTTTCAGCATTTTCTAAATGTTTTTTCCCTTATCAAAAACTGAAAAATGCTATTAAATTTTGTTAAGTATTAATAAATGCACCAATAGTTTTTATACGATTAAAATTAAAAATGACTTATAGTGAATACAACCGTTATTTATGTGTGTATGCGTGTTTTATAATAAAGTTCTCAAAAACAAATCAAAACTTTTTATTTAATTCCAATCAATCTGCAAGAAATTTCATGATTTTCTCCCTTCTTCTATCACTCTGTTTGGAACAGTTTAGCTGTCACAATCTCAAAGAAATAAATATAGATTTCAATTAGAAGATTTTGCTTTAAAAGCATTTATACATGAAATGATTACCAAGGAAAAAAAAAAAAACTTACCATCACTGTGCTGTTTCTTAAATACAAGATATTTTAACAATGCAATTGAATCTGTTTTATTTTATGGTCGTTTCTAAGAATATTTGGCGTTATTGTAGATATTTTTAAAATACTTCTTACATGAACATTTCAAAGTTGTATTTTATATTTATTTCAATCACTTGGTACAGAATTGAATCCTGCATTGGGTCGCGTAATCGGATAGTACTCAAACCCGACAAGTTCGGGTTGGGTTGGTACGTTTTATTTGTTTTGTTTTCCCCCCGTTGTGAGTCGGGTTGGTTTTAAATGTTCAGTTCGGGTTGGAATTTGATTCGTTCGAGTTAACTTTTTTTTTTTTTTAAAGAAGATGCTAAATATTTGTTTAAATGGTAAAAGCCAAAATAACTTGATACAAGAAATATAATTGTAGACTACTTTTTCGTAAATGCATTAAAATATGATTAATTTTCCTTCATTTTAGATTTGGGTTTTAATATTTCTGTTGAAAAAATTTGTTCTTGTCGGGTCTCAAGTTGACTTTCAGCAGAGATTTTGGATTCGGATAGGATACAATCCGGACCTTGCAGATCAGAGTAGAGTCCAACATTTGATCTTGTAACCTGATTTTACCTGCTATTGTTTTCTTATGGATAGAGGGGGAAAAAAATAGGATTTTTTCTAGAAAATACATTTTTCACAAATAGAATATTTTCTTAGAAAATATGGAATATTAAACATTTTAAAAATTTATATCCACTAATTTGTTTTATGTAACCTATGAATATTGTTTTAAATCATTTTCATAGGATTTTTACTTAAAATGTACACATTAAGATCTGCACGGACCTTTTTAATCTCTTTTTATTAGACTCGGGCTGGACCATGCTCGAGCTTAATTTTTATCTGCAGACTCTTGCCGGACCAGGACTGGAGAACTACTTATTTTTTTTGGGAGGGCCGTGTTAGACCGGCAGGTTTTTGCGAAAATAACAGTGAAATTTTCCTTTGTTCAACGAAATCTTTAGAAGTTTATTTCATTTTATTAAATTATAGAGAAATATATTTTAAAATCTTTATAGAGCTTCAAAATTATTTTTTCTTAAATGTTTTTCTTCCATTTTAAACTACATTATTTTTTCTAATGAGTCATGGTGACTCATTAGGGAAAAAAAAATGTAGTAATGTCCATTTAAATGAATTTCTCCGAGTAATCAATAATGTTGCCATTCCATATTTCATAGCTTGTGGACATACTAGTTTAAGCTGCAACTGCAAAATTTTTACATGAGTATGTATAAAATATTTCTTAAATAATTTTATTTATAGGATAATGTTGATTAAGAAGTTATCTGATTTTCTATCAAAAATGGAGTCTGGTTAAGACTCTGGGCTTGATTTAGTTGATTTTTCTTGGTTGGGTGGGTCAAATTTTTAGCATAAATGCTAAAAGTTTAGCCCAGGCAGGGCCAATATATTTTGATCGTCTGGGTCTGAAAATTTCTGCTCGCCTACATTATTTAAAAATCTCATTAATATTAAATTTCTCATCTTTGGTATCTGAATTTTTGGGAGTGAAAAAACCGGGAATGGGTTCATTCTTCAAAGGTTTGCAAGGGCCAAAATTTTAAGTGCTGGTCTCGGCCCAGCAAGTATGAAGATTATTGCCTCAGCATGGCCTGTTCCATGCAAAAATCAGTAAAATTTGGCCCTTCATGAAAATTTTTGCAAAAAATGCATAAATTTTTAAATCGCCATAATTCTATAATTAAACTTTTAAAAATATTATTTTTAAACAATAGCAATTTCTAGGCAATAAAACATGTGAAAAAGAGCCTGCCCAGGAATGTAAAAATCTAGGCGCCAGCGGGGAGTCTCTCACCACTAAATTTTATTTGCTATTTTTTGTTTAATTTTTTTGTAAGAATGGTAATAAAATTTAAGCGACAAAACCTATTAAAATTTAGTGGTGAGAAACTATCCGCTGGCATCTAGATTTTTACACCCCTGAACCTGCCTATGACGGAATCCTGCCTTAAACAGAAAAATGTGTTGATTCAAGCAAAATGAGTATATAATATGTGAGAAAAGAATATAATACATTTAAACTTGCTAAGAAAAGAACGTGTCTATAACGCATATTTTTTCTTTCCTAATTAATTTCGTCTTATAGAAGATTTTACTGTATAGCATTTTTCAGATTCTTAAGTCTCCAATACATAGAATATGGATCAGAGCTGCCCTTAGCGAAAACGAGGCTGTGTGCAAGAATTGTTGCAAGGCCCCCTTCTACCGATGTTTTCAATTTAGCATATTTTTTATTAATCTGCCTGAAATTTTGAATAGTAATTTTTGCTTTATTTAATGATAGACATTCCGTAATTAATGAAGTGAAGGTAACTATTCAGAAATTCTGCTAGCTATTTTGAATTAAAAAAACAACTAAATTGGCCACACAACACAATCACCTTTTGAAAATGTTCGCATGACATATACACGACAGCACAAACAGGATTATGCTTTTATTTTTGCTTAATAAATGAAGGTGAAATATATATATAGAGAGAGCTACTTTTTTAGGTGCATTCGTAATAATATAAATACATAGCACCTATAATCATTTTCTGGTCAGATCGTCTGTAAGCATATAACAACGCAAAAATTATCCAACCAAATGGTTTAAAATTGAATATATAGAATCGTTGCACAATTTTGTCGAGTCATTTCAAATTTTTATGAAAATTGAATCAAAACTGAAAAAGATATTAATAAAAGTTTTCTTCATTCTTGAATTAAATACTATCCTAAGTCATTAATTCAATGATATCCCATGATAGGTCATGATATTCTAGGTTGCCATGGTGATGACATCCTATTTAAGATCGAGTCCTATTATTTCCGTACTGCCGAACTTAATATATATAATCATAATAAATTTTGTATTTGTGCCTTTTTTCATAAGAGTACAACAGCTATTGCACCAAAATCTGAATATTTATGAAACAGTTATCATACGAACGCACCACATTTGCCGTACAATTTCAGACTTGTTTAATTTGTTACTGAAATGATATAAATGTAGATAGATCTGAATAATATAAGGAATTTTTGTTTAATTTCAGATTAATTTCGTGTTAACTATCAAGTTTATTGGAAGCATAATGTTAAAATAAATTAGTTTATAGCAATGTTGATAAAATTGAGTGCAATTACAAGTTTTAAATTCAGGTTCCCTTATAAATTATGTATTTTTCATTATTTAATGCTTAAATAATGAAAGAATATGCTTCTGTTTCCATTAATTTGGTTTCTGAGATCGTAAATGTGGCAATAAAATAACGTGAATAATAACTTTTGATTGGCTACCGGGATTTACTATTTTGAGACCGGGACTGAGCTTTTAGCTGTTACACTGGGTCAAGATAGCATATCTCTGGCAAGGTCTGAACCAGGGTCAGAAAATTTCGGCCGCTTCAATCCTCTAGTATATTTATGTGATATTGCTAAACAGGCGATCAGTGTGTGAAAATATTTTCCTTTAAAAATATAAAATCATACAAATTCGAGGGTTTACACTACTGGAGACAGTCGGGCCCCGAACACTACGTTCATTTGGAAAAATTTTCATTTAAATCATTCAGCATTGATTTTAGGTATATGTAAAGTTATCTCGAGTTATGCCGGTCTTTTATTTAAAAATACATTTAAAAAGAGACCGGGCGTACGCAATAGGCTTAGTGCAAGCTGCCGAAGGCAGCGGGGCCAACAACTCTAGGTTTGTTTGGATAGATTTTCATTTAAAAATATAAAATCATATACATTCGAGAGTTTACACTGCCAAAGGCAGTGCAACCTCCATCATTCGGCTTGTTTAGACAGATTGTCGTGTGAAAATATAAAATCCTTCAACACTGATGAGATATTTTAAGCTTATGATTACAAGACTGGACAACGCTGGGGGATCAGGACGTTCATATAATAAAAATAAAAAAACTAGTTGGACGTGCCAATCCCAAAACTTTCTTTGATCTCATACATCTTATTATTTCAAAAAGTAGTTACAGATATTAATACAGTATAGGACCCCAAATCCGGAATGTTCGGAATATTCTATTTTATCTGAGTACACTAATAAAAGTGTGCTTAATTTTTTTTTTTTTACATTTTATTTATGCTTATTTTAAGCATGGTACTTCCTCAAACAATAATCTTAGTATATTAAAGTCTTTATTTTAATCTACGCGATTGTTCTGATTATACACAATTGATAATTATTAATTTCCTTAAAAATTAATGTCTTAAATCAAAAAATATTAAATAAATTAAATTTACTCTTTTATGAACAGTACATAAAAGCACTAAAAATTTCTAAAAAGTAATAAGTTACTTACTTCTCATAAAGATAGGCAATAAAACAAAAAGAAATAGCTTCCATGCAGCATATAAAATGTGATTTAGCCTGCAAGTTTGAATCTAAAAGACTAAAGATTATTCTTTCTAATCTATAGCCTCCCAGACGCATTCCAACGGGCCAACACAAAAATAAGCAACCAGCGATGCTGCAACTGTACTAGATATTAGTTGAATTTTGCACCTTTCTGCACTGACCGTTGTCATGTTAGTGGCAATAACTGATGTTGCTGATGAACAGATCACCCAGCTTAACACCTACTCGCACCATCCTTGTTGCCTTTCCATCATCAACTGTTGTAGCTAAAGAATGTAGCAAACTAAAAAAAAAAAAAAAAAAAAAAAAAAATCTAATGGGTACATGCATACATATACAGAAATTAGTTTTTGAAAAGCAAATATTATTTACTAATGAATAACTATTTATTAGCTAAGAAATGTAAGTATGCTTGTTTGAAACCATTAGACAAAAAAAGAAATAATTATGCTACTGTAGCATGTAAATATTTATCACATAATGCTAATTATGAAAAAATACTTTTAAAGTGATATAAATATTGCAATAAATTTTTGTTATTTAAAAAAAAGGATACGATATGGCAAAACAGTTCTTTTGTTTACATTACATTTTTATCAAATTTGAGGATAAAGTTATAAGAATTCACAAAATGAGAGCCTCAACATCTTAAGAATTTTAAATCAAAACATCTTAAGCACAATTATATATATTTAAAAAATAAAAGCACCTTAAACATATTAATATTTAAAAAATGAAAACCAAAATATAATACAAGAATAAATGTTTGATTCAAAAGATCTACGCCGATTTTTTAAAGTACTCTAAAGTAGGGACAGAGAAACGGAAAATAGCTAATTATACATGTTTACTAAAACAGTATCATTTGTAACATTAATAAAAACCTTAAAAAAAAATAATAATAATTTTGCCTCAAAGCAATAATTTATAAAAATACACATGCTACCACTTAAATTCCTTCAACTATTACGAAACTTTAATAAAACTACATTTAAATACAAAATGTATAATTATATATATAAAAAAAACATCATTACATACCAAATAGAAGTCTTTTGGTTTATAAAATTGCCACGGTTATTCGCTAATTTAACAATATTTCCAAAGGATAATACGCTAAAAGAAAATTCTATCTAATCCAATATCAAAATATTAGCTTCTTCCTAATTTACACATAGCCGACGTTACTATGGCCCGGAAGCGAAATCGAAACTAGAAGGTCACGTGATCCAGATAGACGAAAAAGTCGATGGTCGAAGCATTGCTTGCGTTGAAAATTAGCTCGGCGCCGCATGCGATATTTATTACAATATAAATACTTTCATAAACATAATTAAAGTAACTTCCGCCGGGGGGGGGGGGGGGGGCAGTCACTCCTTTTTGACGAAAACTTCTTAATTATATTTTCTGTTAGTGTTTAATAATTTTAAATCACTCAGAAATAATAAGATTTAATTTTTCTTTTTAAATCCCCAGAGAAAAAAAAAGTTTATTATTATTTTTTTTAATTTAGGGAGAGGCAATTTACTTTCCCCCCCCCCAAAGGTTCCATTTGGGAGAAGTTACAGTTGGGGGGGGGGGGGGAGTTCTCCTCTAAGGAATCTGGTATTTCAAAATACATCTCATCACAAATCAGCCACAAAGGGGAAAAAAAAAACTTTTCAGAACTTGGTTGCACAAAAGCTAAAATGTCTATCCAGGGTTGTTTTATTTAAATCAATTGTATTAAACCAAATAGATTTTTCAGTGGAGAGTTATTTCTCCTAAAGAATTCAGAAGTTTGTTTTATGTTTTGTTGCTTAGACCTGCAAATTATAGTTCCCATATGTTTATTGACAGAGGTATTGATTCAATAATATGATCAATATTTGGAGTATTTTTAACAAAATAAATATTTAGACTATTTACCTAACATAGAATTGCAGTTTCTTCTAACATGAAGAAGATAAATGAGGAACATTGGAGTCATGACTCCAATGTTTTAACATCTTGATTGTTTTTAGAATTTTTTTAACATTTGTATTTTAGCACCTATTAAGTAAAAATATATATTGTGAATTTGATGTTCATGTTTCTCATTTATTTTATTAAGGTGAATCTGTCGTTCAACTTGAAATATAGTTTTTATATACGTATTTATTATGAAGCAGATATCATTGAAATCATGGAAGAAGTGTTTTCACTGTCTTAGATATGAAATTGATAAAATATATCATGGAAATTTAATTTGTTGATATTTGTATAGTGTATTTTTCTTTTTATGTCCCCCCCCCCCTTTTGTGTCTGAATTTACTATTTGCTATCCACTAATATATTTTCATTCCTTATGCCGCTGTAACTTGGGTAATCATATTTATACATTTATTTACAGGTAATTTACATATTATTATCTACATTTTAAGGTTTAAAATTTCCACTTACATTTTTGCAAGATATAAAATACCTTAATTTTAAAAGCAAACCCTCCTACCAAAAAAATTGTGATACAGTAGTTTCGTTACTATATTTTTATTTACCAGAGTGAAATCTAGTAAGAATCAACTATTATTTTTACAGAGAGGATTTTGTTGCCAACCAGTGTAATCAAGTATGATTTCCCATTCACAATTAACCTGTTTCTTCGCAAACAAACTAGGCTCTTTGCAAAAGTCGAATTTCTCAATCAGCCTATGACATGTATAATAAATATTATTTTGAAATATATCTTTCAGAAAATAGTAATACACCTTATACATTTTGAAATTACAATATGTTTTGAATATTTGAACAATAGCAAATTTTGAGTATTCATAAAACATTTAAATGATCTGAATTATTTAAATAATTATTTAAAATCCTCTTAATTTCAATTTTATATGATATAATATAAAAAAAATGTTTAAACAGCCTTAGATAGGATTGGACATTTCATCTCATTTGCAGCATCCACTCTTGTCCCTACAAACTTGGGAAATGAAGGGAGGGGGGCGGTGGCAAGGAAGAAAAATAAAAATAAGAATATTTTCTTGCAGTCAAAATTCAATGAAAATCCATAAATATTTTTTTTTCTTATAAATATATAAACAACTTGTAACTATCAATTAAGTTGTGAAAAGTAATTCATTATGAAAATACATTTCATTTCAAAACATGAAAAGCAATAAACAATTACTTAAATATTTTTTAACATGAAAATTAGCAGATAAAAACAAACAAGGCATTTTTTTAAAATTTAAAATTATTCAAAAGAATTCAGACTATTTTCAGCAATAGTTGTTTGAAGAAAAGGGTTAATAAAACGTGGACTCTTGATAATGATTGTAAAAATAAACTAAATATGTGCTAAACTGGGAGCTATTAATCTATGAATTGAAACAGTTTATAGGAAAAAATTAATTTCTTTTACATGAAAATATTAACTGAAAGTTGGTCTTTCAGCTAATATCTTTTTAAGTATATATTTAGAAGTAAAAAATTAAAACTTTGTCAATATTTAAATGAATTTTCCATGCTTTATACGTTTACTTTGATTTTAAAAATATTTATAAAATTCAATAAATCATCTTCCAATTAAAAATAACAAACATGAAATATCATATGGAAAAATATTGAACATATTTCAATATATTGTTATATGCACATAAAAAAAATGGATTAGAATTGTATTATCAATAAATATTGAAGTATTTAATTATTAACCGGTATTGTTAAAGTGGAAAATATTTAAAATAATTCAATCTAGATATTGTGTTATTGAGTAAAACTTGCCAAAGAAGCAATTCTTTTTCTAAAGCATACCTAGATTTAAAAAAGTAGGATACCTAATAATAAAAATACATAACTTAACCCTTTCAGGGGCAAGGTATTTGTATTCATAAAATGTTGAAATAGGTGAATGACACCAGTATTCACAAGAAAATTTATTTGTAAACAAGCATATTTTCGCATACTTCATTAAAGTGAAATTTTCATTGGGTTGATGCCATCACTGCTTTACCACCCTTCAAGGGGTTAAAAACAGCAACAATACTAAAATTGATGTTTTCACTTGCTATAATAAAACATGAATTAGGATTTAAAAAAAAGGGGGGGGGGGGAGGCGAATCAATAAAACTTTTAATGTAGGGAGACTAACTTCATACAGAAAATTTGCTATTTAGCAATAGTTAGAAAAGATTTAAAAAAAAAAAAACTTTCTTATGGTATTCACAACATGTGCTTTGTTTCTTTATTAAACATTGAAAATATTTAACTCATATGAATCACTTCATTTTAATTTAGTTGCTACAAATTTTAGAATTCTTATTGCATTTGTAATAAAAATACACTAAATAAAAATAAAGAACTTTTTAATAGAACTGTTATCCAAAAGTGCACAGGTAAAGTAACTTCCAAACCCCAAATGAACATAATATTAACAAACTGTAATTGAAACCAGATCATCAGCCAGCGTGGTGTGGACATTGTGTTGGTAAACAAGTACTTTGACAAGTTTGAAATATATTCTTGTGGGAACATCCAGTATAAAGGAACTAGCAAGGTACACTCACAGACAGAAAATTAAATAAAGATCCTGCCTCGCAAGTGCACCCAACTGTCATAAAAATCCAAAAATATCCTTCTTGACTCAATCCCTTGACCGCAGAAAGATGACATCTTCAATAACTGCATTACATATTAAGTTAATATTTGAAATTCATTTGGGATTTGGAAAGTTATTTTAATTGTACATTTTTGGATAATAACAATATTAAAATGTTCTGTTTTTCAATAAATATTTTCATTTATACCAGTATCTGAAAGTGTTTATACAAGAAATTATAAAATTAATCAGAGCAATCTATAATTGCTAAATTAAAATGAAGTTAATCAAATGTGTACTTCAATTAAATAACCAGTACTTAGTATTATCATTTTCATTGTTTAAAACAAATGTACATACATTAAACTGAATAATTTTGCTGTTTAAAAATAAATACTTTTGTTTATATAAAAATTGAGAGCTACTCTCACAGAAAGACCACTTCATAACCTAGAGCTGGAAAGAGAGAGTATTTTCAAAAAATGAGATACTTGAAAAAGAGTACTTAAATTTTTAAAGAGAGGGGGGGGGGGGAGAAGATATTGATCTTTGATTCACTGTTATTATATCTTACAAAATGAGTACTATTCTCCATAATACATAAAGAAGAGTTACACTTACTGATTATACACTGAGAACAATACTAAACTTTTTTTTGAGCACCTATTTCTAGATATCGCAGTACTGTATTAATGAAAAATATATATACATCACACTTCAATTATAAGTGCTTATAAAAACACATTTTAAACATACATATAAAATAAAAAGAGAAATATAATTATATATGAACTCACATTACTTCCTCGGATAATGCAACAACAGTTAGGCCTAAACTGATGAGCTCTTTTTGGCAGTAAAATAATTACTGCGCTAAAAATTTCACCGTACACGATGTAATCCGTGATCAGCGGTTTAAGAGCACGTCTCAATAGCATTTAAAATAAAAATTTTCAAAATTTTATCACATCTACACACAGATGTATAAACAGAGACAGCCGGCTATAGCACACAACAGCATAGCGAGATACTAGCAACTACAGTCGGATTGCGCGCGTTCAACCGTCTATCTGGATCACGTGACTTTTTCGCTTCCAAGCCATTGTAAAGTCAGCTTTGGATTGCGCGCGTTCAACCGTCTATCTGGATCACGTGACTTTTTCGCTTCCAAGCCATTGTAAAGTCAGCTTTGTAATTTACAAAACCTCAAGCTTTGAACACCACCTACCTACACCGACGATGGCGAAATTTGACTTTCCATAAGACTTTTAGCATTAGTGGAAAAACCGGCAATTTCATTGGCTGTCGGTGAACCGGACTTCTTTCCCTGAAAGGGAATAATCTATTTTACGAGTAACAGCGCTGCTACTCATTTCATCAATTGTATTTCTTGATAATAATAACTTGATGCATTAAAAAAAGCGTATATATTTGTCATATTTAACACAAAATCAATTTTTATAGAGTTTATAACATAATATATAATTAACTATTAAATTTGAATTAATTTTCTATTAAAAAAAAATATCAACTCGGAAACAACATCGACTGAGTTAAATTATGATAAAATAATTAGATTGCTTTAACAAGCAGATGCTATATAACTTTTTTATTGTTTACTCAGATATTTGCAATCAATATTAAAGTTCTAGCAGCTTAACTAAAGAAATTCTATATAGATAGATGAAAATATTTTTCTATGTCAATTTAGGAGATACTATTATTACATTTAAGTAGATATTTTATTTTAATTATATAACATTAGCTCCTAAGTGGTATTATGGAGTAAAATTATAATCACAATATTAGATTTCGAATAAAAATTGGAAAGCAACTGATAATAAATTAATAAATAAAGATAAAAACAAAAATCTCCATAATAATCGCTATTTTAAATATATATATTGAAATTAATATCATAATATATTTTGTTTATGTTTGATGTATATTACACTTTATTGCAACAGATATACAGTTTATAAGTCATAAGAATTTAGTAGTATTGAATATACAATAAAAAATAAGAAAGAAGCTGATAAATTGATATATATATTTTTTTTTTATATGAAAGAGAGAACTTAATTTTTAAAAACGAACACTTCAATAAATTACTTCTATTAATTATATATATATATATATAATGTTACTAAAATTCCAACAAAAAATGTTTTTAATGTAAGTTAAGAATATATTATTATTACATTATAATTATTAAAAGGACAAGGGACCTTAAAACTCATATTTTTGTTTTCTTTAAATACTATTCAAGGGCACACTATATATTTAAAAAAAAAAAAATGTAGAAAAATAAGGATTTTTCCTGAATATTTTAAGTGTTATCCAGCACTTTCAAAATGTCCCAACCTAATTCCGTATCAGTTAAAATCCCCAATATTGTTTATGCCCAGTTTGGTTTACATATACAAATAAAACTGTGCATCGAATTTTATATATTTGAACATAAAGGTAAGAAAAAAAATATTTCCTAAACTTTATGAAATTTTCAGCATTTTTTGCATCCTATTTCTGCACTTAACTACTTTTAACTTTTTCAATTATATTTAGTTAAAAAAAAAAAAAAAAAAAAAAAAACTATACACAGTTTTATTTGTATATGTAAGCCAAACTAGCATAAAAAATATTGGGGATTTTAATTGATAGGGAATGAGGTTGGGACATCTTGAATGTACTTGATAACGCCTAAAATATTCACGAAAATTCCTTATTATTCTCAAAAAAAAATTTCTTCATTTCTTGTGTGATAAATATATTCCATAATTCATATTTTGTGCCCTTGATTAGCATTTAAAGTGCAATAAAAAAATGAGTTTAAAGGTCCCTTGTCCCCTTAAAGACATTTACTTATTAAAAAAATATCTTATAAATCATAGGAATTAAAAAAATAATAATTTAATTAACTGTATTGTATTTACAATAAAAAATTACAAAGCAACCTATTATAAATTTATAAACATTTTTATGTATCAAGGCTAATTTTAAAAGATAAAAACTTTATTATATTAAAATTCTGATAAGATAATAAATTAATTCTGCAATTTTAAACTTTTTATCTGTTATTAAAAATCCAACAAAACAAAAAAAGATTCTTAATGTGTTAAGAAAATATTATTAAACTTTAATAATTAAAGAAATTTATTTATTAGAAAAATACCCTGTAAATAATATGAATTTTAAAATTTAGTTCAATTATCTGTATTATATTTACAATAAAAAAATTATACAGTAACCTATCAAAAAATAATAAAGATTTTAATATCTTAAGGCCAATTTTAAAATAAAAAAAGCTTTAGTATATTAATTCTGATACTTTTACATTTATCTATTATTATAGTAACAGATAAATTTAAAATTATCAGAACTTTATAAAGTTCCAACATGAAAATATTATGATGTAAGCCTTGGGGATTTATTATTGCATTTTAATAAATGTTTAATTATTAAGAAAAAAAATTAAATGAATTTTTTAATTTAATTATTTTAAAAAATTTACAAAGGAACTGACTCAACTGTCTTTTACTAACTGACTTAATAAAAATCAAAGCAAAACTCTAAAAAAGTGAAACCGCCAGCGGTGGGACAGAACACGCAATTTTAGGACCTTAAATGCAAAACCTTAACTAGCCTTAGTCTTAACCACTGGGCTAGATCATTCATACACTTTTTCTACCAAAATACCATGTGCTGCCTTTACACAATATTCTACTCTTATACTTGTCCTTTCTGGGAAAGAAGTTCGGTTCAGTTTCATTGGCTATCGGTGAACACATAGCCAATGAAACTGCAGGATTTCGCACTAATGCTAAAAGTCTTATGGAAAGTCAAATTTCGCCCGACGATGATACACGCATGCGCACGCTAATTTACAAACCCTCTAACTTTGGACACCTACCAAACGCGCATGCGCGTACTGATCTCTTCTCGCCAAATTATTTGGCTACATTTCCCTTTCGCCAAGGGTGTTCAAAGCTTGAGGGTTTGTAAATTAGCCAACGGGTATTTAACTTGCGTGCGCTAAAGGGCTTGGGCAGGCATTCAGTTGTCCGCTAGGGCGCAATCGCTATTCAGATGTCCATTTAGCGTGCCCTAAATAAAGATTCGCGCTCAAATTTAAGGAAAGCTAAAACACTGTCCTTAAGATAAGGATTGGTAGTTTCCGACGCCATTATTTTCTTCGCGCATTTTTAAAAATTGATATTTTTGATTATTTATTGCACAGAAATATAAAAGAGGTTTAAATAAAGCAATAAATTTTTGTTGCATTCATCAAAAATATCTTAAAGGTTCTTTGGCATCATCAAGTATTATTTTTATTTTTTAACTTAACACGCGACGCGATGTTTTCATTACTGTAAACAAATTGTTATGAATTAATGTATACAACAGATCTATAATAGGCATGTATTGCTTTTATTTATAATCTTTAGAGTTTTGTGATCATATTAACATGTAATTTTATATGCTTGATCACGTTTTTGTAATTTAAATTTATTATTATTTTAATCTGTGCCCTTGTGCAAATCTGAGATTTCCTAACCATAAACTACTGTATAGTTTATACGTTTTATACATTATATATATCATGTTTATACATAACTAAATCTATTTCATTGCTTGTCTCGATGCTATAAACTATTTATTTTATCGACAGATCGAATACGTTATATACTAAGTTTTATATTTTCTATATTATTAAATATTTTATGCATTCATTTAGCATGAAGTTTGCTTTTAATTATCGCTCTAAAAAAGTTATGCAGGTTAGTCCTATGAAGTAAAATGTATTTCTAAAATAGTTCTTATTTTGATGAGATTCAATGATTTTGTTTAATTCACAATGTTTCTGCATCTTGGCTTTCTTTAAAAAAATAATAATAAATTGTAAAACTTAAGATAACTAAATTTAGTATTCTTCAGATGATCATTTTATTAATAAAACATACACATTTTATATTTTAAGAAATATTTCTGAAATACATGCATATTTTAATTTATCAATATGCAAGTACCTTATTTTCTTTATGTTCCTATAAAATGTGTTTTCATAATCCTTCACACACAAAAAGAAAAAAAAAAATAAATGTGTTTATTGGAGTTTTTTACTTTTTTTAAACAGCCAATATTGCCCTTTATTGAAACATTTAATGCAAACACAAATCTTCCCATTTCTTTCAAGTTAAATAAACATATTGTGAGTCAAAAATTTTACTTAAATGAAATTAAAACAAAACACATTTTATAAATATTGTGTTGATTTAAATTTATAAACTATTTGCAAAATAAAATCTAGTTTACATGTATATTTATAAATAATTCCTTACAATGTACTAAACCGTTTATCTTAAACATAGATGTAAAGACTGTTCATTGAGTTAAAAAAAAATTTTGTTGTTGTTTTTCAGAATCTTAACTTTATGGTCTTCACAAGTTAGAATAGTCTTCAATCTACTCCGTGAACCTGTTGTGGCCAAAAAAGTGTCACAGAGTGCATGGTTTGTATTTTTAAAATCACCATTCCTCTGTGACACTTCTCTGGACAAATTATCTGCATATTGATGAAAGCTCAATCTCAATGCTTTGCAATTCTGACTTAATTCTCCATGGTTGTGACGAGCACTTCAGGTATGGCTTCAGATGTTAATATTATATTCTTATAAAAAGTTACAAATGAAACAAATGTTAAAAATTTGTTAAGATTGTTTGGTACTTTCTGGTTAGCCGGGCGCCAGTATTATATATACATAAATATGTATGCATATATGCTTATTTATATACATATAGGGTGAACTTCCAGTAATTGACCACATGCCAGTAATTGACCAAAAACACATTTATGTGTTTAAAACAAGAATCAATGTGTTGATAAAGTATTTTTGAATGCTGAATAAAAATATTTAACATCCAATGAATTGCATAGGAAAAGATTACTTTTGCTATCTATATTCTGATTGAATGTAAAAAATCAAAGAAAATGCACCTTCTAACAATATCAAAAGTGAATACATTCTGTAATAGTAGTGTTGTTTTGTGAGTTGTTTTATTAATCTTACAGCATCAAGTTTAATTTAGTTCCATTGGTTCATCAAATGAGGTGTGTAGTTCATTTTTGTTTGTTTTAAGTTAATCATTATGCATTTAATATTAAATTCATAACTTAAATGACGTTAAGGGGGGTGGTCAACTACTAGATGTGTGAATGTTGAAAGCATTCAGTAATTGACCAAAGTGGTCAACTACTGACTTTTTGCTTGTTTGCATCCATTCCTTTTGATACTTGAAAAAATACATAGATTTCTATTATGAAAGCAATATTCACCAATTTTTTATTTAAAAATTGAGTTCTTTCAGTAGTTGACCAGGGTGGTTAATAACTAAATATGCTTGGTCAATTACTGATCAAGCAAACACACATTTGTTATGTCAAGAGGGTCATAACACATTTATATAATAATAATGCAAGTAAAGTGTAATTAAAATGTAAAGATAACAAAATTAGTATAGTGAGGCTCTAAATATCATTAGGGTTTGTCACACAAATCTTATAAAAAAATGTTTTACCACCATCAGCTCCAAACATAGTTCGTGGTAGATTTCTATTACAATTGTTGTGGAAGTATGCTGTTAAAATTGCTATATAAAATGTTTTTTATGCTGATTTTATCCATGACAAAGTTCAACCCTAATTAACTGCAGCTGTATAATAATAAAACATAACAATACAGAATTTACATTAACATTACACTAAGTTTTGACTGACAAAAATAAAAATATTACTTTTAATAATCAGTGATTTGTTCAATATATTTTTTTAACTGTAGAAATATATATAGTTTAAATTTAATTTTGAATAATAATTAGTGTTAACTATTTTGCACAATAAGCATCCCATTTATATAAAGCATAAAGTGCTCAGAATAAATTATTCCTAACAGTAATTTTTTTATTGTACAGTTTGTTTTATTTAAGGAATGCATTTCTGGCATTAAATAAATTAGACAAAAGTTTATATTATAATTAAAAAATCTGGTGACAAAAGATTAAAAATTATGTAGAGTGTTGATTGCCAAGTGCTTCAGAAATGTATGCATAACTGTAGCACAAATAGGACTACAACTAAAAAAAAAAAAGCTTTTCACTAAACGAAAATGGCATTTAGAATATTTAAACATAATTTAAAATTAATTATAAATAACATGACAGATTTTGTCAACCCCACAAAAATATAAAGCAATAGGGAAAATCTTAAATATATTTTATGCATATATCAATTTTATAAATAGAGATTAATGATTATGTGGCCTGCAGGTTGAGCATGGCTGCTTTAAAGCATATTTTGCTACTACTGCAATTTAAAAATCCTTGGCTTTATGATTTAAATTATTTTTCTAAAAAAATTCTCAGAAATTTCAAATTCGTCAGTTTTTTTTTTTCCAGAAATTTGAAATTTTCCCGATTTTTTTCTGGCTGTCCAGGAGTCTAGACATCCAGTTTCTGTAGAAAAAAGCTTGGCAAACTTCCCCATTTTTTCATACAATTAATTTTAAGAAGGTTTATCAGTTCAACTTCAGAGTGGTCAATTACTGACACGGTGATGGTTATTTTCTAACATTAAGTGGTCAATTACTGGCAAAATCTCTCTTGACAACTATTACATTAAATAAAATAAAATTGCAAAAAAGTAGGCAAAAAATGTTTATTTATTATTGATCCTTATAAGTGATTGTTGCTTTAAAAAAAAAGTTTCAAGAAATATCTCCTTAAATTTAGTACAGATAAAAAAAATATGAAGAAACTTTCACTAAATGGTCAATTACTGGGTAGTTCACCCTATATGTATATATACAACATATGCATATATATATGTATGTATAGCACTGGTGCCCGGCTAATCGAAAAGTACCGATTATTTTATATAGATTATAAAATAAACAACTGTCTCAGGAACAGTAAAGTGACATTGATTGCCAGTTATTTTAGAAAAAAAATACTGTTAAAAGTCTTTGCTGGAATATGTAGATTACTCAGCATCCTATACCTTATCTATTTATAAAAAAAAATTGTTTAAAATTTAACTTTTTTTTCGCTAAATGCAGAGTAAAGTTACCCGCCTTTTTAAGAATGGCTCATATATATTTTCCATGTTTAATACTATTATATTCCATGATTGTTATAGTGTCCAATTTATAAAAGCTATTAAAATTCAATGCAAAAAACCCCAGAAAACCACTGTTAGCAATGTTACTTCAAGTAGGGGAGACGCGAGTACCTTTGAACACTGTAAATATTTTCCTTTAAATAAATTATATTTTTTAAATATGTACGACAACACAGTACTACTGTTTCAATGTAACAAGAATACAAAGCTTTACTATTTTGCATGCACACTACTGTCTAAGCAAGATATGTAGTATATTTTGCTTTCTTGAATCTAAACTTAACAAAATAAAGTTGTAAGTGTTTTGTTGATAATTTTGTATCCCTAAAATTATAATTTACTATTTAATATCTAAATAAAGATGTTAGCTTTAACTTATAACGTTTGTTTTATTTAAATTCTCAAACCTAATTGAGTAAATAGTTGTAATGCTAAACTCCATGTGATGGGGCACCATTGAACAAATAAAACTATGAAGTAAAGAGTTATAGATGTATCTAAATATTATTGTTGAAATTTTTTTTAAATATGAAAATTAAAGAAATTAATTGTTATTATGCTTAATATGAAAGTTGTACTAATGCAGGGCTTCAACTACAGGCAAATTCAGGACACACAATAATAATTCATGATTTAGCAGATCTGTCTAACAAACCCTATACTGTTTCATTTACAATAGTAAACATTATTTCTGGATTTCAAACAGGGTTTTATACATTTTATATAACAATTTGAATTGAATGTAAGTGATCATTTTAGTTCAATTTCATGCAAAAAGAACTCTTCATTACATTGGTCAGATTAAATTGCTTAATGTCTTCGTAAAAAAGAACATATGATGCATTTTTCCAGACGCATCATATACCAATTTGGTTGATTTTAAGGATATTATATAAAAAAGTTGTCACAATTAAACAAAATTGGAGGGATCCTCTGTTCTATCTCAACAATGTGCTTTGATGGATACAAAGTTGGTTAAATAATAAAAATATAGTAATTTCAGTTAAATGTAATTGTGTAATTTTATTCTTATTATTTTATACTTTGGAAAGATATGCAGTTTTTAATAAAAACTGTCAATATTTTCATATTTTGTTTATTTGTTCAAAGGTGCACCTAGCTTGTTCAAAGGTACCCCTATGGTGGGACAGGTTTGAACAGAAAACTTTCATCTTTTTAAAGCCTCACAACATATTTATCTGGAAAACTGTAATTTTTTATTTCATATGATGCAGAATTACATTCTTTCACTCACAAAATATTTAAAATTCAATAAATATAATTCAAGTAAAAAATATGTGGATTTTTTTTTTTTTTTTAAATATTCAAAGGTGCCCCTCTCTCCCCTACTATGTCAGTGATCTTATTAAGTCAGGTTAATTATTAAAAATTGTTATGTTAACCTGGTATTTTTATATTAATACATAAGCATTATTTGAGTCTAGTTGTAAAATAAACAAAAATGCTTAGTGAAATTCTGTGTGTTAGTGTTATTTTGATTAATTATTTTAGCAGATGATTCATTCAAAAATATTTATTTATATAATAACTGCAATTTTTTGTAATTAAAAAAAATAATTGAAATCCCCCCCCCCCATTTTTTTAAAGAAATGGTAAATCTTTTCAGAGTTCATTATTGCTAATTTTAATTTTATATATTAAATATTTCGTATCTTTATAAAAGTAATATAATTGTCTATAAAAACAGACATTGCATTTTTCCATATGCTGGATTATAGAAAATTAAATTGCCTAAATTAAATAAAACCCCCAAGTATTGCATTGGTAAAACTGATTTTATTTTATTGATAGCCTTTACAGGTTAATATCTCTATGTATTCTATTATGTAATATTGCAAATGTCTGGGTTAAAAAAAAAAAAAAAAAAAAGTTTTCCTCTACTTCTCAGAAAATAAATATAAATTTAGGAGTTGATGCAAGTGCAAGGTTTTTCTCTTGGAGCCCATTTTCTGAAAATAAAACATATTCTAATGAAATATAACATTTTGTAATGAAAGATGAAATCCAGTGACTCAAATTCAAATGAAGCATTTATTAATGACTTATTTAATCCCTGCTAAAGTTTTCCTTTCTGGCAGAGTTGTTTTGTTTGCAAATTAGGTATTTTACAACCTAACAATCACAAAAAAAAGTATTTTTTATGGAATGAAATTTTGTGAAGGTTTATTCCTAAATAGTATGTTTTAGCCATGGCCACAACCCTTTGCTTGAAAAATTTAAACATGAACTCATATAATTAAAAATGAACATCTTAAAAATATATATTCCAGGAAATAAAACTTAAAAAGAGTCTGTAAATAATAACAGTTATTATTTCCATTATTTAATTATGTTTAAAAAACAAACAATGTTTTACTTTTAAACCATTTGTAATTCAGGAATTACTGGAACTTTTAAAATCGGCACAGTTTCCCCTCTGCTTTCTTTTTTTACATGCTTTTTTCTTTTTCTTTTCAATGATAATAATGAACAGAATAGTAGCAAAATTCAATTTTAAAAAGCGTGCAAAACTAAGAACGGCAAATAACGCGCTTGATTGATTGATCGACAGCAAAGCGATTCTGTGTGCTGATTGGTTTATCGTCTGTGTAATCGGTATCATGTTCCGAAGATTGACGAAGCTAGATCGTAGATAAGGAAAGCCGAAGCTTGTTTAGGCAGACCGGTCTGAATAGCGTTTTAGGAATCCTTAAATAGTGATCGCTAAATTTAAGTTAAGAATCGCTATTTAGTAAACCTTATTCAGTGGACATCTGAATGCCTGCCTTGATGTAGTAACCCGGATTATGTTGTTTATGCTGTTGATGTTTTCGCCAAATTGGCAACCGAAAAAAATCGCGCCAATATGGGGCGAATATGACATCTGTTCCATTTCAAGTTTGGTAAGCATAGCTTTTTCTGTCAATTTATATTTATTTTTCTTGAACAATTCTAAGCACCTGTGTATTATTTCCTTTTGTGTATGTGCATATTTAATAACAATAAACAGTGATTTATGTATTTAAAATTTAAATGCTAGCATCCATCGAAAGAATAAAAGTAATTTAAATCTGTATTATTAATGAACGATTTTCAAATTGATCAATATCTATTTAATGTTTTAAACTTCGAACACAAAAAAATCTTATTGATATGTAACACATGCATCAACATCAGTACTATAAATGAAATGTATTTAAGGTGTTTATGTATATTTAAGTGTTAGGTTATTTTAAATTACAGAAATTTAAAATAAAAATATCTGATTAAGTTCTTCCCAAAGCTTTTCACCTAGACTAGATTTTGTAATGTAGGGTATTATGACAATACCAGGGTTCGTAAATATCATGATATTTTCGAAAATATCAAAAATATCCGATATTTTGATATATATCCGATATTTTCAAAGCAGCCAACTTACCGCTGATAATAAATGTTTTCGAGGATAATATAGATTAGAAACTAAAATATATTGCACTTAACATGAAAACTTAATCAAACAATGTTCTAAAAATGCATTTATTTATTTTTTTCTGTTTCTTTTTTTTACTTGGAACAAAATTGAAGATGAACTAATTGAAAACAATAACAATTCGCTTTATACACTTATAAAAAAATTAAGTATATGATTCAATATCAAGATCAAATATAAAAAAATCAGATATTTTTAAAACAGATACAAAAAGTTTTTTTAATTGAAAAATTTTAACATAAATGTAAGTATAAAATGTCTTATTTCGTATTTCCTAACATGTTGTAGTTTAAACTCAACTGAGCCAAAACTTGAGAAAATAGTATTTTCTAATGAAGCTGCATATAACTGCTGATTTAAATTAGTCAGTTTATCTTTCAATGGTTGTTCTGAATTAATTATGTCCCACATAACTATTAGTTCAACATTTAAAAATAAAAGCTTCAAATCCAAAGCTTGAAAATTTTATGTTTTCTTTTTTGGCTAAAAAAGTCATGTCCAAAAGAGACAAAAGTTCTTTATCAGATTCACACAGTCAATAACAGTTGAAAATTTATTTAATTTACACTGACATATTACAAACTACGACTGAAAATATCAAAAATATCTTGCACAACTTCATATTTTGAAAATAAATATAAAAAATCTTGATATTTTGAAAATAAATATCGGTTATATGTCATAATATATATCCACTGATATATATATCAACGAACCCTGGCTGTATATAAACGATTATTTAAATTACATTTTATCTTTCAATGGCTGTTCTGAATTAACTGTCTCACATAATTATTAGTTCTACATTTAAAAATAAAAGTTTCAAACATAAAGTTTGGAAAAGATTTCTTTTCTTTTCCTAAAAAAGTCATTGCCAGAGGCAAAAGTTCATTATCTACACCTACAGAATGACGCAGTCAATAACAGGTAGAAATTTCATTTACACTTGCTTTGAATGTAGAAAATATAAAAAATATCTTGCTCAGTGATATTTTGAAAATAAATATAAAATAGACAAAATACCAAACATGTTGATATTTTGAAAATATCGAAAATATCAAAAATCTTGATATTTTAAAAATAAATATCGGATATATATCAAGATATATATCATGATACATATCCATCGATATATATCAACGAACCCTGGACAATACAGTATAATATATGAGAATACAAGTATTTCTTCTATCATTATATTTATAAAACAGTTGAATTTTAATGTCTGTGTTTTATGCATCTCATGGGAGTTATTATAAACACTATAAAAGTTTTGGTATCTGTAGTTCAATTTTTGAAATGGTAGTAAGAAAGTGGTATTATTATTAATGTAAACAAAACTATTACAGTAGAAGATCTTTATAACACAATTCCATATAATGCAATTCTCCATATAACGCACAACTTCCTCAGATGTAAACAATCAATTTTGCAGTTAAGAAGCACCCATTTTCCCATATTATAAAAAATTGTGACTTTCTACATAACTAAATTTGATGCATTATTTCAACTTTATGTCATTAATTCTGGACTTTTTAATGAAAAATTTGCTATTATTACAATAAAAGTTTTGAAAATGAGTAATGTAATGAATGATTTCGTCCAGGTATACTCCGTCCTTATAAAGTAAATTTAACAATTTTCGGAATGATCTATATTATGCTAAAAATTATCTGGATAACTTCTGGTAACAAGGAAAGCAGTATAACGATATTCTAATGTATTTTGATATGTTTCAGACATATTTGGCCATGTTTATAAGGTAAATTTAATGATATGTGAAATGTGATCCATATAACGCAAAATTCTATATAATGCACAACCTTGCGTTTTTAGGTTTGCGTTATAAAGATCTTCTACTGTATATACTTTATTTTTTAATTATTGAGTCCACAGAAAAATGGTAAGTATTTTTAATAATCTTTCATCAATGTTAACTATATATTTGGTTACTTATTTATTAAATTATAACTTTTTTATTTGAAAATTAAGTCCCCCCCCACCCCCCCCCCCAAGTATCACTAGGCCTAACTTTTTTTAAAATCCAAATTCTTTTGAAAAAATACAATGTAGTATTAAATTTAATAATATTAGTTTTTAAAAGGAATGTCAATCAAAATTGCCAGTTATTAAACTTTATTTTGTGCCTGAAACATTTAAAAACTCATAAATGATCACTTTCTTTCCAAGTGTTAATCTATATGAAATAACTATTTTGCATTCAAACAAATTTTTCTGTGATATTAATAATTTCAAAGTGGCTGCTTATTTGAAAATGACTTACAAATACTTCTATTTAGATATATAATAAACTAAATTCTATTAATTTATTTTAAAATATAGGTATTTTGAATGCTACCTAATTTTTTATAAGAAACTTATGTATTTTTATGTTAGCAAAGTACAAATTATAAATGGCTGAACACCATTTTCCATCAGCAAAATTCATATTGCAATCTAGATAAACTTTTCATTCATTTTATTTCTACACAAGTCTTATTTATAATTTATGTACACAAAAAATAAAAGCTGCTGTTGAGGAAAGTTTCCTGCCAGCTAATTCTATCAGGGCCAAAACTAGCCTTTATTGTGCCTGGGGCAAACAAGGATTTTGGCCCTTCCCCTTTCTTTACAAAGGGAATTTTATTAAGTTACTAATAGCTGATTTATTTTAAAATCTAAAATATGTAACCATAACATGTGTAATACTGAACTACATAATCAGCTTTGTCAAATATTGATTTGTTAAAATCTGAAAACGTAATCAAATGGAACCGAAAAATATTTCACTTTATACAGGTTTCCATCTTAGCAGACATAATTGTTGATATTCTTTTTGTTGAAATTTTTTTCATTTAAGACAGAATTCTGTTATAGACTGATTTTATTTTTACAGATTTTAGTTTAGTTTCAATACAGTAGACTCCTTTAAATCCGCATCTTTTTTTAGATTTATGAATGAAATTTACAGTTAAGTTGCAGGAACAAAATTCAAGATGGCGTCAAAATCAGCGACTACTGCAATGTGTTTTTTACTAAATTTTTTATTTATCATTCTCTTTTGGTTATTACAGCTGATTTATTACTAAATAAATTTACATTACTTTTGATTTGATATAAATTAGCATATCTATATGATGACGTTTCGATCTTACGATCGCTTTACCAATAGATGGCAGCATAGGACTTTTGAAATCGATTTTGTCAGTAATAATTTAATATTTTTCTAAATTTTTATTTTACATAATTATTTTAATATTTTACTTATTTTAATGTTTCACTTTATTGTAAGCATTCATTATAATTTCCCTTGCTTAACTACCAATCAAATTAATGTTTCAAAAATGTAAACAAATCAATGACCAGAAATCCGCACAACCTCTGGTCCTAAACTATGCAGATTTGAGGGAGTCTACTGTATTACAATATTAAGAGACTACATTAGTCACGCGAAGACATTCACAAGCTAATATTGAACCTATGGGAGCATTATTGACAAATATCTCACGGTTATTAGTACTTAAAATAATTTTTTTTTCATGGGATACCTGAGGTTGATATCTAATGTTGTACTTTTTCGAGTTTGGTTACATAATTTTTTTTTTTTTTTTTAAATTTAAACACTCATTTTTAAAAAAACTGTTTGGAACCAGTTCTATAATTGCTTTTGCATGCTACGTGTGCTTAACAGGCTTATCTTGTTGGGTGTGCTATCTGTTCTTGAGTAGAGATGGTGAAGTATATGTTCATTTGTCCAAGGTCACTAATGCAGGTAATGAATGGCAGCAAGGATGATGATCACCCATGATCAGAAGGTGAGATCTTTAGTACAGACAGAGCAAAAGGCTAGTTCTACAATTGCTTCCTGCGAGAAACACATTTTATTGACCATGCAAGGTGGTGTAAATTAAAGTAAATTGGATAATTCTGCATGAAGATCCATTTATCTAAATTAAGGGGAGGAGTCTTTCCCTCCCTTTCCCCCTTTAATACTTAACCAATGAACCTCTAAACCTAATGAAGGAAGCGCCATATCGAAATAAAACGGTATATCAAATTTGAAGCAAATCGAATAATTCTGCATGAAAAACCCATTTATCTAAATTAATGGCGGGGGAATAGCCTCTGCCCCCTTTTACACTTAACCAATAAACCTCCAAATTTAATCAAGGCACCTCCTTAACACTAGAACGCCCGCTACCATTTTCCCCCTAGAACGCCCGCAGGAGTCGCTTCGACTCCTGTCTGTTTCATAAGAGAAAAAATAAACGAAACGCATAGAAATGAATAGAAGAGTGTAAATATAATATTTATATTTGAATTTAAGATTCATATATATATTTTACGATTGAAAGGACAATATTTATATACGCATTTTTAAGAAATTGGAAAATATTTTCAAAGGAAATGCTCACAGAATCGTTTCGAATTTTCAATCTGAAATGCAGCTTTTGCAAGCGTAGTCAGTTTTGGCCAAGCATTTTCCACAAACCATTTTCTTGCATGTTATGCAATTATTGAAAGTCATGTTGCCTTTACATAGTTTTACTTCGCATTTTCTTCTCTTTAGGGATTTTGTTTCAGATGATATATCAGCGAGTCTTTTTCTTGTTGGTTTATTTTTAGCAGATGTATAATTTTGACGCAATTCATCTGCTAATAACTGAATAAATGCTTGTCTGCTTATTTTGTTTCTCCGGTAACTTCTTTATAAATGATCCAGGCATTTATTGCTGCTAAATCTAAGAGATTGTAAAAAGTATGCACAGGCCATCTTCTGGAGGGCGCCTTCACTGAATATTTCCTAGCCATTTGATCAATAACGTCAACACCACACTTAGTTTCATTATAAAATCTAACAGTTTCTGGGGTTTTCTTTTCGTTGTTTTCAATATCAATGAATGGGTGGAGAGCAGGGTTCGTAAATATCATGATATTTTCGAAAATATCAAAAATATCCGATATTTTGATATATATCCGATATTTTCGATATATATCCGATATTTTCAAAGCAGCCAACTTACCGCTGATAATAAATGTTTTCGAGCATAATATAGATTAGAAACTAAAATATGTTACACTTAACATGAAAACTTAAAGAATATTCTAAAAATGCATTTTTCTTTTTTTCTTTCTTTCTTTTTTTTTTTCACTTAGAACAAAATTGAAGATGAAATAATTGAAAACAGTAACAATTTGATTTATACGCTTATAAAAAAAAATAACTATAGGATTCAGTATCAAGATAAAGTACAAAAGAATCAGATATTTCTAAAACAAAATTTTAAATGCAAAAAAAAAGTTTTTTTAATTGAAAAATTTTAACATAAATGTAAGTATAAAATGTTTTATTTCATATTTCCTAACATACTGTATAGTTCAAACTCAACTGAACCAAAACTTAAGAAAGATTCTTTTCTAATGAAGCTGTATATAATTGCTTATTTAAATTAGTCAGTTCATCTTTCAATGGTTGTTCTGAATTAATTATGTCCCACATAATTATTAGTTCAACATTTAAAAAAAAAAATGCTTCAAATCTAAAGTTTCAAAAATATATTTGTTTTCTTTTTTGACTAAAAAAAAGTCACATCCAGAAGAGACAAGTTTTTTATCTACAGATTCAGAGTTAATAACAGTTGAAAATTTATTTCATTTACACTGAAGTATTATGAATTACGACTGAAAATATCAAAAATATCTTGTGCACATTCATATTATGAAAATAAATATCAAATGCAGAAAATATGAAACATCTTGATATATTGAAAATAAATATCAAGTAATATGAAAATATCAAAAATCTTGATATTTTGAAAATAAATACTGGATATATATCCATTGACATATATCAACGAACCCTGGCTGTATATAAATGATTATCAGAATTACATTTTATCTTTCAATGGCTGTTCTGAATTAACTGTCTAACATAATTATTAGTTCTACATTTAAAAATAAAAGTTTGAAACATAAAGCTTGGGAAAGGTTTGTTTTCTTCTTTTCCTAAAAAAGTCACTGCCAGAGGCAAAAGTTCATGATCTACAGAATGACACAGTCAATAACAGGTGGGAATTTCACTGACACTTGCTTTGAATGCGAAAAATATCAAAATTTCCTTGCACAGTGATATTTTGAAAATAAATATCAAATATACAAAATATCAAACACCTTGATATTTTGAAAATAAATGTCAAGAATTTGAAAATATCGAAAATATCAAAAATCTTGATATTTTAAAAATAAATATCGGATATATATCAAGATATATATCATGATATATATCCATTGATATATATCAACGAACCCTGGTGGAGAGTGCTAAGAATAATAACATTTTTCTTTCTCTTTCCTTGATACACGGTTAGAGTAGTACCGTTTTCTTCGTGTTTTAGAAATTTTGTTTCGTATAATTTATCTTTCGAATCTTTAAAAGTTTTTGGAATTTCTCTCTTAGTTTTTTTCATAGTGCCTACTAAACTAGTACATTTCTTTTTCAGTTGTTCAGCCAAACGCAGTGACGTGAAATAATTATCAACCGTGACGTTAATGCCTTTGTTTAGAAATGGCTGCATCAATCGCATAACTACATATTCTGATAAAGTTTTTTTTGAAGGCCGTTTTTCACATTTGCCTAAATAAGGGAACGCATTCAGTAAGTACTTTGTTCGAAGGTCTACTGCAAGCCAAAACTTTTGTCCGTATTTATCCGGTTTTGAAGGTATGAATTGCGTGAAAGGACAACGCGTTTTGCATGGAAATAATTGTTCATCTATTGTTATGTTTTCACCAGGCTTGAAACAGGCAATACAGTTTTCAGTGAATCTATTCCATATATCAGATATCATTCCAAGTTTATCTGTTTTTAAGCGTATAGATGTGGTAGATTTCAAATCGAATCTCAAAAAGCGTAAAATTTCACAAAACCTATTTCTTCCCATAGTTTCAGTGCCCATGAGTTTGACCACAAAGAATGAATATCAATTCCATTTGCACCGCATGCACCTCGGGCATACAAAATTCCAATAAAGGCATACAGCTCGTCTAACGTAACTGTCCAGTTATCGGTTTCAAGAACACGTCTTGCCTCTGTTTCTGTGCATCTTTGTATTGGTTCCAGCATTTTTACTTTCTTCTATCTTCAATAGAAGAAAGTATTGTAATCGAAATTTTTTTCGACTTCCGGTTTTCGACGGATTTACACGTTTTAGGGGTCAGAGATCCCAAAAAACATGTTTATAGAAAATGTCTGTCTGTCTGTGTGTCCGTCTGTCCGTCCGTCCGTCTGTCTGTCGCCATTCTACCATCAAAAAGTGTATGAAGTTGTGCATAGAATTGAACCAAATTTTTATTTTAAGTTTTTGGCTATGGCAAGCAGATCCTCCCTGAATTTGGAAAAAATTCGCCGGTAGGGGGCGCTATAATATAAATTTTTGTGCGATTTTGAATATTGTACCATCCAAAAGTGTATGAAGTTATGCATCGAATTGAACCAAATTTTTATATTAAGTTTTCAGATATGGCAAGTAGGTCCTCCCTGCATTTGGGAAAAATTCGCCGGTAGGGGGCGCTGTAACAGCGATTTTGAATATTGTACCATCGAAAAGTGTATGAAGTTATGCATAGAATTGAACCAAATTTTTATATTAAGTTTTCGGATAAGGGAAGTAGGTCCTTCCTGAATATGGAAAAAATTCGCCGGTAAGGGGCGCTGTAACAGCGATTTTTGTGCGATTTTGAATATTGTACCATCCAAAAGTGTATGAAGTTATGCATCGAATTGAACCAAAATTTTATTTTAAGTTTTCGGATATGGCAAGTAGGTCCTTCCTGCATTTGGAAAAAAATCGCCGGTAGGGGACGCTGTAACAGCGATTTTTGTGCGATTTTGAATATTGTACCACCCAAAAGTGCATGAAGTTATGCATAGAATTGAACCAAATTTGTATTTTAAGTTTTCGGATATGGCAAGCAGATCCTCCCTGAATTTGGAAAAAATTCGCCAGTAGGGGGCGCTGTAATAGTGATTTTTGTGCAATTTTGAATATTGTACCATCCAAAAGTGTAGAAAGTTATGCATAGAATTGAACCAAATTTTTACTTTAAGTTCTTGGCTATGGCAAGCAGGTCCTTCCTTAATTTGGAAAAAAATCGCCGGTAGTGGGCGCTGTAATAGCGATTTTTGTGTCATTTTGAATATTGTACCATCGAAAAGTGTATGAAGTTATGCATAGGATTGAGCCAAATTTTTTGTGTTTGTTCTTGGTCATGGCACGAAGGTCCTCCCTGAATTTGGAAAAATTCCGCCTGAAGGGGGTGCTATAATTGCGATGTCTGTACCATTTTCATTATTGTACCATCGAAAAGTGTATGGAGTTATGTATATAATTGAACCAAATTTTTACTTTCTTCTATCTTCAATAGAAGAAAGTATTGTAATCGAAATTTTTTTCGACTTCCGGTTTTCGACGGATTTACATGTTTTAGGGGTCAGAGATTCCAAAAAACATGTTTATAGAAAATGTCTGTCTGTCTGTGTGTCCATCTGTCCTTCCGTCTGTCTGTAAGTCTGTCCGTCGCCATTGTACCATCAAAAAGTGTATGAAGTTATGCATAAAATTAAACCAAAATTTTATTTTAAGTTTTTGGCTATGGCAAGCAGGTCCTCCTGGAATTTGGAAAAAATTCGCCGGTAGGGGGCGCTGATATAGCAAGTTTTGTGCGATTTTGAATATTGTACCATCCAAAAGTCTATGAAGTTATGCATAGAATTGAACCAAATTTTTATTTTACGTTTTTGGCTATGGCAAGCTGGTCCTCCCTGAATTTGGAAAAAATGCACCGTAGGGGGCGCTGTAATAGCGATTTTTGTGCGATTTTGAATGTTGTACCGTCCAAAAGTGCATGAAGTTATGCATAGAATTAAACCGAATTTTTATTTTAAGTTTTTAGATATGGCAAGCAGGTCCTCCCTGAATTTGTAAAAAAATCGCCGTTAGGGGGCGCTGTAATAGCGATTTTGAATATTATACCGTCGAAAAGTGTATGAAGTTATGCATGGAATTGAACCAAAAAATTTTTTTTAAGTTCTTGGCTATGGAAAGGAGGTCCTCCCTTAATTTGTTAAAAAATCGGCCGTAGAGGGCGCTGTAATAGCGATTTTTGTGCCATTTTGAATATTGTACCGTCGAAAAGCGTATGAAGTTATGCATAGAATTGAACCAAATGTTATGTGTTTGTTTTTGGTTATGTCACGAAGGTCCTCCCTGAATTTGGAAAAATTCTGCCAGTAGGGGGCACTATAATTGCGATGTCTGTACCATTTTCATTATTGTACCATCGAAAAGTGTATGAAGTTATCCATATAATTGAACCAAATTTTTTGTGCATGTTTCTGGCTATGACAAACAAGTCCTCCCTGAACTTGAAAAAATTCCGCCAGAAGGGGGCGCTATAATTCCAATCTCTGTGCCATTTTCATTATTGTACCATCGAACAACGTATAAAATTATGCATACAATTGAACCAAAATTTTTGTGCTTGTTTTTGGCTTTGGCCAACAGGTCCTCCTTGAATTTGGAAATATTGCGCGGTAAAGGGTCTCTGTGCTAGCGATTTTTGTATACTTTTCTTGATTTTTCGTAGTTCTATTGTGCATCGCGGCTCATGCAGCGGCGGGAACTCGCTACCTGCTAAGCCGGTTATTCGCAAACAGCTGATAATAACAAAATAAGGAAAAATTAATAATTTTAACAAATATCATGATATAGATTAACTCGTTTTTAGTCCGTTTAATTGACTTCAGCAGAAATTTAAGATGAAAATCAAAGTTGGTATAGTATTGAACTAATAATATTGAAGTATTAACATGTGTAACTAGGTTTTGAAATATTAAGATGTATAAGATAGAAGAAAGTTTTGGGATTGGCACATCCAACTAGTTTTATCTACAAATAACAGCCATGCACTCAAAACGCTTTCAGATTTCACGAATTTCTTAGCATAAATAGTTGGTCCAGTAGTCTGACATATGATATTTTGCTTCGGATATCTTCCTGAAATTTTCTTATTTGCACAAATTTTCCATTGTGTGCCATCTGGAGCGACATGAATTCCATCTCTGTCAGATGCAATAATTAGTGCATCTTCATTTGTATCGGAATCTGATGAAAAATTATTTCCAATACTAATTTCTTGAATTTCGTTTTCATTTTCTGATAACTCACCACCTTCAGATTCATTATCTGAAAGCTCTCGTAATAGAGCAGTTATTTCGTCCGGTGTTAGAAATTTTTTCCGTGACATTATGTTTTATTTTTAATAAAAAGGAAGAACGAGGTTGCTTAGCTATGATGAAACACAAGACTGATAAAAATTGAAACAAAAATTCAATTCGAATGATACAAAGAATTTCGCAAGCAGTACGCAATCATTTCAGCAGGTTCATGGAACTAACCATTTTTCTCAGCAAAAGGGGTGTAGAGAAAAGAGGAGCAAAAACATTTACTTTCCTGATAACCGATAAAAATATTATGAATCCCAAGGTCATGTTACGCAAAAATAATGAAAGCATTTTACAAATCTTACTTTGGAGTCGATTCGACTCCGTTGGGCGTTCTAGGGGTAATGCCTCATTATCAATTTATTAAATGTGCAAATAATTTATAAATTTCAGAATAAATAGAGATTATAAAAATAATAAAAGTCAAGGAAGCGGAGGAAAAAAAATAAAAATTTCTCAGAGATATGGGTGTTTTAGGAGCATTTGGAGTCGAAACGACTCCATCGGGCGTTCTAGTGTTAACATAATAAACCGGTATACCAAATTTGGAGCAAATTCAATAACTCTGCATGAAAAACCTATTTATCTAAATTAAGGCAGAGTTCTAGCCCCCTTTCCTCCCTTTATACTGAACTAATGAACCTCCAAATCTAATCAAGGCAGTTCCTTAACATAATAAACCAATATACCAAATTTGGAGCAAATCGAATAATTCTGCATAAAAACCCATTTATCTAAATTAAGGGGGGGGGGGTGTCAGCCCCCCCTTTCCTCCCTTTATTTTTAACTAATGAAACTCCAAATTTAATCAGGGAAGCTCCTTAACATTATAAACTGGTATACCAACATTGAAGCAAACCAGGTAATTCAGCATGAAAAAAACATTTCGCTAAATTAAGGGGGTATTAGCTCCTCCCATTTCCCCCTTTATGCCTAACGAACGAACCTTCAAATCTAATCAGAATAAATGTAGAAAAAAAAAGTAAATTGGATAATTCTGCATGAAAACCCATTTATCTAAATTAAGGGGAGGGGTCTTTCCACCCTTTACACTTAACTAATGAAGGAAGTGCCATATCTGAAGAAACCAGTAAATCAAATTTGAAGCAAATCGAATACTTCTGCATGAAAAACCCATTTATCTAAAAAGGGGGGAAACTAGCCCCGTCCCCCCCTTTGCACTTAACCAATAAACCTCCAAATCTAATCAGGGCAGCTTCTTAACATAACAAACCAGTATACCAAATTTGGAGCAAATCGGATAACTCTGCATGAAAAACCCATTTATCTAAATTAAGAGTGGGGGTCTAGCCCCCTTTATACTTAACTAAGGAACTTCCAAATCTAATCAAGGCAGCTCTTTAACATAATAAACTGGTATACCAAATTTGGAGCAAATCGAATAATTCTGCATAAAAAGCCCATTTATCTAAGCCCAATGTCAGATGGGCGTCTTTTTTGCTTAGTTATAATCCATTCACAATGCATTGTGAATGGATAATACCTAAGCAAAAAAGATGCCCGTCTGACATTGGTCTTAATTAAGGGGGGGACTAGCCCCCCTTTATTCTTAACCAATGAATTCCCAAAACTAATCACGAAAACACCTTATCAGAGTGAACCTAGTAGAAAAAAAAATTGTAGCAAATCGGATGTTTCTATCAAGAGTTATCGTGTTACGTACATATAGAACCTGCACATTAGCTCTCAGGCTTTGATAGCCTGTGAGCTAAAAAGAAAAGTGCCCAATTAAACTGATGGCATTGAACTCGCAGGCTATTCACACTAACTGTATATTATACTCTTCTTTCCTAATAATGCTCCTCAAAAAATAAATTAAGGGGGAAATTGCCCCCCCCCTCCCATTTCCCTTCTTTAAACCTAAACAATGACCCTCCAATTGTCATCAGGGAAGCACCTTATTGAAATAAACCAGTATACCAAATTTGAAGCAAATCGGATAGAAAAACTCATTTATCTAAATTTAAGAGGGGTATTATTAGCCTCGTTCCCCCCTCTTTATATTTAACCAATGAACTTCCAAACCTAATAAGGGAAGCACCTTATCAGAATAAACCGGTATACCAAATTTGAAGCAAATCGGATAGAAAACCCATCTCTCTAAATTAGAGGGTATTATTAGCCCCCGGTCCCCCCCTTTAGACTATAACAATGAACCTTCAAATCTAATCAGAGAAGCACGTTATCAAAATGAACCGGTATACCAAAATCTGATAATTCTGCATGAAAAACCCATTTATCTAAGTTAAAGGGGGGGGGGGGTTAGCCCCTCCCCCCTTTATGCTTAACCAATGAGCCACCAAAACTAATCACGGAAGCGCCTTATCAGAATGAACCTAGAAAAAAAGTTTGAAGCAAATCAGATATTTTTATCAAGAGTTATCGCGTTATGTATATGCATGCATACATACAGAACCGGCGGGCACATTAGCTCTCAGGCTTTGATAGCCTGTGAGCTAAAAAATGCCAAGAGCATGCAACTTAGGGGGGGGGGGGGACAGAAAATAAAAGAGAACATTAAAAGCTTTCCAACGATATGTTATACGATATGATTTGGAAGAAACAGTAAGTATGCCCCCTGGGGCGGCAGGTAAGTCCTAAACGGTCGGAGGGGCGACCTCAAATATATCTTTGGTCAAAATGTGGATTTATGATAAAATAGAACGAGAATTTGGCATTTTAAAAATTGCACGCATATTTTGAACGGCTCTGTAAATTAAGATTGGAGAGGAAGGGGGGGAGGGGAGACAGATTACAAGGAGCGAACTTGAAAAATACAACATAATAAACTAGTAACCCGAATAACTAGGCTTCTAAACAAAAGTATAATGATTTAACCTAGTGTTGAATTCAGGGGATGGTCCGGTGGGGACATTCCCCCCGGAACATTGAACACTCCCCGGAAGTTTTAAGATTTTATGCTTTTTAATTGCAAATGTGCAATTCCCCCCCTCCCCTTACGGATCTCTAAAATACGCTCTCCCCCAGAGTCGCAGAAATCCCTCTTGTAGAAAATTACCTGAACACTGATGTGACCAAGAAAGAAAAAAAAAATCCGTCCTTATATGAAATTTTACATCAATTCTGCCACTAAAACAGTAAAACTGGAAGAATAAATATAATGATTCAACCCGATCCCGAATCTTGGATCGACCGCGATTCGATTTGAAGTAAATTAAAGGATAACGATTCTGCCCGCATCTAAAGAATCGTCTTGAAAACGATTCAACCTGCATGTAAAGATCGACATCGAATCTGTGTACTGAATCGATTTGCTATTTCTGATCCTACGTAACGGGTGGAATCAATTTGTTCATTTTTTCATGCTTTCGTTTGTATTTAGAAAAAGAAAAGTGTTCGATTCGTGAAAAATTTTGACTACCAGTTTTTGAAGGATTTATAGTTTTAGAAGGTCTTGTCTGGAATACGATTTGACTATTTTTATAAATTATCTGTCTGTTAGCCTGTCTATTTGTTTGTCTCTGACAAAAAAAATTGTGGGTGGTCTATTTAAAGAACTAATGCATGGAATCTGTTGAAACTTTAGATTTAATTAGACCTTTATATAAATTGGAGCTGATTACTTTTTGGTGAAAATCGTCCAGCAGGTGGCGCTGCTATGTTGCATTTTTAATGATTTCTGCATGATCACTATCTCAAAAACTAATGCACGAATTTTTACTGAACTTCAGATTCGGTTAGACGTTGACGCAAGTTGTTGATGATTAGGTTTTGATGTAAATTTGCTGGTAGGTGGTGCTGCTATGCTGCATTTTCCCCGATTTTCGCAACAGCTCTATCTGAAGAACTAATGCACGGATTTTCATCAAACTCAGTTAGACGTTGGCATAAGTTGTTGCTTATTAGGTTTCAGTGTGAATCACCCAATAGGGGGCGTTGCTATGCTGAATTGAATTCAGCATTTTTCTCTGGGAGGGATTTCTGCGGCTCCAGCGAGGGGCATTCTAGATTTCAGAGGAGGGGAGGGGGGGTTGGACTTTTGTACATTAAGCATAAAATCTCAAACCTTTTGGGGGGACATTTCAATGTTGGCGGGGGTGGGGGGGGGTGATATCCCCCCCGGGAAACCCCTGAATTTAACACGTTTTTCAGGAATTACACGATTTTTGTGATCATATCTCTAGAACTAATGAATGAAATTTCATCAAATTTAATATTCCGTTAGACATTGTCATATGTTGTTCCTGATTAGGTTTTTGTGTAAATCATATAACAGGCTGCGCTGATATACTGCATTTCACACAATATTCGTGATAGCTATATCTAAAAACTAATGCATGGAATTAATTCAAACTTCATATACTGTTACACTATCACATAAATAGATCCTTATTAGGCTTGGATGTATACTGCCCAACAGGTTTCGCTTTTATGCTCTTCGAATTGGGAAGGGAATTTCTGTTGCAGACATCTAAGAGGGTGTGGGCCGAAATTCAATTATTTATTTGGAAAATGCATTCTTTTTAAATGCACATATTTCAACAAACCTATACTTTTTTAATCCTCATGATGGCCATAGGTTATCATTTAAATTTGACACTGTGATAGCGAATTTTGGAGTTTGAACATGTTTGAGATAGAAGAAAGTTTTGGTATTGGCACATTCAACTGCTTTACCTTCAACTTTTTAAGGAAAATGACATTACATTTAGAGGCATCGATTAAAAAATTTATAGAATCGATTAAATAGAGTTCGCCATAGCATCGATTAAAAAAATTGAAATTGCCCATCACTATTCCAGTTTGTCCCAGGGCCGAAACTAGTCTTTTTTGAAGCCGGAACAAACATGATTTTGGCCCCCTTCCCTCGCAAAGAATATTTACAAAGTGAATTTTATTAATTTTCTAATAGCCAACTTATTTTAAAATTAAAAATATGTAACACTGAACTACGTAATCTTCTTTGTCAAATATTGATTTATTAAAATCTTGAAAGCAGAATCGAGAAAGAATCTTCTTTATACAGGATCCTTATGCCATATCATCCTTACATTTTTCTATGCTTTGGCATACCATGCAGGCATATTATGTCCTGCCATACCTGAGGCAGGACGATTTTAATAATACCGTGCTAAACATAGATGTGAGAAAAATCGACAAACAAAAATTTTCATTTGGCACCCCTTTGTTCTGACATGCCCCCCCTCCCCCTTAGTTTGTCCTAATGCGTTATAGTTTACTTATGCTATAATTTTTAATGTAACATTTTATTAAGTATCAAAAATCTTATATAATATTAATAAAAATGATAGAATCAAATAATAATAATAAACACATAGGGTAAACGCACCGGTAGTGGGTCACTAACTTTCAAAGTTTAAAAACAAGCTCACAATCCATTTCAGAAAAACGACTGAAAGAAATCTGATTAGTTCTTAAGTGTTAACTTTCCATACACAGTTTGGAATAACTGTTATTTTCCTGTAGATATATTTGTTTATCTTCTGGAATGTCTTCAAACTCAGATTTTTTGGCAAATTCTTAGTGATTTCATTAAGAGATAAGGTTTTATCTAAAGCGCTGTTTCTTTAATATTATGTTTTATTTTGAATTAAAGTGCCGTTGATATACTCAATTACATTGTAAATAATTTGTTAGATTAGCTGAAAACTTAAAAATTGAAAATTATATTGATTTTAAGGGGTGGCCCACTTCTGGATCACAACTTCTTAAATTGTACCAATAGTGGGCATGGTGGTCCACTACTGGAGCACATGCCAAAATTTTTTTTTATGTTTAAATTATTTTTGAGGTTCTAAGATTTTGTATATAATTTTTTTAGTATTTTGTTCATCAGAACCAGTAGTGGGCCCACTACTGGTGCACAAGTGGCCCACTTCTGGTGCAGCGAATATGCAACTTCACTAAGCTATCAGACATATGATTATTAAAAGAAATTAATATCTAAAATAATTTATACTTCAAAGGTTCAATGCTCAATAAAGGTTTAAATTTTTGAGCCATATTTAAATAAGCATTGCATAGAAAAACCTGTAGTGTTATTTATGGATGCACATACTTCTCACATGTCTTTGAATCTAAGAATCTTCGGTTCGGTTCATGGGGTTGAAATGGTAGCCTTGCCCCCAAATTCCACATACCTAATGCAACCAATGAACATTTCTGTTTTCCATACTCTTAAAAGTGCTTGGCAACAGGAAGTAGTGCACTTCAGAATAACATATGCAGAAACACGAGTTTCCATCAGTCCTAAAATCAGCACTAGATCATTTAACTCCTGCAACTATTGTGAATGGATTCAAAGCAAGTGGACTAGTTCCATGGGATCTAGAGAAAGTAATGTTGAATCCACGCTAACATCAAAGAATGTGATAATATCACCAATAAAGGAGGGAGAAATGGCTTCTTTCTTGGAAGTTCTTGAAGATAAAATTGGAGAAGAGAAATAAAATCTTTCTCAGAAAATAAAGACAAATTGAAAGGTTCTGTGGAGCAAACAGATCTTTACTACTTATGGTTGGAGATAAAGGAAACTTTGAACATGGATCCAATTTCTCAGGTAATCTATCGCAAAACAATTTGGGTATAAAACACTTGAGTATATATTTCTTGCTATTATTTATTCCAGTTTTACATTTCACTTGTTATAGGGTACACCAGTCATATCTGTTGAGGCAGCGTACACCGAATAGACTGTTGATACTGAAACTATTGAGCAGTTGTTGAAGATGCTGAGGTGAACCTTTTCATTCAAGAAGGATCAATCGAGCCTGCACTCTCTCCCATCAAAACTAAACCTATGAAAAATTCCGTTTTAAGCAGGTTTTTTTAATCTTGGCAAGTATAATTTCAAGATAGTGACTGACATTTTTTCCGTTTAAGACAGTATTCTATTATAGACAGTTTCCCTTTTTACAAGTATTCTTAAAGGCATTTAAAACATCCTTTCTATAGTATACCTCTGAAGGGTATAGATATATTACATTTATTGTAAAACTTGCGAATACGAAACCTGTCAAAAAAAGAATTGTTTCGCAAAAAAAAAAAAAAAAAAAAAAATTAAGTTTCTATGAAGAAAGCACTAAGTAATTATACTTGCTAAGAAGGGTACCTGTCTAAAACGGAGATTTTTTTTTTTTTACGGACAGGACAGGGAGCCATTTAATAAGTTTATTAGAGTGGGGAGAGGAGGCAAGATTTTGTTTGAGGGGGAAGGATTTGAAATAGCATGCCATTCTTAACATTTTCATAAGCATGGGAATCTTCAAGAAATATTTTTAACACTTTCCAACGCAGTTGAAAAGTGAATTGGGTTTGTCTGCCCGTCTGGTCATGCTCTAACTCACGTAAATATACTCGGATTAACACGTAATTGATATATGTTATTAATGTTTACAATGGAATGTTCGGTATTCAAAATGAAGTGTGTATCATTCATAGTTCATTTACAGGAGGACTCAAAAGTATTCCGTTAGATTATCGTCTATCGGGTAAAATCATTTGCGGTATATTTTAATATTGCTGTATTACAGTATTTAAACATAGCATTTATATACATTATTGGGGTGTACTAAAAGATGACTACTACATGTAATGTTATGTTTAGCACTTACAGTTCACGTCCGGGAGAACTCACAAGTATTCCGTTATATTATAGTCTATGAAGAAAGAATATTTGTGATGTATTTTAATAATGTTACTCCGTTACAAACATAATGAAATTGATAAAAATTTCTGAGATGTGCTAATTAGAGATGAGTTCGGGCTCATTTTTCAGAACCCGGGGCCAACAAATTTAAATCCGAATAAGTTTGTGCCATCAGAGCCCGATTCCGATACCGAAAGTATGCCCGGAAAAAAAAAAGGTTTCACAAAAATGCATATTTAAAAGCTGTTCTAAATGTAATAGATCTCATTTTTTAACAACTGTTAATCTCTAGCACATAATTAATTTTATGAAATTTATATTAAATCTTATCAAAAGAGACGTTTAGTGTCAAATAGAAATATACTTCACTAAAAAGATTTTTAAATTTTTCTCCCGCAACAAGTAGGTATCTCTGATGGACACAATAACGAAGAGCAGTTTATGTATAAATTAATGAAATTTGCAGAAATTATGATTTATATGATGAAGAATCGAACAGCGTTTTCTGTTTCCCATAAAAGGTGTACATCTTTCGCATTTATCATGGCTTTGAAAATCAGTTTAAATTATAAATTTGACACCGTTACCGAAAAGATCCGATGCTTTTATAGAAAAAGAGGAAACGCTGCTTGATTGCTTTCAATCGGGAATAACAACACATGCCAATTGTATCTACTTACGTATGAAAGTGATTGTATGAATATGAGAACAGAGCCACAGAATGAGCAGACTTCAAGAAGAAGCATGAATAAAATCACCAACATTATTTTCATATAAAGAGCGATTACAATCGCAGACAATAGGAGACTAAATCTTAGGCTAATGCTGATTGACGTAAAAGAAAATATTTATTTCGCGCTAGATCTCTGAAAAAAGTAATAATAAATAAACATTCCAATTAAACAGTATCCTAATGGTGCCATATTCTGATTGCCGCCAACATCAACAGGTCGTTACTTGCGTTAAACTACAGACATAAATCATCAAATATCACAAGTTTTCTTTCAAAATAATGTTCGACAAATACTAAAAAGAAAAAAAAATCTATTTCTCTTTCCTCCTGATCAAAATAGCATTAAAAAGACTTGCAATGGGACAGTTAATTTTTAAGGGGTAAAAAAGTTATTTTTGTTTCTATACGAGTACGAGAATAAATAAAATTGCCAATTTGAGAAAGAATGGGCCCGAGCCCGAAGGCTGGTATAAAAATCAAACCTGTATCAGGTCCGGGTTGAGTCCGTCTCATCTCTAGTGCTAATACATACTTTCTGTAGAATATGGGGTGCGAAGCATTCATCACTCATTTACAAGGTTATGCAAAAGAGTTAGAGTATATGATGGTCTGCGGGTAAAAACTGTTCGCAGCGTATTTCAATTATGTTGCACTATTTCAAACATGATGAAACTGATATACATTACTGAAGCTAACAACAAAATGCTTGCAGTAAAATAGGATGGGGATTGCATTTATCATTCATTTACAGGGACACATAAAAGATTTCGGGAACAAATCTGTATGCAAAGTTTGGCTATTAGGAATGATTGCTGCTAGTCTGTTTTCAGTTATGGTATGGTTTTTTAGTTTAACTAAATTTTTGAGTACTACATGGTGTGCATAAATTCTATAGAACATATACAGAGCAATTTTTAAATTCGTAAGACACACAGAAAAATTCGCAAGCATTATTGAGAAAGAGCAGGAATTGCTTAATGATGTTATTTTTAATTTGAGTTATGCAGCTTCAAGTTGTCTTTCAAGCTCAACTACATTTAGTATAATATACTAAGGTAAGTTTGCTGCATATAAATAAAATCATATACAGGACTATGCAAAGAACTGGATATATAATCGCCTATGGATGGAAGCGTAATTTAAGTAGCTTAAGCATTGCTTGAATAAAATTTCAGCATTAATATGTGGCGTGTATTAAAATCTGTATGTCATATACAGGGCTGTACAAAAGAATTTAAGAACGTTTCCCCCTATCGGTAGAAACTGCTGAAGGGGAATTTTTTACTGTGTTATGCATTTTCTTACTAAACATAATTTAAGCACACTGTGTAGCCTATGTACAAATTTATAGATCATAAACAGAGCTTCACAAAAGAACTGGATTACTTTTACGGTTATGGGCGGTAATTATTGAAATATGGTTTTTAAATGTGGTATAAGGACTGTTACCTAGAAATCTGCACAAACTTTTCTTGACTTGAAAGTTATTAAAAAACGAGATAAAGAACTCAAATGGGCACTGTAAGGTGACTTCAATAAGCACATTCCTCTGTAAAACTGTTATCAGATTTCAATTAAACCGTTTCGTTTGACATTATCGATTTTACTTTTGGTGGTACTTGCTAGACATTGTACAAAATTTAAGTTCGTAATTTTGAAACAATACTTGATTCGATTGATCAATTTCTAGATGTTACCTGCTTTCTAGCCTCTGGCATACACTTTTGACTTCAGATATTTTCAGAACTGCTCAATTGGTCAAATTTAGGGAACACTAACCAAGTTGTCAGACTTCTTTATGAAAGTGATGTTTTGCTGGCGGAAATGGCTGAGAACGATTTTGCAGAGATGACTGATATCCAAGTCTGGCCAGATACCGTAATCACTGTCATTGTAGTTGCTACAGATGTAGGGGATAAGAAGACAGCGAATGCCCTTCTTCAAATGTCGTTGCCCATTGACAGCTAACCCAGACTTTAGGATGAACGGACGACTCAAACCTTTCGGACCCATTGCAATCCATACGAGGATCTTGTCTTGGAATTTCGCTTTAGTAGAAAATTTAATGATATCTTGGATCGTGGAGACGTCAGATGTATAATAGCCACCGTTATAGTTAAACGTGGAGTGCTTGAGCTTAAAATATGAGCCGTCACCGTCATCGAAGATGAATATTCTATCAGAGAATTTTCTGAACAAGTGACCACACTTAGTTTTCACGACAACCATTTGTTTTTCTGTTCATTCTGTTATGACCATTTCTTGTAATATTTGATGTTCAGGTTCTTAGTGATTGTCTTTTGTTGGTGGTTAGGTGAAACACTGTATTTCGAAGGCATGGGATGGATTAATACTCGGTCGTTTTCATCAAACAGTCCTTTCAACTGCTCTAACTCTGGCTTGGAGATTTTTTTTTTTTTTTTTTGCCTTCTTACCCGATCCCAGTTCCTTTTTGGCCGAGAGTCCCTCCTAGTAACATTCTAGAACATCGTATGTAGTTCGTTTGGTGATATTTTCGGAAAATAAATAGTTCACGATGGACTTGCTCCTTGATGAATACTGCTTTCGTAAAACTTGTACACAATAATACATAGACACTCTTCTTGTGGCTCTATTCTCGGAAAACACAGATTATTTAATGATCTCTTGGCTAATGGTCATGCTCTTATATACCATAGCACAACACTTCACGCGCAAGTTTCACCTGATTCAGTTTTCTTTGCTATTTTACATAATTACAAAGTTTGTGCGGATTTCTAGGAAAAAGTCCTTATGTTTTCTAAAATGTTTAATTAGATATATTATTTACCTTATTGAAAGGCTAAGTTTTGCTAAAGCATTCTTGATGTGTTGGAAAGTGTTTCATAATCTATGCTTGATGCATGATTTTTCTCTCTTGTTTAATTTTCAAGGGAAGACCATGCTATTTTATTTATTTATTTGCTTATTTTTTTTGCAGAGCGACGCAAAATCGATTCGTCAATTGACTGCAGAAAAAAATTGTGAAATTTGCAAATTAGACTTGGAAAAACTAGATAAATTGGCAAATTAGAATTTTTTTTTTTTATATAATTATTAGTTTATGTACACTTTAGGTACATAAACTAATAATTATAAAAAAAAAAAATTCTAATTTGCCAATTTATCTAGTTTTTATACTTATAACTTATAAATCACAAAAACTGTACAAAAATTAAATTTCGTAACATTAAGAAAATGTAACTATTTTCATGGAAATGGATTTTCACATGATGAAACACATGTGAAATAGTTCAGCAATTAAAATTATACCTCTAAAACTAAGCTTCTTGGGAATTAGCTATATTTAAACGATACAGAAGGACACCCTGTATATAATCTAAAAAATTACTTTGCAGCTTGTAGGACATTAGCTTTTATGTAAAGTGAGATAAAATGAAAATTGATTTGCAGAACTAAAGTTGAGGCCCCTGACCTGCAGATTTACTAGTGAGATTAGTTTACGTAATCATCTAAACTTCTATGTATGATTTCATTATTGTGAACATCCTATTCTAGAACTGTCAAAAAAAGTATAACTTCAGTATTTTCACACTAAACTCAAAACTGGAGTGGCCCACTTCTGGAGGGCCCGCTACTGGCAGGGTTCGCAAAGCTGGGCCCAGTTCGAAAAAACCCAGTGGGTTTTTTCAGAATGGGCCCACTTGAAAAAGCCCACTGAAAAACCCATAAAGTGGGTTTTTTCAATTTTCAGATATAATTTAAAAATTTAAACAACATATAAATTTAATGAATTTAAATCATTTCAGTTAATTTTGAAAAAATATTAATATATAAAAGCCATTACATACAAATAAAAATGTATTTCAGCACATTGAACTACTTTACTAACATAGAACCTAGTAGGCAACACACATAGTACATAATTATAGGTATGTCTTTATATAAAAAATTCAAATCAACTATATTCATGGAAATAAAAAATATGTATTTTTACTTTCTTCTATCTTTACAGGAAGAAAGTATTGGATTCGTGAAAAATTTCGGCTTCCAGTTCATGATTGATTTATATGTTTTAAAAAGGTCCTGAAGACAATTTGATAGTTTTTAGAAAATGACTGTCTGTATGTGAAAAAAATTTTGTGGGTGCTCTATCTCAAGAACTAATGCACAGAATTTCACAAAACTTTTACTAACACAAAACTGAGTTAGACCTTGATGTAAACTGATGCTGATTAGTTTTTGGTGTATACTGCCCAACAGGTGGTGCTGCTATGCTGCATTTATCTCAATTTTTGCAATAGCTTTATCTCAAGAACTAATGCATGGATTTTCATAAAACTTCAGATTCAGTTACAAGTTAAGTTGTTGCTTATTGAATTTTGGTGCATATCGCCCAACAGGTAGTGCTGCATTTTTCACGATTTCAGCAATAACTCAAATCTCAAGAACTAATGTACGGATTTGAATAAAAATTTAGATTCAGTTAAACCTTGATATAAACTGGTGTTGATTAGTTTTTGGTGTATATCGTCCAAGCGGCGCAGTTGTGCTGCATTTATCTCACTTTTTGCAATAGGTTTATCTCAAGAACTAATAATGCATGGATTTTCATCAAACTTCAGATTCAGTTAGATGTTGACGTAAATTGTTACTGATCAGGTTTTGTTGTAAATTGAACAACAGGTGATACTTATATCTCTTTGTTAAATGCATCCAATTCAACAAATCTATATTTTACAATCCTCATGATGGGCATAAATTGCCATTTAATTTTGGCACTGTGATAGCGAATTTTGAATTATTAACATGTATGAGATAGAGGAAACTTTTGGGATTGGCACATCCGACTAGTTTACCCCTTTTTTTCTTCCTACTTATATATTTTAAATTTTAATATTCTATTCATTATTTGATTTAAAGAAAATTAACAATTTTATATCTTCTATTATATTTAAAATTAATTTGTGAGAAACACTGGCATTTAATTAATTTAAATTCATATAATTTATGCAATTTATAACTTGTAAAATAGCATTACAATTATATTGTATATAAGAGAACAATGTATTTTTTTATGTATAGTGTATATAATATATAGAAAATATAGTATACAATAATGTAATTACGCATGTATTATACTTTTGAAAAAACCCGATTTGCCCCGGGGAAAATTGGGTTTTTCATGAAAAAACCCGAAAAAACCATTGTGGGTTGGGTTTTTTCAGAAAAACCCGGGTTTTTGCGAACCCTGGCTACTGGTGCATCAAACATGTACTATGCCCACTACTGGAGCATCGAGGAAGGTAACTTTTTTTATTTTTCATTTTTTCCAAATAATATACAGTAGAGGATCTTTATAACGCAATTCTATATAATGCAATTCTCCATATAACGCACAACTTCTCAGATGTAAACAATGAATTTTGCAGTTAAAAAACACCTGCATTTTCACATTGTAAAATATTGCTACTCTCTAGAGGACTAAATTTGATGCATTAGTTCAACTTTATCTTCTAATTTAAGACCTTTTCACTGAAAAAAATGCTATTATCACAATGAACATTTTTGAAAATGTCTAATATAAGGGATGGTTGCGTCAGTTATATTTGGATCATGTTTATAAAGTAGTTAACAATGTCTGACCTATATTATGCAAAAATTTATAATTTGGGAAACTCTTGATAACAAGGAATGCAGTATAACGATATTCTAATGTATTTTGATATGTTTCAGACTTATTTGGCCATGTTTACAAGGTGAATTTAATGATGTGATCCATATAACGCAAAATTCTATATAACGCACAACCTTGCGTTTTTAGGTTTGCGTTATAAAGATCCTCTACTGTATTTTGAAACTTTGAATGTTTATTCCGATACATGAAGGTTAGGACTACGTTAAAAAAATATATATCATTTAGAATTCATAAATACTTTAATAATAATAAGATAAATGTCCTTAAGTGGCCCACTACCGGTGCGTTTACCCTACTTTTGGCAAATCCCTTCTAGATGGGTTGCTAAACACAGCGCAGTAGTGTATGTTTCCTCATTAGTCGGAAAAATATTGCTTGCGTATACGATTCAAATGGACCAATATACAGCAGGCAATATTTATTCAACCGTACCAAAATGAATACACAGCAGAAGTTCCCTTTAGAACATTGCAGTTAAGCAGCACAAGCTGTGATCAACTCTTTAGTCAATGGCTCCTGGCAATGAAATAGAAGCAAATTCGGTGGTGCAGGGAGTACTCTCACTTGGAGGTCAATGGATGAAAAACAAGTGTCAAGCTACGTCAGACTTCTGCCTTGGTAAAATTAAAGCTGTACATTTGGGTGAAACCAATGCCTTCAGGAGCTGGTCTGTTGTCGACAGTCCTCTAGAGGCCATAAATCAACAGCAAAATTTGATCTAAAAAAAAAAAAAGAAAATTAAAGTTTAAAAAACAAATATTTAATAAAATTTTCAGTTTAATAATAACAATACACAATATATATGTACATACGAAACAGATAATTTTAGGATATCTCTAAAATATTAATCGTTAAATTAAAATTTCATACAAAATATTGTACGCTTGTATATTTATTTCAAAATTACTCAGATCATTTTTTTTAAAAATACTAACGAGTAATACATAAAATTGTTTTTTTATCTATTACTAAAACTATGTTTAATTATCACTAAAAATAGATGAATTATAGTGGATTTTTTTTTTTTTTCATATTAGGAGGTTCACGCCACTAAATATATTAATTTTGATTTACATAAGTGGAGAAAAGCTATACAGATTAAGTTGATGCTGAATATTTAAAATTCATACCATGAAAGAGTAATTATCTTCTTCAATCAAAATATGCCTAACTACTTACTGCACACACTAAAAGAAAATAATAATAATGCACAAGATCTACATTTAATATTCTAAAGACCATTAAACTCAGACAGAGTAAAATAATGGGATAATTGATGAAAATTTGATAAATGTGCTTTAACCATTAACTATAAAAGCAAGCTATACTCATACGCAAGAAAGAGGAATTTAGTTATTAATTTATATTTGGTTTACATTAGGTTGAATAACTGAAAAAATGAATTAATACAAATGATGATTTTATTTACTTTTAGAAGTTATATGTGTCAGTCATTTTTTCTCTTTTTTCAAGAGTAAAATATTTACTGCTGTACTGTTATGCTCAGTGGCGCAGCCACGGGAGGGGTTTGAGGGTTAAAACACCCTCCTGAGCTAAGAAAAATTACTATAATTGCCTCTTATATGAATCAAAACCAAAATTGATATTTAAACGTTTTGGCGTTTTTCGAAATCCGCTGTTTTGAGAAATCAAACTCTATTCAACAAAGTGATTCAATTAAACGGCGAAAATTCTACTTAAAACTGTGAAAGCGCATATTACATGCATTGGTTTTGTGAAAATTGGTTATTTGGACTGAGTCACTTTTTCGAGACGTCTTATACTAAAAGAATGGTCATTTCCTGCCACAGAGACGTTTTGAGTTTAAATATTATACAATGGGCCATTTCTTAATTTCACTTCTGTCTTTGTTCCATGTTCGAAACAATAATAGACCATCGAATTTCAGAAAAAACATGAAACATACACTTTGCAGATCTCTTTCAGTTTCAAACGCCCTGTTTTATGTTTTTTGCTCCCAATTATATCTAAGACCAAGCTTTTTACGACCCAAGTAAAAATCTTTGTAAAATAAGAATTAAATTAGTAACTATAAAGTTGTAAAAAGCTGTTTTTGATTGTGATTGAACAAATTATCACAATCAGTGTGTCTTTCGAACCATTTGTTCCAGAGGAGTAGTACACAAATTTAAAGAATATATTCCATTAGTAATGTAGCAACGAGTACAAGAACTTGCTCTCGGAAAAGCATTGACACCCGTGACACATAGGAAAAAAGCATTTATTGTAATTTCATTGAGTTATAGATAACATGTCTGTGAGTATGAATTTTGAAAAGAGAGGGGTTAAATGTAAAACATTTTCTTAGACTGTATAAAACATAATTATACACAATTTTATGCTAATCATGCATTAATTTAAATTAATAAGCACATTTTGAAAACCTGCAGTTTTAGCTTTATAGTCACTCGCTATTATAAAAAACGGTTACTTGAATATATTATGGAATACTATCATTATTTTTTATTATTCTCATTCTCATTATACCTTAAAATTAACCACCATGCCAAAAACCAAGCTTTTATACCAACTACACCATATGGCCGAAGGTGACCGGTCACTTGCAATTTTAGACATTTTGTTAAATATCTAAAAAAATACATGCGTATTAATCTGAAACTGCAGGTGCGTAAATAGTATAGTATAGGTCATATATTTCCGCGAAGATTTTTTTCCCGAAACCCCATAGGAGACCGTCAACAAATTGAAAAAGAACGAATATCTTTTGGATAACCCTGTAAAAACTAATGAAGCAAAAGCGTTCAAACTCGAGATTATTAATAAGTGGCTTATTGTAATATACTGTGTTCATTTTTATGAGGATAGCATGTATACTCGTAGAGAAATTAAGGTTTTTATAAAAACAGTCCCAAACTTCAACAAGTTTTTTGCTTATAATGTGTAGAGTTCTTATTATAAAAAAGTTCTTTTCAGAAAATATGACAAACAGCATTGTACATAATACCCTGCAATCAGAATTAAAAATAATAAAAATTGAATGAAAAATGAGTAGGTTTACTAAAACGTTTCACTGCGCATGCGCGAATTCAATCAAAATATAATATGCATAATGTATTAGCTAATTATATAGAGCAAGTTTTGTGAAAGTCTCAAAATCATAGCTTGAAAATTCTGAAAATTATCATCAATAGAATAAGCTCGAAATACGTTGTTCCCAAAAGGAAGCAAAAAGATGAGGGGTTGTATCCAAATATAGTAGTACGTGCAATATTGTGCACGCTATCTTGGCACTAATCAACAGATATTTGATACAACCCCTCATCTTTTTGGGAACAACGGATTTCGAGCTTATTCTATCGACGATAATTTTCAGAATTTTCATTCTATGATTTTGAGACTATTACAAAACTTACTCTATATAATTAGCTAATACATTATGCACATTATATTTTGATTGCATTCACGCATGCGCAGTGAAACATTTTTTAATAAACCTCCTCATTTTGTCATCTAATTTTTATTAGTTTTTAATTCTGATTGCAGAGTATTATGTACAATGTTGTTTGTCATATTTTCTGAAAAGAACTTTTTTTTTTATATTAGGAACTCTGCAAATAATAAGCAAAAAACTTGGCGAAATATGGGATTGTTTTTATAAAAACCTTAATTTCTCTACGAGTATACATGCTATCCTCATAAAAATGAACACAGTATATTACAATAAGCCATTTATTAATAATCTCGAGTTTGAAGGTTTTTGCTACATTAGTTTTTACAGGGTTATCCAAAAGATATTAGTTCCTTTTCAATTTGTTGACGGTCCCCTATGGGGTTTCAGGAAAAAAAAATCTTAGCGGAAATATATGACCTATACTATACTATACTGTTTACACACCTGCAGTTTCATGTTAATTCCTCATGCATTTTTCTAGATATTTAACAAAACGTCTAAAATCGCAAGTGACTGGTCACCTTTGGCCATATAGTGTATATCGCACAAACCGCAGTTTTAGAACTTTTTTTGCTCTTGCATTATTTTAATTTCGAATTTTTTTGGAAAACTGTTCTTAGTGATTATTTATGTTTCTAGAGTAACAGCCATGCCAAACTTAATGTATCTAGCTCGAACAATTCCTAATAAATCATAATTAAGGCTATATAATGCTGCTAGCATTGTGTAGGGATAATACGTAAGTAAATAAACAATTAAATATAAAAAATCAAAAAACCCGACTGCGTAAAAAGCGAACTAATTAATTATATCTCATCAATGTGAAACTATTTTTTTCAATTCCTACTATTAGCTCACACTCTCGCTATATACATCTTGTTCAAATTTTCAATCGTTAATAAAATACTTATTATTCATCCAATCAAGCTCTAATAAAATTTTTTAAACTTGTAGTGGATGACACTTGATGTTAATCAAGTTTTTTTTTTAAATATAAATTCATTAATTTTCAATAATCGAGAGAGCCCTCTTCTTGATCAAGGTGTTTTAAAACGGAGAGAGTACTCTTCTTGATCAAGGCATATTAAGCGCCATTCAAGAGGAAAAAAGAATGTGAGAAAAAAATTCTCTTATTGACCTAAGTAGGAATTGACTTAATTTTTAGGGTTTCGTTCATCTCACGAAACCCTATTCGTCTCGCTCCTCTGTCTGTCTGTCCGTCACAGAGCCCGTTCTCAGAAACTATACATATTAGAGACTTGAAATTTTGGGTACTTATAGCTGAACACCTCACATCAAACAACAAATCATAAAATTTTGAAAAAGTTGGTAATTAACCGAATTACGGGCTAATTAACTTCTAAAATTAACCAATCCACCTTTTTAACGCAAATTCAAACAGACTTTCTCGAAATCATCCGTGTTTCTCCTAAGGGTTGCCAGTAAAATCAGCCGAATGCACGGTTACCACGGAGGAAATTAAGCCGAAAAATGAAGTGGAGATTTTAAAGCGAAATCGTATATCAGAAAATATTGGTGCGAGAAATTTGTAAATGGAATAGACAGACGCAGAAAAAAATCTACTTTCATTTGGTATAAAGTAAACATTTCTGCGATCTGTATAAGTTAAAATATCCACTAAAAATCGATTGATAAAAATTTAATTTCTTTAATTGGAAACACAAGGAAATAAAAAGATTTCAATTCGGCGGGAAAGCAGGTAGACATGACGAAGCTGCGGTTTTCCATAATAGCATATTTTAATACGAAATTTTAACTTTTTAAATATTAAATTTTTTGATTAAATTTTTTGACATCCCGATGTCAAATTTCTCGCTGATTTCATTGATACCCATATCTAAGTCCTATCTTAATTACAAGCTGAAATATTAATTATTATTTAATTAATCGGTTTATTCCTATCAAATGCATCGATTAAAATGAAGAGACGCTTATTTAACCACGAATTAACTTAAATTAGGAAATCTAATAATTTGCTGGGCTTTTTGAACAGCGATATGAGATAAGTATAACTCATTCATCATCAGAAAGTTTACTTCATACCACTACTTTCTAATAGTAATTTCAGGAAATATTTTGAATTATTGGTTAAGACCGCCACTCAGTCTGTTTGAAACTTTAAGATAGTTTATAACACATAGAAAAAAGTGTAAAAAAGAATGGAGTGTGATATTTCAAGGAGGGAGGGGGGGGGGGGGGGAGCTAGAATTATTTTTAAAATCTTAGCGTTGTTACCGCAGCAAATATTTTAAATTCTTGTTTAAGACCGCCACCATCCCGACCCATCTATCTACGGAAAGATTGCGTAAAGGAGTTTCGTTCAGATATGCTTTTGTTAAGAATAGAGTGCATTCCCTGGTGGTGGAATGTGGAACTAACATAACGCGATTTTGTTAAAATTAGGAAGTCTAACAAGTCGATCTGTTTGAAACTTTAAGATATTTTATAACACATAAGATAAAGTGTAAGAAAGAATGACACGCGAAATTCCGGGAAGGGGGGGGGGGGCGCTAGATTTCTATTTAAAAAATTAGCGTTTCTGACCGCTTTAGGTGACTTTTTGAGGGAGTCCTGAGATATATGCTACTTATTTAATATAAAATTGTCTAAAGTTTAGTTACCACTATTTCCTAATAGTAATTTCAGCAAATATCTTAATTTCTTATTAAGGACGCCACCATCTCGAGTAACATATCTACTTATAGGTTGTTTAACGGAGTTTCCTTCCGATACAGTTTTGTTAAGAATAGAGGTGGTGGAATGTGGAACTAGCATTTTTGTTAAAATTAGGAAATATAACAAGGCGATCTGTTTGAAATTTTACGATAGTTTATAACACATTAGAAAAAGTTTATAAAAAATGGCGCGTGAAATTTCGGGAAGGTGGGGAGAGAGGTAGGGGCAAAATATTTCTTTTTTGTTTCCTACCGTTTCAGGTGCGTTTTTTGATGGAGTCCTCAGATACATGCTACTTATACTTATTAAATATAAATATGTCAAAAGTTAAATTACCACTATTTTCGAATAGTAATTTCAACAATTATCTTAAATTCTTGCTGAAGACCGCCACCCCCTCGAGTAACATATCTACTAATTTGTTGTGTAAAGGAGTTTCGTTCAGATACGCTTTTGTTAAGAATACAGTGCGCTCCCTGGTGGTGGAATGTGGAATTAACAGACCACGATTTCATTTAAAGTAGGAAATCTAACAATTCAATCTGTTTTAAACTTTAAGATACTTTATAACACACGATAATAAATTATAAAGAAGAAGGGCGCGTCGCATTTCGAGGAGGGGGGGGGGGGGTTGAGGGAGGTGCGCGAACAAAATTAGGAAATATAACTGGACGATCTGTTTGAAACTTTAATATGGCTTATAAAACATAACATAAATTTTTAAAATCAGGCTGCGTCAAAAATCATGGTGACCATCTGCCCACTCCCCCCCCAAGGGGGGCACTTTTCTAAATTTGGCAGATACCCGTCATTTGATATATCGTAGCATTTTGGGGGGGGGGGGGGCGAACAAAATTAGGAAATATAACAAAGGCGAATATGTTTGAAACTTTAACATAGTTTAGGATGTGTTTGCCAAAATTTAGAAGGTATTCCATGGCGATAAATGTACTGGACGTTTTGAAAGAAAGTGTTTTGAAAGGAATATTAAACGAAACCCTTTGTGCGATGTATGATCACACTTACCCACTTGTTTTTTTATTATTATTATATTACTTACCTATTTTTTTTATTTACTTGTATTGATGACTTTTAAGTTGTGTTTAATTGTTAGTTCCTATCTATAAACACTGTTTTGATGAGGTCTATAGATGTCTATGATGGTTAGAGTTGCAGTAAAGCTAGAGATCCTACCTACATAACTTCCAGGCTGTATAATATATTAACGGAGCTTCTGACTGTAAAATAGTCAATGAAACATTGGCTTCATTTTGAAAGACCTATCCAATGATATGCCACTCAATAGGATGCGTAAAAAATTTCTTTCGTGACTACCACCATTTTGTATTTTACGGCCGCCATTTTGAATTTATAAAAACAAAACCTAGCCTATAACCATTGGGCCGTTAAAACGAATTGATAGAGACCTCATTCATTAAAATCCATCCAGCCGTTGGGATGTTTCGAGAGTATAAAGAAATCCACATACACAGATACGTGTGAAACACAAACCCTTCTTTTCATTCGGGTAAAAAGCGTGCAAAAAGAGATCCGTTTGACATTAGCCTTAGATCGTTTTCTGCTCATTTCATCCCTTTTAAATTGAATTTTTTTTTTAGGAACCATTCTTGAGCGTTTATACATCCCAAAAGTTATCACCATGCCAGATTCTAACCTTCTATACAGAATGTATCACACAAATCGCAATTTTAGAAAGCTTTTTTTTTGCTCTTGCACCCTTTAAAATTTCGAATTTTTTAAAAACTGCTCAGGGCATGCATTTAAGTCTCTAAATTAACAACCATGCCAAATTCCATGTTTCTATCTGTTGTTTTACCGATGTAAAATATAGCTTATGTTGAAATGGAGATAATCACCATCATTTTGCCATTATTCTTAAGGTTCCACTCTACGCTTAAAAAGTAAAATCGAAATTATTATAAGATCATTCGTGCGTCTTATTTTTCTGGCGGTCAGCGGGGGAGTTGAGGGCACTGGGTGTACCTAAGCGACGTAGAATCTTCCCATGATTGTCGGTAATGATTTTCGAAAAAATGTGTCTGTAATTTGACGAGATATTAATTAAAAACCCATGTAGAAAACAACGGTACGGACAGTGTTGCTACTTTGTGACCTCCTTTCGAAGCGTGCTTGGCACAGTGTCAAGTTTAAACTTTGTATAAGATCTTTGTTTTAGGTAAGGTGAAACATAGTGATAGCATTTTTCATTCCAACTGAATTTAATTATTGAAGGCAAATATTAAAAAGATAATTCATATAATAATTTCAAGACATTAAATGTCAGTAATTTTGAGACAAAAATTGCTTATAATTCATTTATAAGGAAAAAAACTTTTTGATTAGAAATCATTTCAATAAATATGTCTGAATATGCTTTTATTTTTAAAAATGAATAGAAAAGTTTCACGTTATTAAGCGTACTTTTTTTTTTTATTCCTTTAAAATTGTCCACTATTACATGAAATATGATTTACAAGTGACTTTTCGTGAGAATCTCTGCAACCTCTTTCCGAAGCGTGGTTGGTTCTCTACCAAGTTTAAACTTTGTACAAATTCTGTGTTTTAGAGGGAGAAATATTCATTGGTTTTTATTCCAGTAGAATTAAATTATGGCATGTGGTATTGTTATATGTACGCAAGTAAATATTATCTTTGAACAGTTCTGATATTTTGTATGGAACCCTTTGTATGCGACGACCGATTATCTTTTTAAATCCGTTTGGTAGTTCCAAAAGTAACCCCTACAAAAAAAGGTTACTTCTTTATTAATATTAGTACAGGTACGACTTCAGTTTGAACCCGGATATTTTTAGAGAACTTTGACAATAATAAAGATGTTTTAACAAAATTTTCAACAGATTTATGGGCTTACAACAGATTTACGGTACATACTTAATGGCAAATTCGATGTCATGTAAAGTACTGGAAGTGCACAATAAAAAAAAAAACAATAAAATACCATGTTTAATATCAACTACATTCCAAAATATGGATTACCTAACTGAGCACTAATTGGACGTAAATGATGATAAATTCCACCAATTTTCGTGATGTTGTTACATTTGACAAAAGCACGGTAAGTATATTGAAAATTTTGTTAAAATGGCTTCATTATTATTAAAGTTACAAGCAAGAATTCGAGATTGTCTTGAAATGAAATCCTGTGTATTTTTGGTTGAACAAGCGGATTGGAATTCTGTTATTTTCTATGCAAAAATTATTTGCTGCACTGTACACTTACAACTCTTAAAGTTTGCCTCATCATCTTTAAGCACTTTTTATAAATCTAACCTAGTTTGGGGTTATTTCATTGGTGCATTTTATGTTTTCTAACTCTAATACTGTAAATGCTGTTTAAATGAAACACAACCAATGTAACTACGGGTTAAAAAGCATTATGATTTGATTCATTAAAAAGACAGATTATATTAACCGATGATTCAAATAACCGGCAAACACCTTTATCAAAAAACTCAACCCCCCCCCCTAGAACCGAATTCTGGCTGCGCCACTGGTTATGCTTACTAACCATTTTGAATTTTCTTGTTGATAAAGTTTGGCTATGGTAAGAAAAACTTTGGATAATCATAATAATGAAGGTGAGTTTTAGTTCTTCATATTGCATACAATATTTATTTTTAATAAATGTTCTACATTTTTCTTCAAAATAATGCAAAATTTATATACTTTTTTTGAAAAACAAGACAAAATAAGATACAAGAACTGAGCAGTTAGGCTTAAGTGAAAAAATATTCTATTTCTTACCACTTGAATCATTTAAATTTATTCTTTAATGCAACCAATTCAGCTTTTTTTTCTTTTAAGTTAAAAAAAAAGTTTATCTCCAGAGGTGTGGTAGAGGCGATACAGAGTTATATACCATATATCTTTTTGATTTTACTAACAAGCTTTGTAGTATACCTTCTGTTTCTCTAACAAAGCTATAGCTTATACTCTCACTTTTAATTTTTTTACTATTACAACACTGTTTATCTGTTACAAACTAAGTGTGAACAAAAAATTTATTCCCAACATCCCTATAACCCTTTTATGTGATCAGACATGCACCTAGATTTTGAACATTTATGAAAAGAATGGCACATAAGAAGTACACAAGTAAGGAGTAAACATTTTAAATGGCTTCTTAAACACATTATAACATTTTTTTATATCTGAATTCTGTGCATTAAAAATGGTTGTTTCTTTCTGCAAAGATTTCCATACTGAGATTTTAAAAATCCTGGAATAAAGGAAAATATTTTGTTCTATAATATCACTCACCCGCAAGAAAAGTGGCACATGCCGCGAAAATTCATTTTGCGTTTTTTATTCCACTAATAAGTCTGTCATACTTGCTAGACAAACAGTATTTATCAGTGTAGTTATACGGAAAATCACTTTATTACGCTGTATGTACATTAGTGACCACAGACGAAGGGTGGATTGTGTAGGGAGGTAAAATTATCCAACCCTCCAAACCTCATCATACGTCTTTATTCTTAAGGGTTTTATGCTTTTATACACATTTTTACTCCTGCATGCAGAGGTAAGGGCTATAATTTCATGTTACAGTAAAGTCATGCAAATTTTCTTTTGCCTTTCCCGCGAAATTTACTTTGTTGAGATGAGTCACTTTTTTTGCGGGTGAGTGATATGTAGATATTTGTTTGAAGTTAAGTAACAATTTAAAAATGTTTTGCTTTTCATAAGTAGGTTGAAGTATATATTTAAGAGATTAGATTGGGTGAAATACATTTAAAAAAATTGAATACTGCATCACTAATCACTAACAAATTTTATGTGTTACATTAGAATATTTAAAAAATGAAATAACTGCAAAAAAAAAAAAAAAATACATTACTTTAGTATTTTGGGGGGGTTGGGTATTCTTTTTTTTATGGATTTCATAAAAACTTCTAATTTAAAATAATAATATTAAATGATAAGTTACCACGTTTATAAAATTATTAGGTTATAAAAAATTTTGCATGTAATTAAACCAGTATCATCAAGTTGAGGCCAAACAAACATGTTTTACTTTATAAGAATAATCTATTTTGTTTTAATAAATTCTACAAAATATATTCTATTGACTGCGTACACAATACACCACTATTTATCGTAACAGATCTGTGAAATTAATAAAACTATGGGATCCAGAAAATATAAAGATCGATATCGTTTCATAGATGTTGGTATAATCAACATTACCTCATCATTCCTGAAGAAAAACAGCATAAAAATTCTACATCTTTGAATTTATTTTACAAATAATATTTCAACAAAATTACGAGATATATATTGCAAATCTACTAACGTTTCTTTTCATAGAAATATGTTTTCATGAAGCAATGAAACACATCAAAATAAATACACGAGAACGACTCGTTTTGCGATCACGTTCAAATCACTTCAGGAGCTTCTATGGTTGTCTATTTATCTACTTTATGGTTGTCATATTTATCTACTATATTAATATCAGTTTTAGCCAATCAGATTTCTGGGCTCAGTTGAGCCAATTTGGGAATTAACGGCTCGTATGAAAAAGCCATTTCATCCGATCATTTGCTGGCGCGCCTGCGCATACGATCAAAGCTGACTTTACAATGGCTTGGAAGCGAAAAAGTCACGTGATCCAGATAGACGGTTGAACGCGCGCAATCCAACTGTAGTTGCTACTATCTCGCTATGCTGCGTGCTGTAGCTGCCTGTCTCTGTTTGTACATCAGTGTTTAGTTAGATGTGATAAAATTTGAAAATATTTATTTTAAATGCTATTGATATGTGCTCTTAAACCGTTGATCATGGATTACATCGCGTACGGAGAAATTTTTAGCGCAGTAATTTGTTATTTTACTGCCAAAAAGAGCTCATCAGTTTAAGCCTAACTGTTATTGCATTATCGGAGGAAGTAATGTGAGTTCATATATAATTATATTTCTCTTTTTATTTTATATGTATGTTTAAAATGTGATTTTATAAGCACTTATAATTGAAGTGTGATGTATACATATATTTCATTAATACAGTACTGTGGTATCTACAAAAAGGTGTTAAAAAAAAAGTTTAGTATTGTTCTCAGTGTATAATCAGTAAGTGTAACCCTTCTTTATATATTGTGGAGAATAGTACTCATTTTCTAAGATATAATAACAGTGAATCACAGATTAATATCTTACCCTCCCCCCCCCCCCTCTTTAAAAATTTAAGTACTCTTTTTCAAGTACCTCATTTTTTTAAAATACTCTCTCTTTCCAGCTCTAGGTTGTGAAGTGGTCTTTCTGTGAGAGTAGCGCTCAATTTTTATATAAACAAAAGTATTTATTTTTAAACAGCAAAATTATTCAGTTTAATGTATGCACATTTGTTTAAAACAATGAAAATGATAGTACTCAGTACTGGTTATTTAATTGTAGTACACATTTGATTAACTTCATTTTAATTTAGCAATTATAGATTGCTCTGATTACTTTTATAATTTCTTGTATATAACACTTTTCAGATACTGGTATAAATGAAAATATTTATTGAAAAACAGAACATTTTAATACTGTTATTATCCAAAAATGTACAATTAAAATAACTTTCCAAATCCCAAATGAATTTCAAATATTAACTTAATATGTAATGCAGTTATTGAAGATGTGATCTTTCTGCGGTCAAGGGATTGAGTCAAGAAGGATATTTTTGGATTTTTATGACAGCTGGGTGCACTTGCGAGGCAGGATCTTTATTTAATTTTCTGTCTGTGAGTGTACCTTGCTAGTTCCTTTATACTGGATGTTCCCACTTCAAACTTGTCAAAGTACTTGTTTACCAACACAATGTCCACACCACGCTGGCTGATGATCTGGTTTCAATTACAGTTTGTTAATATTAAGTTCATTTGGGGTTTGAAAGTTATTTTACCTATGCACATTTGGATAACAGTTGTATTAAAAGATTCTTTATTTTTATTTAGTGTAGGGGAGAGTGGGGATACTTGAGCCATCCCTATTTTCTCTACTGTAGGTTAATTTTTCTTTCTAAAATTAGCAACATGATAATATTCTTATAGTTCTGCACATTAAAAAAAAAAAAAAATCACATATCTTGGAACCATTTTGAAAGTATATAGTGATTAATAGCTGCTTTTTCCCTATCTGAAGTAAATATTTAGGTGAGTGTTTTTTATATTTTTTTGTAATCAAAGTTTTGTTTTAAGCTGCAACAATATAGATAGATTTAATAAGTATAATTTCAGTTGTATTTTGAATCTAAAATAATTCAAATAGATTCATTCATTACTTAGTAAAAGTCTGATAAACAAAAATGGTAGTAATGGGGATACTGAGATTGAGGATACATGAGCCATGCTCAACCATCCCTACTAGGAAATTAGAGATATGGGTGAAACAAAAAAAATGTCTTTTTCATGTTCACAGATAGATTTTAATTTTAATTTTTTAATTTTTTTTCTGGGTAAAATGAGGAAGAACTCTTTTTATTTTTTTTTTCATTAAGGAATTAATTTGAAAACATACGTTTAAAAATGCATATTTTGTTAATGAAAATATCCTTTTTTTTTCATTTTGACTAACAAAATAGTCTGTCTAGATAAATGTAGGCATAGTTTTCAATTTAACTTTTTGACTAATATTAAAATCACTTTTTAAAACTGATTTTACTGGTCATAATCTCTAATATTTTAACTAGTTAGGCCCAAAATATTAAAATATCTATTTTGTTAATGTAATATTTTAAGATTAAATATTGTATACTGAAATTGTAACCACTATTACTGTAACTTTTTTAAAAACTTAACCACCAACTGACGATGTTGCTATCATCAATGAAACCCAAGTTGAAATGATCCTTCGACCACCAATTATCACCACAACAAATGATCGTGTTACTCGTTTTGTTTTCACAACTGGTTTCGAAGGACTTGGTGCATCTTGATTTATCACTATGTAAAACATTTATAAAATAATAAAAAGAAAAATATTATTTTTGTAGGTATTTTTTAGTATTGGCTCAAGTATCCCTTCACAATGGCTCACGTATCCCCCTCATGGGGATACTTGAGCCACAATGTAAAAGAAAACGTAAAAATTTATTAAACAAAGAAAAATAGTTCAAAATTAACTGAAAATGGAAAAGAAAAATTATCAAATTTTCAACTACAATATTTTATTTTGTTCTAAGTATAAAAAATTTAAAAAAGTGGCTCAAGTATCTCTATCTTCCCCTATTTTTATTACAAATGCAATAAGAATTCTAAAATTTGTAGCAACTAAATTAAAATGAAGTGATTCATATGAGTTAAATATTTTCAATATTTAATAAAGAAACAAAGCACATGTTGTGAATACCATAAGCCAACGAAAATTTCCCTTTTATGAAGTATGCGAAAATATTCTTGTTTACAAATAAATTTTCTTGTAAATACTGGTGTCATTCAACTATTTCAACATTTTATGAATACAAATACCTTGCCCCTGAAAGGGTTAAGTTATGTATTGTTATTATTAGGTATCCTACTTTTTTTTTTTTTTAAATCTAGGTATGCTTTAGAAAAAGAATTGCTTCTTTGGCAAGTTTTACTCAATAACACAATATCTAAATGAAATATTTTAAATATTTTCCACTTAAACATTACCGGTTAATGATTAAATACTTCAATATTTATTGATAACACAATTCTAATCCATTTTTTTATGTGGATATAAAAATATATTGAAATATGTTCAATATTTTTCCATATGATATTTCACGTTTGTTATTTTTAATTGGAAGATTTATTGAATTTTATAAATATTTTTAAAATCAAAGTAAATGTATAAAGCATGGAAAATTCATTTAAATATTGACAAAGTTTTAATTTTTTACTTCTAAATATATACTTAAAAACATATTAGCTGAAATACCAACTTTCAGTTAATATTTTCATGTAAAAGAAATTAATTTTTTTCTATAAACTGTTTCAATTCATAGATTAATAGCTCCCAGTTTAGCACGTATTTAGTTTATTTTTACAATCATTATCAAGATTCAAGAGTCCACATTTTATTAACCCTCTTCTTCAAACAACTATAGCTAAAAATAGTCAGAACTCTTTTTAATAATTTTAAATAAAAAAAAGACTTGTTTGTTTTTATCTGCTAATTTTCATGTTAAAAAATATTTAAGTAATTCTTTATTGCTTTTCATGTTTTGAAATGAAATGTATTTTCATAATGAATTACTTTTCACGACATAATTGATAGTTACAAGTTGTTTATATATTTATAAGAAAAAAAAAATATTTATGGATTTTCACTGCGAGAAAGTATTCTTATTTTTCTTCCTTGCCACCACCCCCTCACCTCATTTCCAAAGTTTGTAGGGACAAGAGTGGATGCTGCAAATGAGACAAAATGTCCAACCCTATCTAAGGCTGTTTAAACATTTTTTTTATATTGAGTATTATGATATAAAATTGAAATTAAGAGGATTTTAGATAATTAAATTATTTAAATAATTCAGATCATTTAAATAATGTTTTATGAATACTCAAAATTTGCTATTGTTCAAATATTGAAAACATATTGTAATTTCAAAATGTATAAGGTGTATTACTATTTTCTGAAAGATATATTTCAAAATAATATTTATTATATATGTCATAGGCTGATTGAGAAATTCAACTTTTGCAAAGAGCCTAGTTTGCGAAGAAACATGCTAATTGTGGATGGGAAATCATACTGATAACACTGGTCGGCAACAAAATCATCTGTAAAAATAATAGTTGATTCTTATTAGATTTCATTCTGGTAAATAAAAATATAGTAACGAAACTACTGTATCACAAACCATTTTTTTTGGTAGGAGGGTTTGCTTTTAAAATTAAGGTATTTTATATCTTGCTAAAATATAAGTGGAAATTTTGTAAATCTTAAAATGTAGATAATAATATGTAAATTATCTGTAAATAAATGTATAAATATGATTACCCAAGTTACAGCGGCATAAGGAATGAAAATATGTTAGTGGATAGCAAATAGTAAATTCAGACACGAAAGGGGGGGGGGGACATAAAAAGAAAAATACACTATACAATACAAGTATCAACAAATTAAATTTCCATGCTATATTTTATCAATTTCATATCTAAGACAGTGAAAACACTTCTTCCATGATTTCAATGATACCTGACTTCATGTTAGAAGAAACAGCAATTCTATGTTAGGTAAATAGTACAAATATTTATTTTGTTAAAAATACTCCAAATATTGATCATATTATTGAATCAATACCTCTGTCAATAAACATATGGGAACTGTAATTTGCAGGTCTAAGCAACAAAACATAAAACAAACTTCTGAATTCTTTAGGAGAAGTAACTCTCCACTGAAAAATCTATTTGATTTAATACAATTGATTTAAATAAAACAACCCTGGATAGACATTTTAGCTTTTGTGCAACCAAGTTCTGAAAAGTTTTTTCTTTTCTTTCCTTTGTGGCTGATTTGTGATGACATGTTTTTTGAAATACCAGATTCCTTAGAGGAGAAACTGCCCCCCTCCCCAACTGTAACTTCTCCCAAATGGAACCTTTGGGGGGGGGGGGGGGAAGTAAATTGCCTCTCCCTAAATTAAAAAAAATAATAATGAACTTTTTTTTTTTTCCTCTGGCGATTTAAAAAGAAAAATTAAAACTTATTATTTCTGAGTGATTTAAAACTGTTAAACATTAACAGAAAATATAATTAAGAAGTTTTCGTCGAAAAGAAGTGGCTGCTCCCCCCCCCCCCCCCCGTGGAAGTTTAATTATGTTTATGAAAGTATTTGTATTGTAATAAATATCGCATGCGGCGCCGAGCTAATTTTCAACGCAAGCAATGCTTCGACCATCGACTTCTTCGTCTATCTGGGTCACGTGACCTTCTAGTTTCGATTTCGCTTCCGGGCCATAGTAACGTCGGCTATGGCATACGATGGTAGGACGTTTTGCCAAAATTACTAAAAGTCCGATTGGTCGGACGAATAGCCACTTCCTTTTTTTGAGCAGCTCGCGCGCACAGACTTCTAATATAAGTAGACTCCCAATCGGCAACCTTTTCTTGTCTCTCACATCTCTGCCCTCCATCACGTGATGGAAGGCAGATTTAGCGCGCCAAACCGGTTTTTCTCCCGCCAAAATCTCCTCGGAATCTCTCTCCAGTTTCCCGCCGAAACATCGTCTGTCTGCGTTTGTCTTGAGTTGATCGTACTTTCGCTTTTCTTTTTAATTTACCCTTTAACAGTTCTTTTAAGAACTTTTTATTTTAGCTTTTAAAATGACAACTTTCGCGTCAGCTTGTAGTTTCGCTTCTATGTTTACATTTATTTTATTGCGAGGATGAAATCCAAAAGTTGCCAATAAAGGGATTACCGCCAAAATACGGCACCCTTTTGGCGATGAAAGCAAAACATGTTGGAGTCAAAACCTTCCCCAGAGAGCAATGGGATTGGGAGTCTACTTATATTAGAAGTCTGTGCTCGCGCGGAGTTTGTGTGCGGTTGGTTAACTAATTTTAAATTCTAAATGGGATAAAGTAGATAAAGAAGGTCACGTGATGTTTTCCCGACTATTTTAGATTTTATCTGAGTGTACATAGGCATGTATTTCTGTTACGAAAACCATGTTTTGGAAGAATAAAGTCGTTGGTTTTACCTTTTTTGAACCATTAAAAATAATGAAATAATTGAATTATTTTAAAATTCCTTTCTTGGATAAGACCTACTCCATGACATAAACTTCCGAGCGCGTGCGCTGCGCAAAATGCACTTCTGAACACACTTCATCTTTCAAACGATGATCATTCAAAAGAACTGGCAACATTAAACTTCCATTGATAAACATCGAATTGTTTATGTGTGTGTTGTGTGTGTACTAAGCGTTTGTGCCGATTTAATAGTTGAAATTAGAAGTAATTCACTGAAAAATGAAATTGTTTTGTTTTTATTTAACTTTTCAATTTATTTACTTAGTGAGAGACATTGAATGCAAAGGACAGCTAAGAACTTTGGATGAAACTTCGTGGTCGGATATGCTAGAAGGAGAATGGATGGTAGAATTGTATGTACAAAATTAAATCCATTTTAGTTGAAAATATTCATGTTTGTGTATTTAAAGACCAAGTAATAGTTATTTTCATATGACCTTTTTATGATTTGTTTGGTTTACGAAATAGAATGACGGAAAATGTAGAATTCGACAACATGTTTAACAGTATCATTGTTGAGAGCACATTAATAATGTGTAGATAAATGTTGGAGGCATAACTGCGATATGCATCTAATTTTTTGTCAATTCCTTGTCTTTTCTGTTTTAGTGTGTGCTTTTTCAGTTTATTAATTTTATAATTCAATATTCTTGGATTACTTGGCCCAATTCTCCATAAACGCTGTCGGTATACTTACGGGTCATTCCATGTCAAATCAACGTGGGGTCTGGACCTCAACATCTCAGATTTCCATAATTTTTGGTTTATAGTTTGTATCCATTAAGTATATGAAAAATTTAATTTTTTTTTATTTTTTTTCCCTAGCGGATTTTTTTTTTTACGGAATTTTAAAAATTGCTAAAAGTACCAAATTTAACCAAACTCTCAACCACAAAATCCTTTACAATTCTTTAACAAATTGGGCTAGAGAGTTAAGTTATATCTCATTTGAAAGCTCCTTTTATGGGCTTTAATATGATATGCAACACTAACAATTTTGTGTAAAATAAATTTTTTGACAAATTTTCAAAATTTTTGAATTTAAATTTTTCAAAAACACCATCTTTAATTTTTTTCAAAAAAATATATGTTAATCTTTGACTTTTTGGCTACAAGTATGCCAAATTTCAAGATGGAGAAATGATGGGGTTTTAAAATTTTAATTTTTAAATATGATTTATACATGAAAAATTTCAAGTATCAGGGGAAAATTAACAATTGTACCTACAATTTCTTTTCATATATAATTCACACTTCTTTTTCATTAAAAATTTCAGAGTTTGATGTTAAGCAAATTTAGTTCTAAGGCATGAAAATTTTCAAAAGCATATTTCTCAAAATATAATTATATAATTTGCCCTTAAGGGGACTCTTCATTCACTTGAAAGCACCTGATCGGTAAAGTTAATATGGGCAGGTTGTTTTCGAATTTTTCGTTTAAATTTGAATATTTTTAAATGATTTTTTTTACATAGGATAGTTGATGTCGATCTCTCATATGTCTATTTTTTAATTTTTCGATTTCGGTTGCAGATTTTTTAATAAAGGTACTTTCACTTTCTGACCGGTTTCGAAAGTTGCAGTACCTTTATTAAAAAAATTCCCTATTAAAGATTGACCTCAGCTATCCTATGAAAAAAAAAAAAAAAATCGTTTAAAAATATTCAAATTTAAATGAGAAATTCGAAAACAGCCTGCCCATAGGTTTAGCATTACCAAGTACATGTTTTCAAGTAAGTGAAGAGTGTTTTCACCTGGCACTTTTATCTTTTGATAGTTTAATTCTACAGCCATCACATATTTTCATGCCCTTTTGAATATTAAATCTTAAACTGCACTACCAAGTTGTTACATTCCTAAGTTTGCCTGATTTTGAATGAATTGTTTCTTTATAGGGATTGATCTGGATGGGTTACCTCATCTATATAGCTTTTCTATTTCCATTTTAACTCATTTAATTGTCTTTTTCTTAAACTCACTTTTCTTTTGTTTTATTCTTTGTTTGGCACAGCATGTCCCTAAAGGGATTTTGTGCAATAAAACTCAATACAACCAACCTTTATAGGGATTGCAGCATTTAACAGAAAATAATGCCCAGTCTTTCTTATCTTCTGACATCATTAATAGTAGTAATTCAAGACTTCTTTGTTAAATAAAGATGAAAATAAGGAATTTTGCTTAATGGTCACTGGCCGGTAAGTTGATTTTTTTTAGTAGCCAGTTACTGGCTAGTGAGAATAATTTCTTTAGTCGCCAGAAAGTACATTTATGTCACTGAATATTTAATTTTAAAATACACAAGTTTAGAGTAAATAAGTAATTTATGTAATAAATAAAAATATTTTATTTCATATTGTTTTAAATAAACTTGAGATACTAATTTCCAATCTATTTTAAATTAAGTTAACAGCAAAGTTATATGTAACATGCTTATATAGCTAACTACGTAAGTCCACTATACTTAGGTACTTTTCAAAATTAAAAAAAAATTCTGAAATTTACAGCAAATTTTCTGAAATGTAAAGGGGGGTGGGGGTAATTTATGTAATAAATAAAAATATTTTATTTCATATTGTTTTGAATAAACTTGAGATACTAATTTCCAATCTATTTTAAATTTTAAATTAAGTTAACAGCAAAGTTATATGTAACATGCTTATATAGCTAACTACGTAAGTCCACTATACTTAGGTACTTTTCAAAATTAAAAAAAAATTCTGAAATTTACAGCAAATTTTCTGAAATGTAAAGGGGGGTGGGGGCAGGGTTGTAAAAAACCCGGGTTTTTTGTTAAAAACCCAGCCCGGGCAGGTTTTATTAAAAAACCCGGGTTAAATGGGCAATTTTCCCCGGGTAAATTGGCTACTAAATTTTGGTACTTTGCAAAATTTATCCGTTGAAATTTTGGAAATTCTCAGAGGAATTACTCAGGGAAAATTTAACTTTTTGCTTAGGAAAATGCAAGAAATTTGATTGCCGAAACAAGTGGCAATCCTGATCTCAAATACAATCTTTGTAAGCAAACACTTCATAGTCCAATAGATGGGAATGACTTCATAGTCTTAATAAGGAGCTCAATATTTTTCTCTTTTCTTAAAATACGTATATATTATATGATCCCTTTAATTTAAATAACAAACAAATTTTAAATTGCAAAGCTATCAATTGTGTGTTATTTAATAATAAAATATAAATATAACTTAAAAAAAAACTTGCTCCTTTGAAATTATCATAAGATTACAAAATGTTGATAAAACATATCTTACAACAAAAATGTTTCTTATGTATATACAGGGTGTCCACTCTCAACGGTGTCCAATGGCTAATTCCTAAACCGTTAGTCATACACATATAGTTTAAATCAGGGTTCGATTTAAGCGGTATCGCATCGCAATTTGCTATTCAAATTTAACTAAAATGCGATCCAAGAAATGCATTAAATCGCAATCATTGCGATGCATATTTCCCACACCCTTTGTTATGTCATGTACACTTAAAGCAGGGATGCCGCGGACGCGCTATTGTGCGTAAATTACGCGAAAAATCGGATATGGGACGCAAAAAAAATAGCTCTTACGCGTCCCGTGGGACGCGTAATTTCATGTAAAAATCACGGAAAACAGACGATTTTCGTCAAAGAATCGCGAAAAAAGCGTAAATCTCATCAAAATATCGCGCAAAAGCAGCGATTTTCGTAAAAGGGCCGCGAAAAAATAGCATATTTCGTTAAAGCATCGCGAAATAAAAAGCGAATTTCGTCAAAAAATCGCGGAAATAAGCGCAAATTTCATGAAAATATCGCTGAAATAAGCGCAAATTTCATCAAAATATTGCGAAAAACGTGATTTTCGTAAAAGGGCCGCGACAAATTAGCGTATTTCGTTAAAAGATCGCGAAAAAATAGCGAATTTCGTCAAAAAGTCGCGGAAAAAGCCGAATTTTGTCAAAGGATCGCGAAAAAAGCGCAAATTTCATCAAAAAATCGCGGAAAAAAGCCGATTTTCGTCAAAGGATCGCGAAAAAATAGGTGTTTTTCATCAAAAGATCCCCCCAAAATAGCAAATGTCGTCAAAAAATAACTTAAAAATGCCGATTTTCGTCAAAGGATCGCGAAAAAAGCACAAATTTCGTGAAAATATAGCGGAATAAAGCCGAATTTTGTCAAAGTATCGCGGAAAAAACACGATTTTCGTGACAAACTCGCGAAAAAATAGCGAATTTCAACAAAAGAATCGCGGAAAAACGCGAATTTCGTCAAAGTAACGCGGAAAAAACGTGAATTTAGTCAAAGCACCAAAAAAGATGTGCAAACTAAACTTATAGGTAGAAAATTCATAAAATGGGATTTAATTTCTTTTTTATGAGATTCTTAAAAATACAGCATGATTTCAGTGTACTTTGATAATATTTATATTCATTAGGTGGACCAGTAAAAATCCCCCCCCCCCCCCTCGTTCTTACTGCTTTGAAATGTCTCCCGCCTTCAGAACATTTAAGATTTGATGCTTATTAGTGATTTAGATATAAATTTCCCTTCCAAGGAAAATGTCTGATTCCAACACAGATCTATGCTGACAAATAATTCAGTGGGAAGTATAATAATGAAAGCACCCATTCATTCAACGAAAAGTACACCTTTACTTAACATAAGTGTTCTTTTTTTCAGCAAAAATATCTTTTTCAATAAACTCGCCTTGCCTCTTTTTAAAAGGATGCGAACATTAGTGATACTTGTTAGTGGAACTTGGTATCTTCTACTCTCAAATAAACATTATTTTACAATTAAAATTGTATCTTGCAAATTTACTTTTAAAAAAGTAAAGAAAATTTCTCTTAATATTTTTAAAAAATATCTTATTTGAGTGCAAATAATGCTGGTTTTAATTCATTATTTAATTATTGTTAAAACAATAATTAATGCATTTCATTTATCTTAATAAACAACTTTCATTTATTCCTTTAAAATATAAATTATTATTGATGGGGACCCGCTTTTGTAAAAAAGGGACCCAGATTTTTGGAAATCCTGGGTCCCGGGGACCCAGGTTTTTTCAAGTACAGCGGCATCACTGGTTAAAGTTAAAATTTAAAGGTGTTTTTACACGACATACGTTGTGTTTTCACCCTCCCCAAGTGTTTATTTACAATGGAAGTACAGCGAGGAAGTACGCTTTTTTTTTTTTTTTAATTTGTTGTAAATTTTCAAGATTTAAAAGTTACGTTAGCTATTTTTTACTTGCTATACAAAAGTGTCTAACTGCTATTCAAAACTGACTTTGTATAGCAGTTACTGCTATGCAACTTTCTTTTTCTAAATCGACCCCTGGTTTAAATATTACAAAAATGTTTTCATTTGAGGCAAATAAATATTTTAAAAGCGATTTGGGTCAGTAAAAAAAATTCTTAAAAAATTACGAAATTTAAGTATTTATACAGCCCCCGGTGCTATAAGTTATATTTAGTAAAATTTTCCTATTACACTGACAAGACAGACAAAAAAGTCCCGTTCATATAACACTAAAATTGACTGAGTTATGAAACTTTAAAAATGCATGACTTATACCACTTTTCTGCATCTGAACACAAATGAGTTTGGCCATACTTTGAGGGGTCATATCCTAAGTGCTTAAAGTATTCGAAGAACTTTTCATGTGTATCAGCGCTTTGAAAAAAATAGTAAAGTGTTATGATTGAGTTAACTTTTATTAAGTTTCAGATTGGCTAAAATTATTGTATTTTAACATATGTTTTATTTTGTAAGGATTTGAGACTATTTCTTTTCATGATTTCTTTTAACAAATATTATGTTATTTTATTTAACTTCAACGATCGTATGTATGTTTTCCCAGTTCAAAATTTGTAGTCGAAATTTAACTCACTTTCAAGTTTCAAATATCCGATCAAGACTAAATTTTACATGTATACTGATGTAAATCCGATGACAATCTCCCAGTAGCAGAAACAGTGTAGCACGGAAGCGGGCGCTGCAGATTATTTTAAATCTTGCAGATTAATCCACCAACTTAAAAATAAATGCTGGGCTTAAAAAATAGCTGAAATTTGCTTTAAGTCTCTAGATTTATGGTATTTGTTGTATCCTTATATTATATATATTCTTTATAAATGGAAATTTTGCTTAGTTTAAGTGTTTCTGTTATTTCTTATGATAGTAGGCTTATTGGGTCGCAGATAAATTTTTGTTTGCTGCAGACTGACGCAGAAAATTCTGCTTCTGGGGACAATCTAATATTATTATGATTTTCGGTGGTTACCATTCATACTTATTTTACAGGATAACACAAATTTCGGATAGATTACTGCCAAGAAGTTTAAGAAAAAGTTTTAGATTAGATAACCCAAGATTGCGATGGTTATGTTTTTTAACTTTTTTTTAGCGCTGAATCTGAGAATTACCTTAATTTTTAACCATCATCTCAGGATGTTTTGCAAATCATAAATTGTCAAAGTTAAAAAATAACAAAAATCAAGTACTATAAAATAGAGGAGACAGCTGAGTTTTTTAACTTTTGATAATGGATTTTTATGTACTTTTTAGCACTGAATCTGAAAATGACCTTCATTTTTAACCATCACGTTATAATTTTTTTGCAAATCATAAATGTCAAAGTTAAAATATAGCAAACATCTGATACTATAAAACAGATGTAAAACTTTTTTTTATTTAATTTTCCTTATGTGATGGTTAAAAATGAAGGTCATTTTGGGATTCAGCAGTAAAAAGTACATAAAAAGAATTTAATAAATATAATAAGTTTAGTAAATATAATACTCTTGAAGCGGAACAGATGTCATAAGTTCCCCCCGGCCGCCATCTTGGAATTTTCTTGGCGTGAAAACCCTTTTTCCGCCAAGTAGTAAATGTCGCCAAGTACCGGTTTATTCGCATGTTTGGCTTAACGAAAATAAAATGTAAATAATAAACAAAATTCGCTAAAATGACAACCAGTAATCGCTGTATGTGCGCTTCGCGCACATTTTTCGAAAAAAAAAACATCACTGCATTCAACACTTCTCGAGGTGTAGCATTCCTCAAAATTCAGCAGTTTTCGCTTTCTAGCAATCTCATAATATAAAAACTTTTAAAGCAAAAATACACATAAAAAACAAAATTCGCTAAAATGGCAACCAGCAATCGTTGTATGTGCGCTTCACGCACATTTTCCGAAAAAAAAACTTCGCCGAATTCATCATTTCTCGCGATATAGAATTCTCAAAATTCAGCAATTCTCGCTTTCTAGCAATCACAAAATGTAAAAAACTCAAAAGCAGTAAAATACATAAAATTATCAACATACCTTAACAAACATCTGCTTTCTTGAAAGATCCAGCTCGAAATATTATCGCCGACATTTTCCTAAATAGGCTTATCAATACGTATTGACAAACTATAAACAAACCTTCTTTTCTTGTCAAAATTTCCTCATATTTCCTAATTATTTCAACAACAGCGTTTAAACGGACTACAGAAAACATAGTTAATCAAATACATTCAATAAATTTCACATAAAAATAAAAAGGCAGAACTATACAATACGATAGCAAAATACATTCACAATATTCCAACATTAACTTCTCGGTTGCCAGAACGACACGTCACATGACATTCAACATATCGAGGTTGCCATATCCATAACCACCGTCAACACGCCAACAAAAAATTGCTAAACATTTCAAAACAACAACGGCGGAGGGAACATACGGCATCTAAGCCCTTGAAGCTAAGTGAAAAGCTTAAATTTACGTTTTAAATTAAAAGCTAAAACGTTTTAAAATTATAGGGTTCCCAATCTAAAAGTGCAAGTAAATTAGTACAAATATATTTTCTAAGATTCAAAGAAGTGAATAAATAAAACAAAATAACCATGAACAACAAAATAATTCATTTGTTCCTTTCCAGAAATACTCTTAAAAAAACCCGGGCTTTTTAAGTGGGTTTTTTATAAAAAACCCAGCCCGGGTGGGCAGCCGGGCGGGTACCCGGGCAGCTACCCACTACAACCCTGGGTGGGGGTCCTCTCCTGGAACTAATTATGCATTTTTTTCATGATACTTTAACAAAATTCGCGTTTTTCCGCGATCTATTGGTGATGTTTGTATGTTTCTTCCGCGATCCTTTGACAAAATGTGTGTTTTTTCGCGACCTTTTGACAAAATTTGCATTTTTTTTCGCGTCCTTTTGACAAAATTCGTGTTTTTTTCGCGATCTTTTGAAAAAAATTTGCGTTTTTTTTTCACGATCTTTTGACAAAATTCGCGTTTTTTTCGTGATTTTTTTTATGAAATTCGCGATTCTTTGACGAAATTCTCTTTTTTACGCTATTCTTTGCCAAAATTCGTTTTTTTTCTGCGATCTATTGACGAAATTTGCATTTTTTCGCGATCAATTGAAGATATTTTGCGTTTCTTCCGCGATCCATAGACGATATTTTGGATTTTTCTGCGATTTATTGACAATATTCTGCGTTTTTTCGCGATTCTTTGACGAAATTCAGGGTTTTCAGCGATCATTTAACGAAATACAGGTTTTCTGCGATCTTTGACGAAATGTGCGGTTTTTTCGTGATCTTTTAACAAAGGTCTCGTTTTTTTTCGCGATTTCTTGACGAAATTCGTGTTTTTTTCGCGATCTATTGACGATACTTGCGGTTTTTTGCGATCTATTGACGATATTTGCGTTTTTTCCGCGATCCATTCACGATATTTGGGTTTTTTCGTGATCCTTCGACGAAATTTAAGTTTTTTCCGTAATCTTTTGACGAAATGTGCATTTTTTCACGATCTTTTAACGAAATTCTCGGGGTTTTTTTTGCGGTTCTTTGATGAAATTCGCGTTTGTTTTTCGCGATCTATTGACGATATTTGCGTTTATTCCGCATTCCATTCACGATATCTGCGTTTTTTCCGCGATCACTTGATGAAATTTGTGTTTATGAGCGATGCTTTAACGAAATTTGGGTTTTTCTGCGATCCTTTTACGAAATGGGTGGTATTTTCGAGATCTTTTGACAAAAGTGTCGTTTTTTTCACGATTCTTTGACGAAATTCGCTTTTTTTCGCGATCTATTGTCAAAATTCGTGGGGTTTTTTTCCGCGATTCTTTGACGAAATCTCTTTGGAAAATCCTGTTTATTTGGCCGGTACTTTCCACATTTTTAGTCACCAGATTTTCACGTTTAGTCGGCGACTGGCGAGTGCTTATTTTCATCTTTATTGTTAAAGCGTTCGATTAAAGTGAAATGAAGCTTGTTTATTAAATAGTTATCCTTCTATATGTAAAAAAAAAAATAATAATAACGATTTGGGAATGTGTCAAACGATTTTGAAATGAACCAATGAAAATCTGCAAAGATACCTCAAAATGCATCTGATTAGTCAGAGCTTTCTGACTTTTCTTAACAGGAGTTGTGCTTGCCGAAAATCATGAAAGTAGAGAGGATGGGTGGGGAAAGGGAAGAATCTTCTGCATTTGGATAGACTTATTTAAGGGGTCGATGGCAAAAGTGATTTTTACAGAAAGAAGATAATTTACATTAACTAATGAGAAAGGGGGGTGGTCATCTGCATTTCGATTGCCTTCTGCTATTTTTTATGAGGGAGGGTATGTAGATTATTTAATTATTATTACTATAAAAAAAATAGAAGAAAATATTTATATATATATATATAATTTTACACATATGTTGGTGGCGAAGTGAAAATTTCAGAGGAGAGGAGATTTATATGATAAGGCTATTTACTGTAACTACAAATTATCGACTTCATTACAAGGATAAGAAAAAAAAAAATTCCAATAATTTTAATAAAGTTATTGCTTTTTAAATTTAACATACTTTTTAAATTTACAATATTTTAAATTTTCTATTAATTTATAATTTTATTTAATTATAAATTTATTTAATTTGTAATCATTCAAATAAATTATAAATTTGACCTTTTTTTAATGATTTTATATTTAATAATTCTTATAATTATGAAACTCAGTAAGCTCTAATGATTATGTGCTCAGAGATAGGAAAAAAAATCGTCATGAGTTGGGGAGGAGTGTATTTTCACCAAGTGAAATCTAAAAATTGAATGCATAGGAAATAAGGGATCGCAAAGCGATCCAGAATGGAAACGCGAAACAATTACATATGGGGTTAGCTAGAAGACAGGGATGGCTTCACAATACCGAACAGAATAGCGAAGTGATTACAAAGGGGGTTGATGAGCGTAGCGAGCAGGGGGGGCTGAGCCCCTCCCCCTAGTTAAAAGATAATTAATGTAGGACATACTTTTACAAAAACTGTTTAAATGCAGAATTTATATCACTGAGTGCACAAGTAAAAAATTGCAGTGCAGTTGTAATGCAAACCTAAACTAAACAAGTTGGAAATTGCTCGTCAAACGTGGCAAATGAGGTGCGTTCGTACTATAACTAGTTTTATAATCATTTTTTGCACCCCATATTATACTGAATGTATAATTTTTTGCACTTCATGAAGTGCATAGTCTGATACATCATTAAAATGCACTTCCAATATTTTTTTCCCATTCCCCGTAATGTAACGGAACATTTTTGACCGTCCCTGTAATTAAACTATACATCCGATTTTCCTAAAATTTGAAATAGCTCAACAAAATTTTGCAACAATTATATCTTTAAAATTTCAGACCATTCAGAAGGCTCTAATATCATTAAAATCCACTTGCAATAATTTTTCCCATTGGCCGTAATGTAAAGAAAAACTTTTGGCTGTCCCTGTAATTTAACTATACATCCGATTTTCATAAAATTTCAAATGGCTCGACAAAATTTTGCAACAATTATATCTTTAAAATTTCAGATCATTCGGAAGGCTCTAATATCATTAAAATCCACTTGCAATAATTTTTCCCATTGGCCGTAATGTAAAGAAAAACTTTTGGCTGTCCCTGTAATTTAACTATACATCCGATTTTCATAAAATTTCAAATGGCTCGACAAAATTTTGCAACAATTATATCTTTAAAATTTCAGATCATTCGGAAGGCTCTAATATCATTAAAATCCACTTGCAATAATTTTTCCCATTGGCCGTAATGTAAAGAAAAACTTTTGACTGTCCCTGTAATTTAACTATACATCCGATTTTCATAAAATTTCAAATGGCTCGACAAAATTTTTTTAACAATTATATCTTTAAAATTTCAGATCATTTAGAAGGCTCTAATATCATTAAAATCCACTTGCAATAATTTTTCCCATTGCCCGTAATGTAAAGAAAAACTTTTGACTGTCCCTGTAATTTAACTATACATCCGATTTTCATAAAATTTCAAATGGCTCGACAAAATTTTGCAACAATTGTATCTTTAAAATTTCAGATCATTCGGAAGGCTCTAATATCATTAAAATCCACTTGCAATAATTTTTCCCATTGGCCGTAATGTAAAGAAAAACTTTTGACTGTCCCTGTAATTTAACTATACATCCGATTTTCATAAAATTTGAAATGGCTCGACAAAATTTTGCAACAATCATATATTTGAAATTTCAGACCAATCGGTTGGGTAGTTTTTGCTCTGTTACATACGGACGGACTGAACGACGACTATAGGTGCTACGTATTTATATAATTACGAACGCACCTAAAAAGAAAACTGCTCTCTGATTGGCTGGTCTGATTAAACTAAAATAAAAAGCCTCTCCACCTGAATGGCTACAGTCAACTAAAACCAAGAAAGTAAAATTGTAATTAAGTAATACATCCAAATATATTAGAATTTCAAGTAAATAAGAACTGAAAAATCTTATTAAAACATCATTATTATTATTAGTTTTTTTAATTGTTTAATGGTGTTTTAAGAAGATATTTTAATTTTTATTGTTTCACACCAGTTTCAACTTATATTCTTTCAATTACTTATAAAAAGAGTAGAAATATAGAACTCCTTATTTCCAGGTATAAGGTACCAGTTAACCCTGAAAAGTGACCATTCCAGTAAACCATTCTTATTCAAAAATTAATAGCTCGAAATCCCATCATTTCTCCATCTTGAAATTTTGCATACTTGTAGCCAAAAAGTCAAAGATTAACATATATTTTTTTGAAAAAAAATCAAAAATGGTGTTTTTGAAAAATTTAAATTTAAAAATTTTGAAAATTTGTCAAAAAATTTATTTTATTCAAAATAGTTAGTGTTGCATATCATATTAAAGCCCATAAAAAGAGCTTTCAAATAAGATATAACTTAATTCTCTAGCCCAATGTGTTAAAGAATTATAGAGGATTTTGTGGTTGAGAATTTGGTTAAATTTGGTACTTTTGACCATTTTTAAAATTTTGTAAAAAATAAACCGCTAAGAAAAAAAAAAAATAAAAAAATTAGATTTTTCATATACTCCATGGATACAAACTATAAACCAAAAATTATAGAAATCTGAGATGTCGAGGTCCAAAAATTGCATTTTTCTCGTTGATTTGACATGGAATGACCCGTTGTTGATTTTGTTTGCATAATGCAATTTCTTGCTGTTGTTATAATAAAGTTTTTCTATTGTAAAATTGTTGAATCTTCAAGTTTAATTATGTTTAATGTCAAGATGGTCAAGCAAATATTGCCAGTTTTAACCCTTCAAATAGAAGGTGTTAGTTTGTGTTAATGCTAGGTACGTATTCAAATTTTTATTTGTTTAAAACTTTATATTTAAATTGTAAATTTTTCATGTGTAAAAACTTTTGTAATTGTGTGAAGCTGTTTAACTTCTTTTCCCCGTGGTTTTTGCCCTTGTTTAATGTGACTTTGTGAAATGTGACTTTAATGTGTGAAAAAACCAGAAGAAACTGGAAGAAACCAACAGAAAATAAAACAGATACTCAAAATTAAAGTATATTAACTATGTAATTAAGAATTAAACTCATAGTATAATTATATGAAATTCAAATTGGAAAATTTAATTAATATTAAAAATATTATTTTTGAAAAATAAAGTTTTTTTTTTAACCATTTGGAAAAATGATTATTGTTCTCGTCAGGGTAGGAAATCAAAAGCATATCTGAAGGTTTTTATTGGTTTAATCATCATTTTATTAGTTTTCTGATGGGTCTATACAGTCGGTAATTCCCTTTAAATCTGTATTTCCCTTTACTTTTAACAGAGATGGATACCTTCTGTTGCCACTATGACAAAAAAGTAATAAAAACTACAAAAACAATAACTCGGAAACAAATTGAGATACAGCTTTCAAACAAATTGCTTTTAAAAGTACATTTTTTTCTCTATACGACGGTGTAAAAAGTAATATTGTGAGGATATTTAGAAGTTTAAGAATGAAATTTCATTTAAAATGGGCCGTCTGACAATGGAAAAGTCTTTTCCCGAACAGCCAATGAAATGCTTGGATAATACATAAGTTTCAGGTGGATAATACGTACGAGTCGCAGGCGATTTTTGTCGCTTGGAATTTTTACGTCTAATAACACTATTAATGTTTCATTCATGGCGTATGTAATGTATGATCAACTTCGTGCGATTTTTTATGTCTTAAATTTTAGTCTTTTAAAAAATCATTTTCCAGATGGTCGTCGTAATTTGTTAAATTGCTTTTTTTTTTCTTATTATTTTTTTAAATAACAAACTTTAGGTTCAGCAGACATTTACAGGCAATTGATTTTGAAACTTTGGATATAGAGGGGATTTTTTAAAAAATTAATTATGCCATTTATGTAAAAAGAGAAAAAAAACTACCTACAAATTGTTTATTTTCATATAAAAATGCACTATTTTAAACTTTGCAACACAGAAAATAAACAAATTTGTAATTAAAAAGATATTACAATTCATCAGACATACAAGTAAAAATTACATTTAATACAATTAAAAAGCAAACGTTTCGAGCTAAATTTTAGCCCCTCATCAGTGCAATAAATAACATTCAAATGACAGAAAACTATGTATCATGTTTACAGTAAAAAATTACTAGCAGTTAAAATTAAATTAAGTATAAAAATTTTCAAAACAATGCTGAGTATTCAGGTGGAAGTGCACATGAGCACTCAGCATTGTTTTGAAAATTTTTATACTTTATTTAATTTTAACTGCTAGTAATTTTTGACTGTAAACATGATATATAGTTTTCTGTCATTTGAATGTTATTTATTACACTGATGAGGGGTTAAAATTTAGCTCAAAATGTTTGCTTTTTAATTGTATTAAATGTATTTATGTAATTTTTACTTGTATGTCTGATGATTTGTAATATCTTCTTAATTTTAAATCATATATCATAGACGTTAAACAATGATTATTTATTTTAAAATTTGTAATTAAGGCTAATGTTCTAAAAATATCTATGGGTTATGTCGAAATGCTTTTAAACTCTCCTGAAGTTCTGTAGGACTCGAAAGATTTTTTTCATATTTTGCATTCATCCATTCTAAGTTGAGAAACTGATTGTAGCATCCTATAGCTATAAGCTTTTTTTTTTTTTTTATATTATGCTGCATTGTAGTAAAAAAAATGAGGATTTTAATAATTTTTTTTTAATACAGTAATTATTGTACATTACTTACCTTAATAAAATTGATGTAAATGAAAAGCACTGTCTGTTAAGTTGAAATGGATAACATTTAAGGCTGTTCTCAAATCCAAAAGTGCAACTTTATGACAAAAGTTCTAATTCATTTTTATTCAGAACTGCATGAAACTAGCAGGTGTTGTTGTTCAGAAACTATGTCATCGAACCGTGTTTTCCATTTTTTTGCAAACTCAATAGATCTTCCAGGAAATAGTGTCAAAGTGTGCGTTTTGAACTGAATTTCCGCGCGAAAGAAGAATAACCACTCAAGGAAGGGTGAAAAAGTCTTTGTCACATGCTCAAAATCACTTATAACTCAATAGGTAATTTATTTACCAAAAAATAGAAAACACAGTTCGATTCCAAATTGCTTTTATAGTCAGGCCTTCCAATTTTATACCTTCCCGTTAAAAAATGAATTTATAAATGTGCCAAAATGTTTTGCACTTGTTGAGCAGAGCAGTTGAGAACAGCATTAACTGATTTTCTATATTTTGGATAAAATTTCTTCATTTAGTCAATGGTTAGATCTTTAGACAGGTGTTGTGTGTGATCTTGGTTTAAAAAACTGATAAGTATTAAAAGAAGTAACTTCCTAAAACACCATCAAAACTTTTAAATGCACATTTAAAAGTTTTTAAGCACATTTAAGGCTCACACCAATTTCAACTTATTTGCTTTTAAAATAAATGGTCAAGTGCGAGCATTACTCGCACACAGAGGGTTCCGTAGAATAAATATATGAATTTGTAATTGTATTATAAAAAATAAAAAAAAATATGTTGCTAAAAGAATACTAAGACTTTGTAAAAAACTATACAACGTAGGGTTGGGTATAACTGTATATATTAGAAAAGTGTAAATGGGTATACCATGAAAGTTCAAAGAGATACGGAACCTAAAGGATATCAAATATAGCTATTCGTATAACTCTTTTTTTAATATTATCCTAATCTGTTTATGATGAACTTAATTCGGTACTGACAATAAAAGCAGTGCATACTTAAACTTCCTTTGGCATTTCATGAAACTAAATTCAGCGTAATAATAACCTTTATTTCTACAGTGTAGCTAAAACAAAACCTTTGTTCAAAGTTTAAATTTGGCATTGTGCTAAGCGCGCTTCGAATTGAGGTCTCAAAGTTGCAATGCGGCCTTGGTCAGTGCCGCATTTTTCCAGATAGGTGTTTAATTAACTTTTAAAGTCACTCGAGGCGTATTGAGAGATTCAGTCAATGCAAACTATCATGAATCTCACAGTATTTATGAGATTCATTCTAATTAAATCTTTCGAGGGCGATGCCCTTAAAAAACAGTCACCTAATTTTAATTCCAAAACAGACAAACAGCACCAAGAATATTTAATTAAAATTTTCCTGTTATCATGTACTTGAAAATAAGCAAGTTGACATTTTCTAATAAATTAGCTTATAAATTCTGGTGTCAGTTTATTTTTTCATAAGTTTATAAATAGAATTACTCTGTGCCGGAAAGGATTAAGTGGTCGCAGTAAAGATGAAAATAAGGAATTTTGCTTAGTGGCCACTGGCCGGTAAGTTAATTTTTTTAGTAGCCAGTTACTGACTAGTGAGAATAATTTATTTAGTTGCCAGAAAGTACATTTATGTCAATGAATATTTAATTAAAAAATATATAGTTTAGGGTAAATAAGTAATTTATGTAATAAATAAAAATATTTTAATTCATATTGTTTTGAATGAACTTGAGATACTAATTTCCAGTCCTATTTTAAATTTTAAATTAAGTTAACAGCAAAGATATATGTAACGTTCTTATATAGCTAACTACATAAGTCCACTATACTTGGGTACTTTTCAAAATTAAAAAAAAAAAATCTGAAATTTACACCAAATTTTCTGAAATGTAAAGGGGGGTCTCTCCCTGAACTAATTATGCATTTTTTTCGTGATACTTTAACAAAATTTGCATTTTTTCGCGATCTATTGGCGATGTTTGTGTTTCTTCCGCGATCTTTTGACAAAATGTGCGTTTTTTTTCGCGATCTTTTGACAAAATTCGCGTTTTTTTCGCGATCTTTTGACAAAATTCGCGTTTTTTTTCGCGATCTTTTGACAAAATTCGCACTTTTTTCGTGGCTTTTTGATGAAATTCGCGATTTTTTGACGAAATTCTCTTTTTTATGCGATTCTTTGACAAAATTCGGGTTTTTTCTGCGATCTATTCACGAAATTCGCATTTTTTCGCAATCCATTGACGATATTTTGCGTTTTTCCACGATTTATTGATGATATTCTGCGTTTTCTTCGCGATTCTTTGACGAAATTTGAGTTTTTTAGCGAACCTTTGACGATATACAGGTTTTTCTCCGATCCTTTGACGAAATGCGTGGTTTTTTTCGCGATCTTTTAACAAAATTCTCGTCTTTTCGAGATCTATTGACGATATTTGCGTTTTTATCTTGATCTATTGACAATATGTGCGTTTTTTCCGCGATCCATTCAAGATATTTGAGTTTTTTAGCGATCCTTCGAGGAAACTTACGTTTTTAACCGTAATCCTTTGACAAAATGTGCGTTTTTTCGCGATCTTTTGACGAAATTCTCTGGGTTTTTTTTTTGTAATTCTTTGAAGAAATTCGCGTTTGTTTTTCGCGATCTATTGATGATTGTTGCGTTTTTTCTGCTTTCTATTCACGACATCTGCGTTTTTTTCGCTATCACTTGACGAAATTTGGGTTTCTGAGCGATCCTTTAACGAAATTCGGGTTTTTCTGCGATCCTTTGACGATATGGGTGGTATTTTCGAGATCTTTTGACAAAAGTCTCGTTTTTTTCACGATTCTTTGACGAAATTCGCTTTTTTTCGCGATCTTTGACAAAATTCGCGGGGGTTTTTTCCGCGATTCTTTGATGAAATCTCTTTGGAAAATCCTGCATTTGGCCGGTACTTTCCATATTTTTAGTCGCCAGTTTTTCACGTTTAGTCGCCGAGTGGCGACTGGCGAGTACTTATTTTCATCTTTAGGTCGCAGGACTCTTAAAGCTTCAAAATGTAAGAATTTAAAATTTTTTTAGATGTTAAACTCCTATCTTTTCTGAATATTTTGATATAATTGTTTCCTTGAAATTCACATTAGAACAGAAGTTTTGGCTTTTAGAATTATACTAGCTCAATAGCTGAAACGGCGTTTCCAAAACTTTAAAGTCATTATTTTCCAAATGCCGTTTTTTTTGGGCATAATGTGCAGGATACCTCAAAAACTTCTGAATATTTTTTCATGAAATTTTCAAACCATATATTTCATGTTAGTCTGTATAAACTGAACCTAAAATTTCCTTTTTATTGTTCAAAAAAATATTTTTTTAGGTGATTTTACTGTTGAAATTTTCAAAATTTTGTATTAGCTAAATGCAACATTGCATTAAAAATATAAAAACGCTTTAAATACAAATTTATTTAAGTTCAGGGAAATTATTACAATCTGAAGTATAAGTAAGCACCAAAATTTTCATTCTAGTTGCAATATTTATTTTGTAATCCTGCACATAAACTGTTATTGCAATTTTTTGTTCGACAAATGTCTAACAGTTTCGAGCCCCCTATAAATACTAATTCTGTATCTTGCAATTTTTTAAATACATGAAACGAAAGAACATACTTATATCTTTCATGCCAATTAAAATTGTTTTAAAATCATATACATTTTAAGACATTAAATGTTGAAAATGTTCATTTTTTCCACTTTTTAGAGTCCCGAGACCCCTTAAATTAGTATGTTTTTAACAATTTGACGTTTATTGCTTTTATACTGTTACTGGACATTACATTATACATATATATCATTAAAAGTTGTGAACTAGGCATAGAGTAAGCTGCCCCTGTCCTTGTGTATGTCCAAATTGACCGTACCTTTAAGGGTTAATATTAATATCTCGGCTAATTACTGATGATTTTTTTCGAAAATCATTATCAACAATGCATTTATTCTTCTGCAACGATAGGTATATTCAGCGATGCTCAACAATTTTTCTGAATGCCCGTAAATCTAAATTTGTGTATAACAGAAAAATGCTAATTACTCAAAAACTATGTGACCTAAGGTAATCTCTATAATTTTCCGGCAAGGTATATATTAACGTCTACTTCCTCTAATTTTTTCATAATTTTAGTTTCAGTAGATTCGGAATTAGATGGAGGGTAACATATTTTTGCGTTACATTTTCAACAATATCTTTGAAAATATAATACCTAAAATTAAAAAAAATGTATTTTTGAGTTCAGCTTTACAAAAGCTTTCACAGGACCCCACATGATATACAAAGAAGCATAATTAGCCCCTCTACTTTTTTACTAAATATATTTATGAATGTTAATTAATCTGAAAATGTGTGGGTCAATGGTCTTTATTACTTCCCCGAATTTGAACTTTCCACGTTCCATAGTTTACGAGTAAAATGACTGTGACAGACACAGGAGTGGTCTTATAATGGTTCCGTTTTTACTTTTTAAGTACGGAACCATAAAAACTGATGTTATTATTAATTTAGCATATATAATTAATTACGAATTTGAACTTTCCACGTTCCATAGTTTACGAGTAAAATGACTGTGACAGACACAGGAGTGGTCTTATAATGGTTCCGTTTTTACTTTTTAAGTACGGAACCCTAAAAACTGATGTTATTATTAATTTAGCATATATAATTAATTAAACTTGTATAGGTCTAATGGAATTAATTTACTTAAGGTCCTTAAGGTACTATTTTTATAAAGGTACATAAGAATTTACTTAATTAGATTAATAGGAAGAAGACATTTATTGTATCTTACAAAGTTGAAAGTTATATGGTATATTCTTAAAGAATAAGTTTCTTCCACTTGGAAGAAACCTATTTTTTTCTGGCTGGTTTTTTCCAATGTGGAAGAAACTTGCCAATCCTGGCTCTATTTAATCATAAAATACGCATGTAATTCAAGAGTTAGAACAGCCAAACTGTCAAAAAATCTTTTGCTTTCGTTCTGCATATTTAGAAATTCCCCCCTCTCCCTTCCCCCCATACCATTTGGGGAGAAAGGATGGAGGAAAAATTTCAAAGAGGATGAAGATTTGAGATGAGATTTTAGATCAATCACCTTGCTACAAAGTACAGTTAAACCTCGCATTCCGGACATTTTCCTGATTTCAGTTTTATTAATTTTTAAAATAAGACTGCTGTACCTTTCATATTTCTCATCAAATGCAGTTAAATTCTTTCCACTATAAACGCTAAATAAATATAGATATATTCTGGTGTATTTTTATAATAATTGGCCGTTAATTAAAGACTTTAATTATTACAAATACTGGAAAGTTAAAAAATGGCATAATATTTATAACTAATGAAACAAACATGCAATTTCATTTTCTTTTGATTGAACTGAAAGATACTGACACTTGATAGTAGGGTGTAAAAAAATCTGATTTTTTTTATTTAAATCGGATTTTTATGATTTTTTTTCCTAGCGTTCGAATACTGAATAGTTACCAAGAGTTTTAGGTTTCCAAAACAATTAAACCACTAATTGCTAACATATGTTTTTACGCTTTACTTAATAAAATTATAATTATTAGTTAGTAATTACAGAAATTATAAAATCTGCAAATTAGTAGTTTCATTAGGTAGTGTCATACAATAATGTTATATGCATTAATATTGTAATAATTATGTAAAACTTTATAAATACTAGTGATATTTAACATTTATTAAAATTATTAACTGCATTTTATATTAAATAGTTAACACTACTTCAAATTAATAATTATTAAACAATTAACTCTCTAATTAGGAACATATTATACATTTTTAAGCCTTAATTATTAAAATGATAATAATGTAGTATTCATTTTAGAAAGAAAAAGGGACAGAATGCTAGTTCCAAAAAAAGGGTACTATTTCATGAAGAAATGCAGTAGTAATGTGTTTAGTACTGATATAAGAAAAAAGAAAAGAATAATTTTTAGTATGATAAATAAAGTGTCCTTAATTTTTAGTAATTTTATGAATAACAAATTGAAAAATACAATGAAATAACATGTTTTAATAATATCCTGTATTTTCTAAAGAAATAAAGTTCTACATTTTTCCAAGATCTTGGCCACATGAATTTAGAAATACTGTTGAATGGGGAAGTTTTTTACAAGAAATCTCTGGCTACAACTACAGGTGAATTTTAACTTTTTTTTTTTTTTTTTTTTTAAGGCATGATGCATTTTGCCAATTTCAAAAGGGGCATGGTGCGGCACCATTAAAAAAAAATGTCCTAAATGAAATAGTATAAGTAATTTCATTAGTTAGTAACACAAATAATAACAAAACTAGCAAATATTATTTGCAACTCGTTTTGCATTTGTATTTATGAAAATTACTGTAAACCACCAAAATCTAAACTTACACACATGTATGTGTATGATAACCAAAAGTATTATGAAAATGAGTTAAACCCATTCATATAGGAAAAACCTAAGTTAGCCATTTATATCTGAAATCCTCAAAATATTTAAGTAACAGCATTATTACCTCTCAGTGTGGATTATTAACTTTCAATGTTTCAATTTTTTTTTCTTTTTGAGAAAAATTTTGCTGCCTTTTCAATCCCTAATTATTTTTTATTTAGTATATATGAGTTACAAAGTTAAAAACATTTATTCAACCTATACCGAAGAAGCTCTTGCCGAGCTTAGCATTTTTATACCAATTATTTCTTTTTTTCTCTTATACATTTATTTACAATTTAGCTTTGAAAAGATGTCATTGTTTCATTCTTCTTTAACTTGAGATGGCTATTAATTACTATTTATTCTTTTACTTGTAGAAATGTATTACACTTGCTATGTGTCATTTTATATAAAATAATGCATAAATTGATTACCTAAAGGAATTTATGACATTGCAAATTATATTAGATTTAAATATAATTTTTAAATGAAACTGTTTTAATTTGGATAAAAACTTAAAAACAATGCTTTTTATAAACTCAACTGTTTTTAATTTTTTACAATACTCATGAATTAAGCTTAGAAATAATTATTGAAAGCTCTTTTTTTGTTTATTCATAAGTTGAAATACCTGTAGAAACTTTCAAATTATGTTTATGTTAGATTTTAATATTTTTTTTATGACTTTTTAAACATTTAGAAAATCTTTGATTTCAGTCAATCTTTGAAATCAGTGATTTAAAAAAAAAAAAAATAGTTTGATTAAAATCATGATTTTAATCACTCATTTAAATCAACTGATTAAAATCGTTGAGACCCTACTTGATAGTCACTCTATTAACAACTGCTCCTTCTCCAACACAATGATCAACCTAGTGACATATTGCCCTATGACGTTGAGGCGCTCATATGTCGATGTGTTGTTTGTTTCAGTTTTGTTTTTTTTGAAAAGAACTTAGAATGCAGAAGAAAGATAAGTAAACAAGACGAGAGTTTTTTTTTTTTTGCGATCTTTTGACAAAATTCTCGTTTTTTTTTTTTCTTTCTTTTCCCGCAATCCTTTGCATTTTTTTTTTCTTTCTTTTTCAGATCGCGATTGTTTGACAAAATTGGAAATTTTTTCTGTGATTGATTGACAAAATTGGTTTTTTTGGGGCGATCGTTTGTCGAAATTCATATTTTTCCGTAACAGACAAAATACACTTTTTTTCTCACTCTTTTGACGAAATTTGCTATATTTTTCCTTGATCATTTATCAAAACTCTGTTTTTTTCCCGCAACCTATGACAAAATCCACGATTTTTCAGAGGGAATAATAGACAAATTTGATTTTTCTCCCCCTTTAATTGATTATTGAAATTAGCAACTTTTTAAAGAAATCAGTTGAAAAAAAAATCTCTAATTGTTTCTAAGACATGTGGCGATATATTCACGATATTTTTCCATGATTGATTGAAGAAATTCTCTAAATATATTCCCGGAAGAATCGCTGAATTTTACTTGTTATCTCAAAGAACACCCCGCCCCCCTTCATTAAACTCTAGAAATGGCATTAAACCTTCTCAGATAAAGAATTTGTGATGTAATGACATGATTTCACCCATATTTAACATCCATTAAGATGATTTTATGTTAAAAAGTTTTTCTTTTCCACATTTTTTTTCTCTGAGGATGTTTTTTTTTTCCTGTCCAATTTTTCAGACTGGTGGCTGATATTTCTTTAATTTTTGGAACCAAATGACTTAAATTTTCGGAAAATTCAGAATAAAATCACTTCTGTATGTTGTGTTTTAATATGTATATTTTATTTCAGCATAAGTGTTATGTTTTAGTGTATCATTCGGCAATTTGATCGTCATTTATTTGCACTTGGGGAAAAAAAATGCATTTTCTATGTTGTTATATTGCCATGAAAACTATTTTTAACAGACCTACAAAATCCAGAAAATTCAGAATTGCCGCGGTCCCGCCGATTCTGAATTTCCGAGGTTCAACTATAAGAAATAGGGCAGGATTTTTTTACAAACTAAATTTAAGGATTTTAAACTTTGCAAGGTGGGGGGCAGATGAGAAATAAGAACTTTTGGAGAAAGGGGTGTAATTTAAATACAGTAAAACCTGTAAAGTTGACCACCTGTCTATGTTGACATCTGTTGTCAGGAACCAAATTTATCCTATACAAAACTATAAAACAAACCCTTTGTAACTTGACCACCTGTCTATCTTGTATCTTGACCACCGAAATTATTCAAATTTGGCTAGAACTATTATAAAATGCCCATCAAAACCCTTTATAACTTGACCATCCAAATAGCTAACAAATCATGAATTGAAAAAAAATATAACTATCCACGAAATTTTTCTATTTTTTTTCTTTCTTTTTAACTAGAATTTTTAAAAAGGTGAAATAGTGATTAACCTGGGAAATGCTTTTAGTCGTGATAGGTCTAAGTAAATAATTCAAGGCTTATCTATTCTTACATTGTTGCTCTCGTGGATTTGTCTTTTCAACCTCTCCCCCCTCCATTCTTTGATTCTAGATTTCTTTCTCCTATTTCCCATTCTCTTATAATTCCTTCCCTTCTTTCAATAACCCCAGGTAGAGGTCTGCACGGGCCGGAATTTCCAGGCCCGGGCCCGGCCCGAACGAAAGCTATCTTGGCCCGGCCCGGTGTAAAAATTGGAAGTTCGGCCCCGGCCCGGCCCATTTGCATTTTTACAGTTCTCGGCCCGGCCCGTACAAAAATCAGTGAAAACAGGCCCAGCCCGACCCAATTTCTACAAAAAAGAAAAAAAATCCGTTTTTTCTCAACATACAATTAAGATTCTTTTAATGAATACTACATACATATTTATGGGAACATTTTATAGTATATTTTACATTACTATGATGTTCGCAAAACAGAAAACACACAATAGTAAACAGTAACGATTACTTACAGTGTTTTAGTCATCGTGTCTACAGACATTTCAAAATGGAAATAAGGATTCATTAAAAGATTAATGTAGTTCAGAATAAAGGATTAAAAACATGATAACTTTTGAAGCTGTATAATAAAAAGTAGATTTCTGAAAATATTTCTCTCATTTTTAAGGCTTCTCTCAAATCCAAAGGGGCTTACATTTCGACACATTTATGAATTCTTTCTTTTCGGAAACACGTAAGATTGGCATATATTTTTATTCAGAAGCTATGTAAATGTCGTTTTTTTTCATATATAAAAGCAATATATTTTTCTGAAATTAAGGTCAAAGTTAGCGTTTTGAATCGAATTTCCGGAAGCGATAGCACAGGAAAGGAGAAAAACGTACAGTCACATGACAGGAATCTCTGTTATCTCTGTAAGTAATTTATCAAATATGGAAAAAGCTATTCGTTTCCAAATGCCTTCAATAGGCATGCCTGTCAATTTTATGTCTCTAGTTAAAAATTTTGTCAGAAAATGTGTCTGAAAGCTTCGCATTGTTGAGCAGTGAATATGAGAACCACCTTAAGGTATATTTCCAAAGATACTATTAAGAGAAGTTCATTATCACTATTAATACTACAAAACACAATGGCTGTTCTACACATCCTGAGATCGATTAAGACCAGTTCTGTCCCGGCACGATTCTGCTGAAAAAAAATTAAACATTTTGTAACTGTACGATGCCGATCTCTACGATGGACATGTTACATTTCTGTATTGATGTTGTTAAACTCGCATCGGCTCGTGATGCACATTTATACTTCTCGAGAAAATCATATTCAGTTGAAAATGGCTTGTATTTTATCTGCTTCGCTTAAATTATTATATCGGGCCGATTAATTTTTTTGCCGGCCCGGCCCGTTGAAAAAATTGTCCTAATTCTGCCGGCCCGTTTGAAAATTCGCCTTCATTCGGCCGGGCCAAGCCCGGGCCCGTGCAGACCTCTAACCCCAGGTGCTAGTTGGTAGGCAGAAATATTCCAGCAATTGCAATAGTTTGTGGCAATTGTTACACAGTTAAGAAAATTATTTGTGATAATGATGAATTACTCTAGGACTGTGTTGTAGTACAGAACACTGGGCTTATGCAAAGTCCAAAAATCAACTTCAAACTACAATATTTTTTTTTTTTTTTTTGGACAAATAGGTAATGTAATTGACAAACTTAATTTTAAAATGTGTATGTGTCTTAACATATGAAAAAAACAAGTGTTTTTCTTAAATATTTTTTTTATAAATTATGTGTAATAACTAGTATAGTTTAAAGAATCACTAATTGGCTGTATATTGATTAACTATTTTTTTTCTAAATTAGTAGTAATACTAATTGATTTTAAAATTGATACACAACTATTAATTCATTCTTGTAGTTAATCTTTTCTTTTATAAGGTGTTAGAAATATGCATGGTAATATAATATTATTTTAAAGCCTGTCAATAAATAAAATATTTTTGGGAAAAAATGATATGGTATGAATATTACGCAAAAAAAAAAAAAAATAAATAAATAAATAAATAAAAATAAATTTATCATCTTTCTTTATAAGTTGACCACCTCTCTAAGTTGACCACTGAAGTGTGGTACCGCAAGTGGTCAACTTACACAGGTTTTACTGTAATCGATTATTTACTTGTTGTTATTAGCAAGCAACAAATAGAACAATAATAGAATTAAGATTTCCACGATTTTAAACTTTTTGTGCTGAAGAGGGGAAGGGAGAGCAGAGAAAGAAAGCTGACATTTGATGCAAATGGGTAGGTGGGGTTCATTAATATTATGTGAAAGCATGTAGAAATCCGCCAAAACAGTAAAAATATTTCCTTAGATTTTTAAATAATTTTTTTCCCATTAAAAATTTTGTGAAAGGAAGGGGGGGGAGGGGCTTATATTTGGGAGTGTAAAATAAAATAAAAATTGCTTAAAAGTGGGAGGGTGCTTAGTTTCGAGGGGGGCTTACAATCGGGATTTTACAGTATACGAATGTCAGCATCTGTGTTAAACAAATTTTATTATGATATAAAAGTAAAAAAGAAATAAAAGTGCACCTTATTTCTCATATATTCCCACTTTTCTTTTACACTTTTCTCTTCTTATGGTAAATACAGAGTTAAATTCACCATTGAATTCGTTGAATCTGGTTCATTTTTACCCCAATAAGCTTTTAATTTTGTGTCTGTAAAAAAAGAAAAGAGTGTGTGTCTTATTAGCAATGAGGTGTTATTTGGGTAAACTAGGGCAACCCCCCCCCCCCTCCCATTAAGAAATTTAGATTATAGCGGCCATAACATCTCAGACCCCCCCCCCCCCCAAAAAAAAAAAAAAAAAAAAATCTTTTCTTTTTTAATAGTTTATAAAATGTATTAAAATATGTCACTAATTTTTTTAATGGATGAGTGTTTTGGGGAATTCAAAGATTTTTTATATGTAAGATATTACCTCTTTTTAAAGGTATTTGAAAAATTCAAAGTAAATATACTAAATAATACAGGAGGGGGGGGGAGGTGCAAAAAGGCCGTATTTTGTTACTAAAAAATCAAAAATAGGCTTCCATATTCTAAATGGTAAAATCTGTTAAATTGCGATCAAGTGTTAAATCTTAGTGTTAGATGGATGATAAATTGATTTAAGAAATTTCTGTATCGACCCGTCCTACCGATTACCTAAGCAGAATGCAGCAAATCGTACATTTCTATCATCAGTCATTTTTGGGACCAGACTTCGAGTCGATTACAGTCCTCTGTAATCGATTAAGATTACGATTACTTTGAATTTCTAAAAGCAGATTACGATTATGTCTCTATTTGTGCAAGTTAGATTACGATTACACCTTCAATTATCTTTTTTTTTTTTTTTTTTTTTTTAATTTAGATTACGATTACATTTAGATTACAATTAAATAAATTTTGTTGAATTACGATTACCGCAATAGCCGATTACAATTACAATTTGATTACACTGGTTTCATAATCTGCATATTACGAACTCCTCTTTTTTTAATTTATTTTTTAAACTATCTTTATGTAACATTCACAATTTACAAATCTGAATGAAAAACTGAATTAGTATTTATATATATGTGTGCTTACAGTTCAAAAGCAGTTAAGCTTCATCTGAAAGTATTATTTCAATCAAAATCTCCCTAGTTCTTTTCAGTTTTAGTTATTTACCATAAAAAAATTCTTAAGGCTAAGAAAAATTCCACAAAACGTACACTTTTTTATTCGAAAATACATATTAAGGGCGCTGGTCACTGGCGGAAAATATCGCGTTCAGCTCATATAGTAGACTGTTCCTACCCCCCCCTACGAGCTGTCAGAGAGGCGTGTACTTTTAATAGCCGTGAAGTCCAAGAGATATTATCGGCTATCTGTTGACAAAATTTACGAGCCAGTAGGAACGGAAAGTTCTCCCATAGCAGCTATTTTTGTTAGTAGGGAAATACTACAATTTCTTTTGCACTTTTTAAAATACACGAGATCACATTGAACAATTTTACTGTTATTATTATTATTATTACAGCAACGCAACCGGGAATTCCATCAAGGAATAAGTTTCAATTGAATAATTTCGACTTTTATAAATGCCTAAATTTGAGAAAAGGTTTGATAAAAATTTAAATATGAGAGTAAAAATTGATTCAATGTAATTCTCCTGTCTAAAATGATTTTGATGCTTCACCTTACTTTATATTATGTTTATTATATATTCATGTTTACCTTGAAATTTAACCATCCTAAATTTTAAACAAATAATTATTAAATCAACTTGTCTATAACTCGTTTTCATAATTTAATTACGTAATATTCAGTGTTTGTGATTTTTTTCCTTTGTTTATGTAAAGCAACATTAATTTACTACTGAAAAATCAAAGCACAATTGATTATAATTAATTACTGTAATATGTATTTTTTTTTTAAATGTTTGTTTATAGATAAAAATATTATTATAAATCATCAGGTAAAGAAAATATGGACAGAGTAAAGATTTTAGTCTGAGTTACACATTCATTCTTCAATATGATATATTTAAAAATATTTCACAAATTTATTGAACACATTAAAATTCGATGTTTCGTTGAGATTTTGGACCTATTTTTATAAACGATAATAGATACAGCCATCGGTATTTCTCACTGGGTAAGACAAAGAAGCGGAATTCTCAATGTAGGACCCCCCCCCCCCTCTTCACCTAAAAGCGAAAAAAAATAAAAGGTTGTAAGATAATTTTATCAAAATATCTCCGATTACTGAAGTTATTCAATATATTGGCACGTATTTAAGTATTTATATAATGAAATTAAAGTGCAGTGCAAAATGAACATAAGTTATACAAAAAATACTCCAAGTAGTGTTTTTTAATACAGCTTTATTTGACAAAAGCATAATATAAGATTTCCAATAACTCAAATTAACGGCCATAAATTCGAATTTTGAAAGTTATTTCATTTAATTTTGATCATCTTTTAATAAAATTAACATTATTAAAGAAAATTGAAAATTGCAAATTTCAATACATGTAACGATATCTTCCTTAATTCTCTATTCAATCAAAGGATACAATATTAAATATAGATACAACATACATCAATGTATATACGATTCACAAAGACAAAATATCAAAGTATAATATTAATATGTATAGATATGAGGGAAAAAATCATTAAATGAATATTAGTATTGCGCATGCTAAGTACACCCCCCACCCCCCTCCTACTCAACCTTGCTCCCACCAAAAATATCTAACAATATTAACTGAAAGGAAAGTAAAAACATAATATGTTTGCCCTGCATATTTAAATTTTCAAATAATATTAGTTTTTTTAAATTATGTGATTCTAAATTTTAATTAAAGATGTGGAATGTTTCCTCAAAAAATTATTATTTTTATATTTCCCCCCAAAACTTTGTTAACCTTGCCTTGAGTTTATAAGAATTTTGTTATATTAAACAAAGAAACTAACTATATTTTCTGTATTTATATAGTTACATCCGAATGTAAATATTACCCGAACTTTCTTTTTTCTTACAGAGTATTTAAATAAAGCACATTTTTTTCCCCTTTATGTAGATTAAAACTTAGCACTGAAAATTATTTAAAAAACATTAATTACCCAAAATATACCATAGTAGTTTTCTCATACATTAGGAAGGTTCACAGCTATCTTCCACACATTTTAACAATTTCTTTTCTTTTCTTTTTTTTTTTTTTTTATCTGATCATTTTTTAATAAAATTGACATTATTAACAAATATCCAAAATTGCTAAGCTCAATACATATAATTAATTTTCAGTTAATTCTGGCATTGTCATCTATTTAATTAAAGGATACAATATTCAATATAAATGCAATAAAGCTGCAGCAACATATATATGATTCACAAAAACAAAATGCCAGAGTATAATATTAATACATTGTACAAGTGAGACAAAAAAAAAAAAAAAAAAAATAATTGAATGAAAATGTGTAATGTGCATGCTGAGTTCCCACCCATCCCTCGACTTACTTCCACCAAAAATATCCATAACAATATTAACTGAAAGTAAAAACAAGAAACATAATATGTTTGCGCTGCATATTTAAATTTTCAATTAATATTCATTTTTTAAATTATGTGATTGTAAAATGTGTGTGTGTTTAAAATGCTCAAAAAGGAAAATCAAAAAGAAAAAGTTGACTGTGATAGCGTGACGCAGCGTATACAGGTTGTTCACTCTCAACGGTGTCCAATGGCTGATTCCTAAACCGTTAGTCATAAACATATAGTTCCAATTACAAAAATGTTTTAAATGAAGTAAAGAAGTATTTTAAAAGCGATTTCGGTCAATAACAAGATTTTTTTTTAAATATGAAATTTTATTTTTTATACTGTCTCATGCCCCGGGTCCTATAAGTAATATTTAGTAAAATTTTCCAATATTACACTGACAAGTAAGACAAAAAAAAAAAAAAAAAAAAAAGCTATTATTCCACGATCAAAACTGACCGAATATCTGTTTAAAGTTGGAGCATATTTTTTGCTGCGAAATAGCGGTCATTCACAAATTTAGTAGAAATATCGTCAGCTGTATTAAAAAAAATAGTTGAGAGTAAACTTGCAATATAAATTTGAAATCTATAATCATTCCGACATATTAATGCAAAATATACAATTTGTACTAAACAAATAAGAGGGGAAAAATAACTGAATTTTTGTTAAATAAGATTATGAACAGCAACAGCTTAATTTCTTTACAAAATTATACATATTATAAAATGCTATTAGGTTGCAAAATTTGAGTTGTGTTATGTTCCTTAGCTTTTGATAAATTGACTGCATGTATTTTGTAGCGAAGAAACCGGAATTGACTCTCCCTTTTTTACCACCACGTAAAGATTTTTTACAAATCATAATAGCATAAAAGTCATGAATTTCAAAGTTTCATAACTCGGTCAATTTCAGTGTTAGATGAACGCATATTTTTGTTGAGTTTCATGAGTTATTTTGACTTTATTTTTAGTGTAACAGGAAGTTTTTACTAAATATCACTTATAGAGCGTATATATATTTCGAAATTTTTTAAGAAATATTTTTATTGACCCAGATCGCTTGCTTCTTTACATCATTTAAAACATTTTTGTAATTGGAACTATATGTTTATGACTAACGGTTTAGGAATCAGCCATTGGACATCGTTGAGAGTGGAACCATGTATAATTGAATTTGGAATAGCCACTTTTTTTTTTTATATTTCTTCGAATTTTTTTTTCTTCTTTTTATATGCTTCCATTGCATCTAAAATGCATTTTGATTCTCTTATTGGCATGGTTCTCGTGTAGCGGGGATCTATTAGTTCTGGCAAAAGACAGCTAAAATAAAATTCTTTAAGTTTATTCTCCATTTCTTTTTTTAAAAATTCGTCATCCTTTTTGATTTTTTCTATTTTCATACCCTTTGGGGTCCAAAACACGAAAAGATAATGCATTTTTTTTGTTATATGTAACTGTCCTTGTATCTGAAAAAAATACTGGTGTTTCTTATTTACTTCTGTGACAGCTGTTCTATCTTTATTAATTTTCCAAAATTATATAAAAGTGTTTAATAATAGCTTTTTGTTACATAATGCATTTTCCTGCACTTGCCCCCTGTATGAGAAAAGAGTAAGCAGAAATAAGTTCTTATCAACAAAACAAGTGGCCAATATTCTTCCCATTTTTTTACGAGTTAAAAAACAAGTATAATTTCGAACCTGGTTACTCTAACAACGCATTCTATGCTCAAATGGCAGAAGAATAGGAATGCCAAACGTTGGGATATTCCATATTTTGGAATAAAATTATTTTATAATTATTTAATGATTTTAGTAACAACTGTGTACTTTCATAAAAATAGATAGCAGACTAAGCAAAAAGTTAAAAGACTATTTTGATGAAAAAAAAAATGCTTAGATAAAAAATGATAAAGATTATCAAAAGACACCTCCTCCTACAGATACGTTACGGTATCAAATGCCAGAGTCCCCCTCCCTCTAAAGTGATATCGTTATATATGTACAGCCCCTAAGATATTTACGTATTTTTTTTTTACTTCTCGATGATATAACAGCGAAATTTCAGATAGAAAATAAAAGAAACAAAATATAGAAGGAAATATATGGAGCGTAACAGATGAAAAATGTATGCTTTGAACACTAAACTCATTGAAAAAATAAACTCATTTACAAAATCTACATATATCATATACATTTTGATTATACATAAAAATTATATTTTTTTCTTATTTACATAAGCTTAAAAATATCGTAATCGCCGCACCCATTGTAAACGCCGCATCCATCGGAACGCTACTTTTGTCGACAGCCTCACATTGACCTAACTTTAATCAAAGTTTTCTTAGCAGTGTATTAGGATGCCTCGTTTTTAATATCTTAAGATGTCTGAAGTCTCAAGTTTTATTTAAAATATTTAAATTCGATTTTAAATATTTTTATGAATTTTTAAATTAAGGAAACTCAGTTGGTATTTAAGAAAAATCGTAAACACTGCACATTGCGTAAACGCCGCACTTGGAAAAAAATTAACTTTTAAACTCGTAAACGCCGCGGCGTTTCTTCCATAAAATACGGTACTATATTATTTTGGAATATCTAATTGTATATAATTTTCTAAAAATCTACTGCCACATGCCGAAACCCCTCGCCATTTGAATGTATAAATACTGTATTTAAGAAATTGATACTCTATACTAACCCTTTCGGGACGGGTGAGCATATATGCATCGTCAAAAGGTTCATGTGGAATCTGTTTTTTGAACCATTAATAAATTATTTTTTTGTCTTTTTTAATTACAGTTTTGTTTGGTATTTTACAAGTAAAGGGAACGATTTAAAAAAAGCGGTGCCATCCAAATAAAATTTGTGCAAGGGATTCCGTCTCGAAAGGGTTAAAAAAAGGCCTATTATAATTCAATAGTTTATAGGTCTTTAAATATATATATATATATTTTGTTTTGATCCTTGAAACTCTTTGATTTATATTTAAAGAAACGAATACTAACCCTAAATGAATATTTTGACATAGGTGAAAAACTTTAATTCACCTTTTAAAAAAATATTTTGTGAAAAAAAAAAAAAACATAAACTGTTTAAATTAAAATTATTACTCTAAAAATAAGAGTAATGAGAATTAAGATTTTTTTTTTTTTTATTGTTAAATGCAATTTGATGTATTTTTCAGTTATAATAACTTAGCTACATAGCTAATATAAATACAATCTAAAATTGAATATAAGAATTTAAAAAGGTGAACAATTATGAAAAACTATAATAGAACTTATTGGAAAATTATTGAAATGAACTACATAAAGATTTAAAATAATCAATTTAAAAGCATGGAAAGAAATTTTAGTTATCGATTCCTGAAAATTAAATGCACTTCTAAGCAGGGCCCGACCTCTGAAGCTATGGGAAGTACAGCTTCATTTCGGTTCCCGCCTTTCATCCAAGAAGGGTTTTCTAAATTGAAACTCACAAATGCTATAAATATTACTCCAAAGAGTGGCTTATTTGAGTTCACATATGGCCATAAAAGGTTTAAATTAAAATTAAACACATATAGCTAATAAAACAACTTTTTATGTTCTCTTATATATAACTATGAACAGGAAAATTGGACGCAATCAAGAAAAATATGGAAAAATAATTTTGCATAGTATTGACATAAAAATGTTGAATTCAGCATGTATGCTCAATATAAAATATCAATATTTTGAAATACTTCTTTCAATTTTAGCAGTAGTTTAAGTTACTAATATTTTATGCTGTGCATACAAGTCAAATTCAACATGTAAAATAAACATACATCTAAAATAATGGACAAACTGAAGAATTGTGATCATGTGGTTTAAACTACTGGTGTATTATGTACATGAAAAATTAATGTGTTATGAAAGACATTTTCATGAAACTCTTATAAATGCACACACACAAACACACATATATATACAATTTTTGAATGGAATTAATTTAATATAACATTTGGGGCCTCCTGTTTTCTCAGTTTCGAGTCATGTTTTCTCAATTTCGAGTCCCTTCAAAATTTTCTGAGGGAAGCAAAACCTAAACAAGGCCTGCTAAATTGACTTTGAAAACTTCTCTCAGCTATTTCTATCCCCTCTAACTATTCCCCCGACCCAACTTTTATTACTCCGGAATCCGAGCAAACGCAACGGGGTGTCGCTCCCCATGGAGTGATGGATTATATCGAGGGGGAAGACACTGAAATCATCAGAATAGAAATATATGCGTTTTGTTTTAATTATAGCTCCCTCCCTAATTAATTTCAATGAAATATTTTTATATCAATGGATAAATTGGAAACTGTACATTTTTTCGTGTTTTTTTTAATTTCCAAACGACCTAATAGAACTGCCATAATTTACAATTTAATGAGAGGTAGAAATTATTTTGGTCATGCTCCGAGTATTTCACGTAAAATCAAATATTTAAAATTATTTTTAATATAAAATGAAAACTAGGATGAAAAGTGACAAGTTTTAAGAATTGCATACAGAAAACAAAATTCGAAAATCTTAATTTTTTCATGAGATATCCTTAGAAAAATGAGAAAAAATATTCCCATAGGTTTACATGGAGAACGGAAAATGGGATTGTAAGTGATCAGCACCCTTAATATTGAATATTCAGAAAATGCATAAGTAAAGAGTTCTGAAGTTCTGACTTTCACATTCACGATTACGAAGGATTAGATTTTTTTTTATTTGTCATAGTAAAAAAAAAAAAAAAGAATTCCCTGTCTCATCTGTGTGTGCTTAGAAATATGCAGTACATCAGCCAGGTCGCCCACGGCATGGTCTACATTTTTAAAGCAGAACATAAACATTAGATGAGTTCAACTAAGAGTTTTCTTCAGAACTCCCGTTGCAAGACAGTTTTTTAACCAATCAACATTAAAAGCAATACAAAATATTAACAATTAAGAAATATTAAATATTCAAAAATAATGTTCTGCTAAAATTTTATAAAACGGAAAATTAAGAAAAATATTTTTTTCAAGGTTTTTATGCTTTCTTGACTTTCTCCCTCCCCCGTTTTAACCCTCTGACTTAATTTGAAACACATGACACTTAAGGGTGTTCTCAAATCAAAAAGGGCAACTTTCTGACATAAGTTTTCATTTATTTTTGTTCGAAAATGCATGAAACTAGCTGATGTTGTTGTCCAGAAACTATGTCATTGAGCTGTTTTTTCCATTTTTTTGCAAACGCAATAGATCTTTCAAAAAATAATGTCAAAGTGGGCGTTTTGAACCGAATTTCCGTGCGAAGGGAGAAAGGCATTCAAGAGCGGGCGAAAAACGGGTTTGTCATGTGATCGAATTCGCTTATAACTCAATAGCTAATTGATTGATCAAAAAAGGGAAAAAACAGTTCCATTCCAAATCGCTTCCATGGCCAGGCTTTCCAATTTTATATCTTTCCGTTGAAAAATGAATTTGTAAATATGTCAAAATGTTTTTCACTTGTTGAGCAGAGCAATTAAGAACAGCCTTAAAAATAAAAAATAATCATAAACTACGTTTCCAGGGGAGCGATGTTCAAATTTGAACAAAAAGTAGCGTTATTTTTTTTTTCTTATTAGTAGTAATTAATCAAGAGATATTTTTTCAATAATCAGATATAAAAATTTGCTTGATTAAATTTTAAATTTCAGGGAGGGGTCATGGCACTGCGCTGCCAACTTTTACTGGCAATTGTGCTAAGAGAATGTACAAATTAGATACCACTATCTCCCCCAAGCATACACTAAGAAAATACTCAAACGCGTGTGTTCCTGGAGAAATAGAGTGTCTTTTTTTCTTTTTCTTTTTTTTTTTTTCCGATTCTATTAAAATTTAAATTACATACATAACGAAACCATCTTTTATTGCTAATGTCATAAGAAAATTAATCTGTGTATCTACATATCTTAAAATGCACATTTTAAATAAATAAATAAATTACAATTAGGATTAAAAACGTTATGCATAATTAAGTACGGAAAATATTTCACTGTGATAATAAATTGCTAATAATTGTGGAATGCATATTAGAAAAGAAATCCTTAGCTGCATAGGGTGTTTAAAGTTTATGTTGAATTTAACTTTCATTGATATATGGGCATCTGGCGAGCATTATATATTGCAGTGATATTTTAAAAATTTTTCATCTTTCTCTGTCCATATATAATGCTGATTCGTTAAAATAGTCTTAAAAAAATTTTTTCTAATTTTTCTTTGACATTTCTACAATGTATACTGAAAATTAAAAGGATAAACAAGCACGAGCAAAGTAAGAATGAGTTGTTCAATAAAATGCTGATTCAATTTAAAAACTTTTTTCCTTTTTTAGGGTTTCGTTCATCTCACGAAACCCTATTCGTCTCGCTCCTCTGTCTGTCTGTCTGTTCGTCACAGAGCCCGTTCTCAGAAACTATACATGTTAGAGACTTGAAATTTTGGGTACTTATAGCTGAACACCTCACATCAAACAACAAATCATAAAATTTTGAAAAAGTTGGTAATTAACCGAATTACGGGCTAATTAACTTCTAAAATTAACCAATCCACCTTTTTAACGCAAATTCAAACGGACTTTCTCGAAATCATCTGTGTTTCTCCTAAGGGTTGCCAGTAAAATCAGCCGAATGCACGGTTACCACGGAGGAAATTAAGCCGAAAAATGAAGTGGAGATTTTAAAGCGAAATCGTATATCAGAAAATATTGGTCCGAGAAATTTGTAAATGGAATAGACAGACGCAGAAAAAAATCTACTTTCATTTGGTATAAAGTTAGCATTTCTGCGATGTGTAAAAGTTAAAATATCCACTAAAAATCGATTGATAAAAATTTAATTTCTTTAATTGGAAAGACAAGGAAATAAAAAGATTTCAATTCGGCGGGAAAGCAGGTAGACATGACGACGCTGCGGTTTTCCATAATAGTATATTTTAATACGAAATTTTAACTTTTTAAATATTAAATTTTTTGATTAAATTTTTTGGCATCCCAATGTCAAATTTCTCGCTGATTTCATTGATATCCATATCTAAGTCCTATCTTAATTACAAGCTGAAATATTAATTATTATTTAATTAATCGGTTTATTCCTATCAAATCCGTCGATTAAAATGAAGAGACGCGCTTATTTAACCACGAATTAACTTAAATTAGGAAATCTAATAATTTGCCTGGGCTTTTTGAACAGCGATATGAGATAAGTATAACTCATTCATCATCAGAAAGTTTACTTCATACCACTATTTTCTAATAGTAATTTCAGGAAATATTTTGAATTATTGGTTAAGACCGCCACTCAGTCTGTTTGAAAATTTAAGATAGTTTATAACACATAGAAAAAAGTGTAAAAAAGAATGGAGTGTGATATTTCAAGGAGGGAGGGGGGGGGGGGGGGGGAGCTAGAATTATTTTTAAAATCTTAGCGTTTGTTACCGCAGCAAATATTTTAAATTCTTGTTTAAGACCGCCACCATCCCGACCCATCTATCTACGGAAAGATTGCGTAAAGGAGTTTCGTTCAGATATGCTTTTGTTAAGAATAGAGTGCATTCCCTGGGTGGTGGAATGTGGAACTAACATAACGCGATTTTGTTAAAATTAGGAAGTCTAACAAGTCGATCTGTTTGAAACTTTAAGATATTTTATAACACATAAGATAAAGTGTAAGAAAGAATGACACGCGAAATTCCTGGGGGGGGGGGGGGGCGCTAGATTTCTATTTAAAAAATTAGCGTTTCTGACCGCTTTAGGTGACTTTTTGAGGGAGCCCTGAGATATATGCTACTTATTTAATATAAAATTGTCTAAAGTTTAGTTACCACTATTTCCTAATAGTAATTTCAGCAAATATCTTAATTTCTTATTAAGACCGCCACCACCTCGAGTAACATATCTACTTATAGGTTGTTTAACGGAGTTTGCTTCCGATACAGTTTGTTAAGAATAGAGTGCGCTCCCTGGTGGTGGAATGTGGAACTAACATTTTTGTTAAACTAGAATTATTTTTAAAATCTTAGCGTTTTGTTACCACAGCAAATATTTTAAATTCTTGTTTAAGACCGCCACCATCCCGACCCATCTATCTACGGAAAGATTGCGTAAAGGAGTTTCGTTCAGATATGCTTTTGTTAAGAATAGAGTGCATTCCCTGGTGGTGGAATGTGGAACTAACATAACGCAATTTTGTTAAAATTAGGAAATCTAACAAGTCGATCTGTTTGAAACTTTAAGATATTTTATAACACATACGATAAAGTGTAAGAAAGAATGACACGCGAAATTCCGGGGAGGGGGGGGGGGGGGGGGGCTAGATTTCTATTTAAAAAATTAGTGTTTCTGACCGCTTTAGGTGACTTTTTGAGGGAGTCCTGAGATATATGCTACTTATTTAATATAAAATTGTCTAAAGTTTAGTTACCACTATTTCCTAATAGTAATTTCAGCAAATATCTTAATTTCTTATTAAGACCGCCACCACCACGAGTAACATATCTACTTATAGGTTGTTTAACGGAGTTTCCTTCCGATACAGTTTTGTTAAGAATAGAGTAGGGATGCAACGGATATCCGGCACATCCGGCTGATTTTTCAATATCCGAAATATCATCGGATATCCGAATCACAATCACCGGATATCCGACTTCTCTGCCGGATATCCGGCAAAACGCAACAAAGCTAATATCTAACGATAAGAGAAATCGTTTGACCGAAACGATGCCGAAAAACTTTTGTTTATAATGCAAAATATGAAAGAAAGTTCACTATTCATGAGTAAAAGGTAATTCTCAAAAGTTTAAACAATTGCCAGCTTTCCTAACATTGATATTTGAACTCTTTATAATAAATTTAAGAATTTACGTTTACATCTTTTAGAAAATTGTACCTTTACTTTCAGAATGTAAAACAAGATTTGAAGTTGTTTATTAAAGTATGACTTTATTAATTTTCTTTCTTTCTTTTAAGTTTAACAATTAAACAGGCCTATTTTAAATTTCTTCTATCTTCAATAGAAGAAAGTATTGTAGTTAAAATTTTTTCGATTCCCGGTTTTCGACGGATTTAGATGTTTTAGGGGTCCGAGATCCCAAAACAAGAGGCCCCACCAGTGGCCGAGAGGTTCTGCTCTCGAAGCTGGTAGACGGGAGGTGCTGGGTTCGATCCCAATCGCGCCCGTCGGCCTAATCGTTCAGAGTTTTCGTGGTTTTCTTCGAGCCGTGGATCTTCCATGCGTTAATACGGATTAGGTTCCTTTAGAAAGACCCCCACGGAGGGCACTCCCCCCGGGCCTATATCCCTCGTGTAGATAATTGGCCGTCAAAAATCAACCCAACCCAAAACAAGGGTATACAAAATGTCTATCTGTCCGTGTGTCGCCATCATACCATCAAAAAGTGTATGATGCTATGCATAGAATTGAACCAATTTTTTTGTGAATGTTTTTGGCTATAGCCAGCTTGTCCTTATGAAAACATTCCACTGGAAGGGGGCGCCAGGGGCGCGCCAGAGGTATCCGGCGCCTGTGTGCAGAATTTCACTTAGCGCCCCATATACCCAAACCCCTCCTCCCTAACCCCCCCCCCCCCCCCCCAAAAAAAAAAATAATTTTTTTTTTTTCAATAACTATAAATACATACCTGCCAAGCCAACCTTCCGGGGTTTTCTCCAGGTCAAATAAACAAATTTTGAACCTGGAATTTTGTTTAATGAAATGTGCCTTGTTTCTATGGGGTTATTTTTTATTTTATTTAATAAATTAAATTTCTTGTTCAAAATATTTTTGTTTGACTTTAAAAATAAGGAATGTTGACAGCTATGTAAATAACGGACATCCCTAAAAAATGGGTGCTTCAGCTGCTTGCTACCTCCCACCACAATGGCATACCTCCTAAGAAATTAGCTTTTACCATCTCTCCCCGAATTTTTAAGCGTTCGTCTTTATTTATATTTGTACTTAAAGCAGTTCAAACAAACTTTAATTAAGAAATATAAATGTGTTCAAATAGTTAATGGTAGCACCATGACACAAGGAAAGGGGTGCTCGTAATACGGTAAATATACATAAAGGTAGAAAAATATTTTCTCTAATTACGGAGCGAATTATAATTTTTTTATTGTAAGATGCGATTTAAACAATTACCACACGTAAATCATAATTAGGGGTGCATTTTTAAATGTTTCCCCCGTCCTAGAACGATTGGTTTTATATTAGCAAATATAGAACCGCTATGCTGCTTATATAATAATTGTCAAAACGTATCTTTATCTTGTCACATGCTTAACCCTTCCTTTTTTTCGGATTTTTTTATCTTTTTGATTTCAATTATAACTTTTTTTTTGTTGCTGAAAATTAATACAGTGAAACTTCTTTTAAAGGCCACCCCTATTCAAAGGCCACCTCTATTAAGGGCCAATATTTTTAGGAACGAAAATTTTTCCCATAGACATAATGCTAAATTTACTTCTATTAGGGGCCGCACCTACCCCTCATAAAGGCCATTTTTTTCACATGTGCCTTAAATCTTAAACAGGTGTATTGAATTTCTGAACCAAAAGGTAAGAGTTCAGTAGACAACTGCACTTGCAACAAAGAAGGCAGGGGGAGATGGGGAGGACTTAGAAACACAATGAAGGACGACAAACATGTGTTCCTCACACTTTGTTAGACCTTTCAACCTGTAGGGGTTGGATTGGAGGGAAAACTTGACCCTTTGTTGTGGGCCCACAAAGGCAGCATTATTATTATAGCAGGTTATCTGGAAAAACTGATTCCACATTTACTAAAACTGTGAATGCATATTGAAGCACAATTTATGCACTTGTGTGTAAAAACGCTAGCATAAATAAATGAACTAATATCTCATTCTAAGGCATTAATAAATTATGCAAATTTAAGTAATTTGTTCCATAAAGTAAAAAAAAATCATGAGAAACGAAAATTGTCTGTGAAAAAATTATGAAAAGTAAACAAAATTCAATAGAAAATGTTTTCAATCATATATATAGAGTTTGAAAATGTTAATAAACAGTTTTTTCACCTACATAGGTTGTGATTTCCTTATTTTAGTTGTTGTTTTTTTGTCACCCCTATTCAAGGGCCAATTTTCGATGGAACGGTATGTAGCCCTTACAGAGAGGTTTCGCTGTATTATGTTCTATCCCGAATACGCAAACGCAAAATAATTTTGTCATTAAGCAAGTAAGCAGCATTATCCTAGGTCAGGATCGGCGAACCTTTTTACGTGCGCGTGCCAAAAATTCACCAACAATATCTATCAATGGTGTAACGTGCCACATTTTGACATAAAATAATTTTGCAAAGTACGATGTTTATACAAAGCACTAGTTAAAAAATCAGATGCTATTTCTCTGCATATTTGAATAAACCATTAAATTAAAATTTTAATTCGTAAATATGATTCATTTATGTAATAATTTTCCCTATGATAAGGAAATAAAAATACGAAGTTTTAATTTAGAAATTTTTGACCTTATTATTTATGCATCTAGTTATGATTATCCAAGTTGCATTAAGCATTGTATCAATAAATTATTGATGAGATTTTTACTGTTGTATGTTCGATGGAGAATGCTTTATACCTGATTCATATTTTGATAGTTTTATAAATTGGATCCATTTGCCATCTTACTGAAGGGACTGTCTAAAAAAATTAATTTGAAAAATACAGCATTATAAAAATCATACAGAAGAGCAAAATACATGTCGCAAACGCTGCATAACATCGCAAGAAAAGAAAATTCTTTTCATGCAAAAATAATTGCCATTTTTGTGATAGTCTGTCCGTATGAAACAAAATTTTATTCATTATAATAGAAATTAAATTTCATCTGTATAATAATTATAAAATTTATTTTTTCGCGTGCCAGAGAAATTGTCTTACGTGCCAACTCTAGCACGCGTGCCATAGGTTCGCCAACCCTGTCCTAGGTCATATAGTTTTTCAGAAAAAGCACTTTTCCGTTATACATAAACTTTACTTTGCGGGCGCTCAGTGAGGAAATTAGGGGGAGTTCGAGGTACTCATCGTCACGAAATCATCCAAGGATTGCTGATAATAATTTTCAAAAAGGATATTGGATAATTAGCAGATATTAATTAATAACCTTTCTAGATAAAGGCATCACAGATCAAGGCGGCGATGCAACTTTGCAACATCATTTCAAGGCGCATTTGTCACAATGTCAACTTTAAACTTTGTACAAGGTCTTTGTTTTAGGTAAGGCGAATCATAACGATAAATAGTCACCCGTTTTCATTCCAATTGAATTCAATTATTGATAAATATTTAATAGAACAATGGCAAGTTTTTTACAAAGTCAACACTTAAATTTATTGTACGGAACTTTTTGTACGCGAGTGAAACTCGCACTTGACCGATTATTCTTTGTTCAAAGCAAATCTAATAAATACAATTGAAATTTCCATGAAACGTAATTCAGTTTGAAGTTGCTCTAAAAAATATTTTTACCTCCTGAACAACATGAAACTTTCTTACATATTCATGGGCTCGTTTTTATGCGTAAAAGCATAAAATGATAGGCGTGACTATTGAATTGGTTTGGAATCGAATGGCGCTTTTATTTTTTTTTTTAAGCATTGCATTTTAAATTATATCCTGTTTTACTTATTTATTGTTTCAGTTATATGTAGCCGATTAATTTGTGCTTTTTTCGGTAATTTACATGGGAACCGTGCATAACCTGGGGCTTATGTTGCTTTATCATTGTGCAATACAATTACATTCAAAATTGCATTTATTCATGTATAGGGGGGGGGGGACCTTTCCTCCTTCAAAATTACGTGTTATATTCTATTTCAAATCATTTTAATGCTATTTTGATCAAAATGAGGGGAAAACAGAAATCATGTTTTTCTATTTCAAATTAATTACATTCATATTTATGTCGGCGACGTGTTGATACGGCGCCACTCAAGAGACTGAACGATGAATTTGCTTTCAGTTCGATTTTCTTTTGTGACAGTAGGGTAATTTTTTATTGGCTTTTTTTTTTCTAATATTTAGATATCATATCTAACCTGAAAAGAATATTTTCTGTTTTTAGCCAACGAGCACCAGTTTGAGGTTTTTTGTCTTCTATTGCGTACGAGTATAAAAGACACGTTAGTGGTTTTTCTATTTATTTTGTATCATGAACATTGCCCATGCTATGGTTCTGCTCTGCAGATTTACGAAGTCAATTTCATTTGTAAGTAGATATAATTGCCATGTACAGTTATTCTGATAGAAAGCAATCAAGCAGTGTTTCCCCCTTTTTTGTATAAAAGCATCGAATCTTCCCAATAACTGTGTCAAATTTTTAAACTAATCTGATTTTCAGGGACTTACCACAAAAGATTGCTACTGCTAATCAGAAGGAATCGATTATCGTTTAAGATATGCACCTTTTATAGGAAACTGAAAAAACATTAGTCCATTTTTCAGCAAATAAATATTAATTTCGGTAAATTTCATTTTATTTTTTTTCTTAAAAATGCGTATCTGCAAACTATCCTTTTTTGTGTTAACACTATTTCCGAATCATAATCCTTACCATATTTAATCGAAGAATTCTGCAATTAATTAACATTAAAATTAGGCAAAGATTACTATTTAAAAGGAGTGATAACTAGAAAGTGGAATAGTTGACAGCTAAGTGTATGCTGATAGATATTATTTAATTTTTACTTTCTTCTATCTTTACAAGAGCAAAGTATTGGATTCATGAAAATTTTCGAATTCCGGTTTTCGACGGATTTACACGTTTTAGGGGTCAGAGAACCCGAAAAACATGTTTTTACAAAATGTCTGTCTGTGTGTGACACAAATTTTGTGGGCGCTCTAGCTCAAGAACTAAAGCACGGAATTTAATAAAAATTTATATTCAGGTAGTCCCTGATCAGAGTTGGGCAAAATACATCGAAAAGTTATTTTCGATACAAAATACAAAATACATAAGTTTTAGAACCTAAAATACAAAATACAAAATACTTTTCGAATTTTAAAATATCCAAATACAAAATACATGTATTTTCAAAATACATTGAAAATACAAAATACATTTAAAATTTTAAAAGTTTGAGCATAAGGTTACAGGTCTGCACCGGCCGTGCCTGGCAGGCCAATTTTCATTCAGAACACTCTGATCGAGCCGGACCTGGATTTCACTCTTTCCGGGTCAGACACGGGTTTTATGTTTTTCTGAAGGCTTGGGCCGGTCAGGACCTCGACATCATTCTTTCCGGTCCGGGCCTGACTTCTTTTTTTACGGGCTGAATCGAGGCTTAGTCCCTTGGGGATGAGCATCTTATACAGAATTTTTAATCTTTTATCATCGGTTTTTCATAACAGAAAATTTGGCCTAATTGGATCAAGAAAACGTCCTGATAAAATATGGCAAAATTTACAATAAAAAAGAACTGGTGGGGATAATCAAGATTCTGAACTTCATTCTTCATAGAGGTCTGCACTGTCCAAAATTTTCAAGCTCGGTCCCGACCCAACACGCATGAAAATGTTTGGCCCGTCCCTGCCCGGTCTGGCCTATGCAAAAATCAGTAAAATCTGGCACGGCCCAACAGTTTTTGCACAAAATGTATATTTTTAAAAATCGCCATTTTTCTACAATTAAATTGGTAAATTTATTATTTTTAAAGAATAGTACATATAGTATCTCTAGGCAATGAAGTTAAAGCACAGAAAAAGAAACTGTGAAAAAGAACCTGCCTAAGACGAATCATGTGTAAAACTGAAAAATGTGTTGATCCATGCAAAATGAATATAATAACACGCGCGAAAAGAATACATTTACAACAAACTATGTACCTGCTAAGAACGAAACCTGTCTATAACGGATATTCTCCTTTCCTGTCGATTCCATCTTGGAAGATTTTTATGCTATAGCATTTTTCATATATTTAAGTCTCCACACCATGGAATGTGGATTAGAATGTGGATTAGATTTTAAATGATAACTAAGATTTTTCCATACAAATACAGATACATTTAAAAGATAAATATCGCAGTCCAGCATGTTTTCTTAAAAATGAAAAGTATAAACATGAAAAAAAGCTAAAATAAGTATTTTTTGTCAGAATTCCTCATACGAGACGATTTTTAACCATATTGGCGTAAAAATCAATATTTTGTTGAAATTCAGTTGGACCGGGTTAATCAAGGTTTTGTACGAGCTGGGATCGGGCCGAACTTTTAGCTTTTATACCAGGCTGTGCCAATATTTATTTTATTTTATTTTATTTTTTGTACAGGACGGGACGGCTAAAAAGATTTTTCTACGGGTTGGGCTCGGGCCGAGGCCTGTTATTTCGGGCCGTGTATGTTTGCGTAGTAACAGTTAGACAAAATAATAGTTTTTTTCATTTTAAACAATATAGTGAAGTTTATTTTTAAAATAGGTTAAAAACCAGCGATGTAGTGGAGGATATACGGAGATATACGCCGTATACCACCTGGATTATTTTTAAGAAGCTCTGTACACTCTCTGTTTAATCAATAAAGTTACAGCGCCTACCTCTGTTTTCACAGCCTAAGAGAGACTGCTCAGATGAGCATATTAAGAACATAGATTCCCCCCCCCCCCCTCTCGACAACTCTTATTAAGGATTTTAAAAGTGCAATTTTTTCAGCTGGAACTGAATCCGCAGGAAACCGTGACTTTTTTCTTACGATTTCAGCACTGTTTCAAACCCATCCCGCAAGTGTCAACTAGAACAGACCAGAACTCGAATTAGGGTCAAACCAACTGGAACCCGACCCACAATGAAAGAATGAGCTTCCACCTGACCCAAACGGCATCTCTGGTTGATGTGCGTTCGGGTAAAATCTGCTTAGCTATTTAATATCGCTCATTTTGACGTGCAGTACACGATGGATGATATATTAAAATTTCGTGATGATAGCTTCATTTTTACGAAAGTTAATGCTTATAAAACCAAAAAAAGGTTTATAGTATTGTCCTGTTGAAATCGAAACGTTATCACCTTCAAACTAAACACTTTCTTAAAAAAAAAAAAGTAGAAGAAGAGTGAGCGAGATTGAAAATCGTAGCATCAGTTCAAGAGTTATGCATGGATATAGACGAATTGCATAACCCCCTTTGTTGGAAGTCTGTATATATATATATATATATATATAGATAGATAGATAGATAGATAATTCATTAATGCCTCGATCACTGCAACTCAAATATGAGTGCTTCACATGAATAAAAATAAGAAATAATTTAAAGAGAAATATAAAATAAACAACATGCTAAATGTTTTTGTTTAAGACCTAGGAATATCATAATATACGGAAATGACACCAAATAATGTTTTTTCTTTTTTTTTTTCTTTTAGTAGTGAGCTTTAGTAATGATCTTTTAGAGTTTAATAAATTAAAAGTGCCTGTAATCAATGCATCGCTCTTCGTCGTGGTCTGTCTTAAAGTTTCATCAATCTTGAATAAGTGATTTTATTAAAATGACTTCAAATTTTCATAACGTATTGAATATCTCATTCATTTATGTTGTAAAACTGTATTTAAACATATACATACTGTATTTGTAATAATAAATATATCAATAAATAGAACTATATTTATGTAATAAAATTCATTCTCCATTTAATAAATATCACGAGTGGGGTAAATTATACCTGAACATTAATACAATGAATACAAAGGAGCTATAAAAAATAATGTTTCAATCAATGCATAACCGTTATAAAACCAAAAATCTTACCTTTAAATAAGTTTTAAAGTTAGTTGTGGCTTGAAAAGTTCCACTTATAAAAGTAGACCTTGTTTTACACATGCATAATGCGTTAACTTTTTAACAACATTATCAACAGAAATTATTTTTTTTTAAATTCCCGCCTAATACAGCGCAACTGTATTATCCCAAATAATTAATTCACTTGATACATTACCAGCGGGGGCTGAGTCATTCTTTCATGAGTCTCCTAAATAACTAACTGCAGTATATTTCTATGGTATTTAAAAAATAGAATACACAGCAAAACTCTAACTGATTCTTCCTGTTTATCACACAGTAGTTTTTCATTCTCATAGCAACATTAGAACTATAAAAACTAGAACGTTTTATAATCATTCAGCAAAAATACTTCAGCAGAGCAGATGCATTCATTATAATCCTAAGACGAAACAAAACAGTCAGGCACGTATTTTGCTTTTGTGAATCTTAGATTTTGCGGTTTTAAAAAGGCAGCTTTACAAAATACTTGGAAAAATCATTTCAAAATACATTACCAAAATACTTTCCTTTAGTCCGTTTAAAATACAAAATACAAATGTATTTTGAAAATGTATTTCAAATACATGTATTTTCGATACTTCCCAACTCTGTCCCTGATGAAAATTGGTGCTGATTAGTTTTTTGTGTAAATCGCTCAACAGGTGGCGCTGCTATGCTGCATTTTTTCCGATTTCCGCAATAGCTGTATCTCAAGAACTAATGCACGGATTTTCATAAAACTTCAGGTTCCGTTAGTCTTTGACATAAATGGATGGTGTTTACGTTTTGGTGTAAATCGCCCAACAGGTGGCGCTGCTAGGCTGCATTTTGCAGGATTTACACGATTTCTGCAATAGCTCTATCCTCGGCTCTATCTCAAGAACGAATGAACACATTTTCATCAAACTTCAGATTGAGTTACTCTTTGATATGAAATGATGCTGACTACGTGTTGGTGTAAATCGCTCAACAGGTGGCGCTGCTATGCTGCATTTTTCATGATTTGCGCAATAGCTCTATCTCAAGAACTAATACGAATTTTCCTCAAACTTCATATTCAGTTAGACGTTGACATAAGTTGATGATAATTAGGTTCGGTGTAAACAACCCAATAGGTGGCGCTGCATTGCTGCATTTTGCTGGATTTACACGATTTCAGCGACACTTCGAGAACTAATGCACGGAATTTCATCTTTTTAGAATTCTCATGATGAGCACAGATTGCTATTTAATTTGGCACTGTAATAGCGAATTTTGAAGCATTGACATGTATGAGATAGAAGAAAGTTTTGTGATGGCCACAACATACTAGTTTTATTTTGCTAAATAAAAAAAATGCTTTAAATTTTGCAAATAATGTACGATATATAAATATGCAGATTGGAGTGACAGAGGGGGGGGGGGAGGGGAAACGGTACGGTTGTTAGTAGCGGTACCGCAAAATACTAGGGCTCCGGTACTTTTTTTTAGAAATTAAGCCCTGATCGTCAGTATGTCTATCGCTACCAATATTACAATAAGATACAAGTGTTACATATTTTCAATCATTTGAATAATGGAGTCCATCCATATTTGCCACCAGCTGCAATGCGCATCCTGTTTTCGGAAGTGTTGGAAAAGCCTGATCTAGAGCAGGGATGCCAAACACGGCATTCGCGGTTTCCTTTCCGAATTTGTAAAGTTTCTAGCTTCTTTTTTTTAATGTATTTCAGTCGCTTGAAGGCGCCGTTAAAACTTATGTGGCGCCCTTCGGCCGTTAACATTCAACTTATCTTTCGACACCTTGGCGCCTTTCGGCTTGAGACCCCCCCCCCCCCCATCCCTCCTAAAGCTACGCCGCTGAAAAACATCTGCAGATTTTATATATTTTTAAAATAAAAATAAATTCATAAATGTATCAGAAATAAACCACTTTCGAGTTTAATAAATTTAAATTAAATAAAAAAATTTCAAATATTTCAGCTTCGCCTAAAATATTTGGCGCCTTTAGTATTCTGGCGCCTGTGTGCGGTGCACACTTTGCACACCGGGTCGGCGCGCCCCTGGGGGGCGCTGTATTGCGATTTTTGTGCCATTTTCATTATTGCATCATCGAAAAGTGTATGAAGTTATGCATAGAATTGAACAAAATTTTTTGTGTATGTTTTTTGGCTATGTCCAGCAGGTTCTTCTTTAATTTGGAAATATTCTGCCATAAGGGCTGCTGTAATAGCGATTTTTGTGCCACTTTCATTCTTGTACCATCGATTTCCATCGATATTCTTTCTGTACCTAGATTCCTATTTAAAAAATTAGCGTTTCTGACCGCTTTAGGTGACTTTTTGAGGGAGTCCTGAGATATATGCTACTTATTTAATATAAAATTGTCTAAAGTTTAGTTACCACTATTTCCTAATAGTAATTTCAGCAAATATCTTAATTTCTTATTAAGACCGCCACCACCACGAGTAACATATCTACTTATAGGTTGTTTAACGGAGTTTCCTTCCGAAACAGTTTTGTTAAGAATAGAGTAGGGATGCAACGGATATCCGGCACATCCGGCTGATTTTTCAATATCCGAAATATCATCGGATATCCGAATCACAATCACCGGATATCCGACTTCTCTGCCGGATATCCGGCAAAACGCAACAAAGCTAATATCTAACGATAAGAGAAATCGTTTGACCGAAACGATGCCGAAAAACTTTTGTTTATAATGCAAAATATGAAAGAAAGTTCACTATTCATGAGTAAAAGGTAATTCTCAAAAGTTTAAACAATTGCCAGCTTTCCTAACATTGATATTTGAACTCTTTATAATAAATTTAAGAATTTACGTTTACATCTTTTAGAAAATTGTACCTTTACTTTCAGAATGTAAAACAAGATTTGAAGTTGTTTATTAAAGTATGACTTTATTAATTTTCTTTCTTTCTTTTAAGTTTAACAATTAAACAGGCCTATTTTAAATTTCTTCTATCTTCAATAGAAGAAAGTATTGTAGTTAAAATTTTTTCGATTCCCGGTTTTCGACGGATTTAGATGTTTTAGGGGTCCGAGATCCCAAAACAAGAGGCCCCACCAGTGGCCGAGAGGTTCTGCTCTCGAAGCTGGTAGACGGGAGGTGCTGGGTTCGATCCCAATCGCGCCCGTCGGCCTAATCGTTCAGAGTTTTCGTGGTTTTCTTCGAGCCGTGGATCTTCCATGCGTTAATACGGATTAGGTTCCCTTAGAAAGACCCCCACGGAGGGCACTCCCCCCGGGCCTATATCCCCCGTGTAGATAATTGGCCGTCAAAAATCAACCCAAGCCAAAACAAGGTTATACAAAATGTCTATCTGTCCGTGTGTCGCCATCATACCATCAAAAAGTGTATGATGCTATGCATAGAATTGAACCAATTTTTTTGTGAATGTTTTTGGCTATAGCCAGCTTGTCCTTATGAAAACATTCCACTGGAAGGGGGCGCTGTATTGCGATTTTTGTGCCATTTTCATTATTGCATCATCGAAAACTGTATGAAGTTATGCATAGAATTGAACAAAATTTTTTGTGTATGTTTTTTGGCTATGTCCAGCAGGTTCTTCTTTAATTTGGAAATATTCTGCCATAAGGGCTGCTGTAATAGCGATTTTTGTGCCACTTTCATTCTTGTACCATCGAAAAGTGTATCAAGTTATGCTTAGAATTGAACCAATTTTTGGGGGTATATTTTAGGCTATGGCCATCAGGGTCCTCCTTCAATTTGAAAATATTCTGCTGGAAGGGGGCGCTATAATAGTGATTTTTGTGTTATTTTCATTATTTTACCATCGAAAAGTGTATGAAGCTAAGCATAGAATTGAACCAGTTTTTTGTGTATATTTTTGGCTATGGCCAGCAGTTTCTCCTTCCATTTGGAAATATTCCGCCAGAAGGTGGCACTGTAACAGCTTTTTTTTTGTAAAATTTTCCCGATTTTTCACTTTTGGTACTGTATATTGGCGGCCCGTGAAGCAATGGGAACTTCGTATCCTGCTAAGCTGGCTATTTCACAAACAGCTGATGTACAACAGAATAACGGAAAAGTTGTTGATTTTAATAAATATCATGATCGAGATTCTGGTTCATTAATTGGAGCAGAAATTTTAGATGAAAGTCAAAGTTGGTATAATATTGAAGTATTAACATTTGGAGCTACCTTTTGAAACATTAAGATGTATGAGATAGAAGAAAGCTTTGAGATTGGCACATCAAATTAGTTTTTTTTGTAACTTCATTATAAATATTTAAAATTAAAAGTAATTTTCTTTTTACTTATAAATATCAAAGTAATTTAACTTAAAATAAAACTAAATGTGACTTACTTAAAGCAAAACAGTATCAAATAATTAAAACAGAAAAAAGGCATCAACTAAACCTGTGTTTTGAGAAAATGACTCTTCAATCATGGGTATATTAGTAGATATTTTATGTTTAAATTATAAAAAGAAAGTATGTATTTCTCTGTGGAAAATACTCTACAATTATAGGTATATTAATTGGTTAAAATTTGTTATACAAATTATCAGTATTTCATTGTGCAAATTAATTAATTATTAGAAATTATCAATATAGTCAATCCCATATCCAAATCCAATAGCAGTTATCAGCATTTCATTGTACAAATAAACAGAATATTTTGATGTTTAAATTACATTTTTTATACAGCATTATTAATATGCATTACAGGGCTTGAATGGCAAATACAGGGCTTGAATTTTGAGATGGGATGGCGGGATTCGTGCCCTAAAGAATATTGGGGGCGGGAGGCTTGTGTTTCCAAAAAATCATTTTCCGAAAATGTTTCTTTGTAAAACTACGATCAAGTCTCAGGGCCGACTGACAAATTTCGTGATATTTCCCGTTATTAATTGATATATTTCACAGTTTCTTCTTACAACAAATTGACAAAATTGATGTTTATTTTTCTGCATCTAACCGAAAAATTTTTGCGATTTTTCTCCACGACCGACTGACGAATTTCATGATTTTTTCTAGAGATCGATCGGTGAATTTCATAATTTTTTTTCTCGTGATCAATTGATAAATTTAGCCATTTTATTCTGTGACCGATTGGCAAATTTTTCTGTTTGTTCTTGCAATATACTGATGAAAGTAACAATTGTTTTTCTGCATCCGATTGAAAATTTTCGCATTTTTTCTCTGCGACCGGCTGAGGAATTTCATATTTGCTCATGATGGACTGGCAAATTTCATATTTTTCCGTGATCGATTGACCAATTTCGTGATATTTTCCCTTTGTCGATTTCCCACAAACTTCAGTTTTTTTCTCGCGACCGGTCGACAAATTATTTTATTTATTTTTACCATGATTGATGAAATCAGCGATATTTTTTTCTATGACCGATTTACATATTTTGCGATGTTTTTCCATTTGCCCAAAATAGGAAATAAGTAAAAGAGCAGTAACGGCCACCGGAGACTGTGCTCTATCAAACTGGCCAATAGTCAGCACTAAACAAAATGAGATACTTCTGGTGCACATGAAAAAAAAAAACATATTTAGAAACAACAAACTAGTTGATTCTCGCAATTCACTAAGATTAGGACATGACTTTTTAAAATCAAACTTTTCTCGTGTAATAGAAGAAATCAATTGACTATTCCTTTTTCAAACTTTGGATATGGATTTAAAATTCAAATGCATAGAACATAGTTCAATTAGCGAAATTACCAGGGATTACAGTTTTGACTATAATTCAGGGTTGTAGTGGGTAGCTGCCCGGGTACCCACCCAGCTGCCCGCCCGGGCTGGGTTTTTTATAAAAAGCCCAGGTAAAAAACCCGGGTTTTTTAAAATATATTTCTGGAAAAGAACAGATGATGTAATTGTTAACAGTTTATGGTTATTTTGTTTTATTTATTCATTTCTTTGAATCTTGGAAAATATATTTGTATTAATTTACTTGCACTTTTAGATTGGAAACAATTGGAAAACACACAATTGATAGCTTTGCAATTTAAAATTTGTTTGGGTACTTCTTAGTTATCCCGTTGACTAAATTACTGTCCCCAAATTGTAAGATTAAATGCCAATAAAACCATTAATTCGACGTTTTATTTGTATTTTTATCAGGGTTGGCACGGTTTAAACCAAGTGGTTTTAACCATGGTTTAAACCACGGTTTAAACCAACTGGTTTTTTTGTCAAAAAAACCATTTGGTTTTTTTAGAAAAAATCTAATACTATAATATTTTCTCTTTTTTGTAATTTAATTGTTTTAAATTATAGATAGAAGTAATTTCTACTTTTAACACTTCATCTCAGCAGTCAACATGAGACATAATGAGCCTAGGTCATGTTTCTATGCATGTAGAATGAAAATTAGCATGTGCTGATGAACATATCTGGTACCCTAAAGAATTTTTTTAAAACATGTGAAATTAGAAAAGATAAAATAGATAAATAATATTCAATATTTAGCATAAAGTATTTTCATAAGTGCAGATTATTTACAGCAGTTAATAACAAAATACAATAATCTTTAAGATTTTGGTTAAGTTGTAAAAGAAAATTTTCTGGATTGGGGAAGATTATCCTTAAAGAATTTAAAATAGTAACTTAAGCTATCAAATTGAATAACAGAGCTTGCAAAAATTGAATGCTAGTTATAGCATTTCAATAATACCAATCAATCTTTTCTGTTAGTTGCTGAATCTAATGGCCAAAAATGTTGACTTGGACACTTGGAGTCATCACTCAGAAAACAAAATAACCAGAAGTATTTGGATATTAAAAAAATACTAATAATAATAACTACAGAATATTATATTCATGAAACTGCATCAAATATTTATTGATTGATTATTATATTATTAATCAAAGGATTCTTCATGCGATTTTAAAAGGTATCAATGTTTCACTCTGTAGAGCAGTTTACTTTGAACATAAGACATAGCTGTTACTAATTATGTTTAAATTAGAAATGACTTCAAATTTCTATATAATTGACTGTAATTATTTAATTTAAATATTTACAAAAGTTATATTACTTATATAATATCCAAAAATGTTCATTTTAGCAACAGATATGCATCTGTATGCAACAGGAAATTATATTTAAAAAAAACCCGGTTTAAACCAAAAAAACCTGGTTTAAACCAAATAAACCGGTTTTTTTGGTTTTTTACAAAAAAACCCGGTTTTTTTCCAACCCTGATTTTTATTAATGTGTTACTGATTTATTTGATCTTTTGTTATTTAAAATAAAAATTATGTCAATGAGTTAAATTTGGCGAAAGTGGTCGACAGGATAACTAAGAAGTACCTTTGTTTGTTATTTAAATTAAAGTGATCATATCTATATATGTATTTTAAGAACAGAGAAAAATTGTGAGATCATTATTAAGACTATGAAGTCTTTCCCATCTATTAGACTATGAAGTGTTCACAAAGATTGTATTTGAGATCAGGATTGCCACTTATTTTGGTAATCAAATTTCTTGTGCTTTACTAAGCAAAATATTAAATTTTCCCAGAGTAATTCCTCTGAGAATTTTCAAAATTTCAACGGATAAATTTTGCAAAGTACTAAAGTTTAGTAAAATTCCTTGTTTTTAATACTCATTTTTAAATTCCCTCAGATTTTCTAGTTTTCCCTATACAGTGGCAACTCTGAAGATTATTATTTGTGAGGAAGGTAGAATCATTGTCCACATTTTGGCAATTTAATTTACCCGGGGAAAATTGCCCATTTAACCCGGGTTTTTTAATAAAACCCGCCCGGGCTGGGTTTTTTCTAAAAAACCCGGGTTTTTTACAACCCTGCTATAATTCCATTAAGGATTCTAATAAAACAAGTTTGTTCAGAAATGACATATAAACACTATAGGATATTGACAATACAATCACCGATATGCATTATTCATGTAAGCAGAGTTTCCCCCAGACAGTTTCAGGAGGGTGCTGCACCCTGCCTGCCCTTAGGTTTACAAAATAGCACCCCTCTTGCCCCTCATTTAAAAAATTAGCTCCCTTGTTGTGCCCACCTGAAAAAAAGTACTTTTACTCCTTTGTTTATTAAAAAAATTACTTGCATAGTAAAAAATGACTCATTGCTGTCTTTAAAAGAGTGTTCTGTCTATTGAATATTAAAAAGTAGTTTTAAAAATCAAAAGAATGCCTTTAAAAATTTCCAGAAATGCCCTAAAGAATCTAAAACATGCCCTTCAGAATCCAAAAGTGCCCTTTTCCCACAAGCAGCACCCTGCCTTTTTTTAAACCTGGGGGAAACTCTGATGTAAGTAAGTTAAAAATTAATGGACATCGGATTTTGCAAAGTTTTCTAAAATTTTTTAAGAGAGCATAATCATGTGTTTCCGATAATTTCTAAAATTATAAAAGTTGCACTATGCTGTTTGTCAAAAGTGTAACTTGTGAAAGAGGCTAAAACGCGCAAAATAGAATAAAATCTAAATTAAGAAATTCATTTAGTAACCCAATTGTTAACTGCCCATAACATTAGGTGAAGGTTGAAAAATAGACATGGTATATATAAAGCTTGATTATGTTCCTTTGTTTTAATAAAATAAAAATTTTGAACAATTATCTTGAGTTTTTAATTTAAATTATTTCAATGCTATTTTGTCATGACTGTATAAATGCATTACTTAAAGTGGCACATAAAAAATAATGAGGTTAAAGAATTTTTTTTCCTTTCTAACAGTTCAACTCCCCTGCATTTATAAATGTTGGGTAGGAAACTCTTTTCCTGGGAAAACTTGAATTTCAAGCCCTGATATTTACATTTAAAATGTTTTAATGATGTGTGAAACATGTTTGTAATTTATTGTTCTGAGATGGCATTAAATAAAGAAATAATTCACCATATAACTAAAAGTATATCTAGTGCCGGATATCCGAATCCGGCAAAATCGATATCCGGTGCATCCCTAGAATAGAGTGCGCTCCCTGGTGGTGGAATGTGGAACTAACATTTTTGTTAAAATTAGGAAATATAACAAGGCGATCTGTTTGAAATTTTACGATAGTTTATAACACATTAGAAAAAGTTTATAAAAAATGGCGCGTGAAATTTCGGGAAGGTGGGGAGAGGGGGAGGGGCAAAATATTTCTTTTTTGTTTCCTACCGTTTCAGGTGCGTTTTTTGATGGAGTCCTCAGATACATGCTACTTATACTTATTAAATATAAATATGTCAAAAGTTAAATTACCACTATTTCCGAATAGTAATTTCAACAATTATCTTAAATTCTTGCTGAAGACCGCCACCCCCTCGAGTAACATATCTACTAATGGGTTGTGTAAAGGAGTTTCGTTCAGATACGCTTTTGTTAAGAATACAGTGCGCTCCCTGGTGGTGGAATGCGAAATTAACAGGCCGCGATTTCATTTAAAGTAGGAAATCTAACAATTCAATCTGTTTTAAACTTTAAGATACTTTATAACACACGATAATAAATTATAAAGAAGAAGGGCGCGTCGCATTTCGAGGAGAGGGGGGGGGGGGGTTGAGGGAGGTGCACGAACAAAATTAGGAAATATAACTGGACGATCTGTTTGAAACTTTAATATGGCTTATAAAACATAACATAAATTTTTAAAATCAGGCCGCGCCAAAAATCATGGTGACCATCTGCCCACTCCCCCCCCCCCCCGAGGGGGGCAATTTTCTAAATTTGGCAGATACCCGTCATGTGATATATCGTAGCATTTTAGGGGGGGGGGGCGAACAAAATTTGGAAATATAACAAGGCGAATATGTTTGAAACTTTAACATAGTTTAGGATGTGTTTGCCAAAATTTAGAAGGTATTCCATGGCGATAAATGTACTGGACGTTTTGAAAGAAAGTGTTTTGAAAGGAATATTAAACGAAACCCTTTGTGCGATGCATGATCACACTTACCCACTTGTTTTAAAGAAAGCTTCCATCCCAGATTTTTACATTTGTGGAAGGCTTGACATAAGTGCCATGAAAATAGTATCTTTTCCATTTCCTTTTTATTTTTTTATTCTTCTTGGAAGTAGTAATGGTTTGTTATTCTATGTTCTTTCTTGACTCTCATTTTATGACTTGGACATTTCACCGCTTCAGCGACTACATCCTGTTTTCTCGAATTTCCATTCACTTCTACCCCAAATTAACCGATACTGTCACCCTGATCTCTGACCCTAACTCACGACTCACCCCCACTTCAGCATTAACCTAATGAGTTAAAAACATATCCTCTTGTTACAATGTTTAGCTAGTCGGGTATTTTTTGGATAGGAAGCAAAAAGGGAAAAACAAAGGCGTTTGTACGAAATTACGATTACCCATCTTTTCGATACAGATCACATAGCTTATATTGCAATTATGATTATTTTGAGATTACTTCAAAATCAAAATTTATGATTACGATTACAATGCGATTATGCATTTTTTGTAATCGATTAAGATTACTCAAAGACTGTTTGGGACACAGGTACATTCTAAGAAATTTTAGATCTTTTAAGAAAGTTCGTCAGTAGACTATTATGAATGTTGAATTAGGGTCGTGAAAACAGTTAATAGTATAGTGTTGTTCAAAGTAACTACTACAAAACAAATAACAGAAGTTGTCGTGTTTAACCAGTTCTGAACGTTATAATCCACTATCGAAAAATTTGTTGTTGTTCAGTGCTGAACTGATAGTGAATCAAATCAAATTTAAGGTTTAGTTATTCTGTTTTTTGACAGATGGCAGCACTATGCATTCTGTGCTGTTGTGAAATCTTAATTATGACATCATCAGTGAGTTGATGTTTGGTTTTACTGAGAGTGTGGCATGGAGAATGTTGCTCCTGCTGCATTATTGTCTTTCTTTATTCTATTTAATTATCTGCACCCAGTTTAGGCAGGGGATATATTTTTATAATGTAATTTAAGGCTTTCATGTGATGAAAGCATACTAATTAGAGTGTTAATTTTAACTAGAGAAATTTGATTCTGAAACCAGAACTGTATGTTTCATTGTGTGTTAAGTTTTCGTGAATGTCAAGATTTGTTTTTGTGTTGTGAAATAAAATTAAGAAAATTTCAAGGATTTCTTTCTTCAAATTCTCTACATAAAGAAAATTGGAGGCACTTAGGCGTGATATGTGAGTACTTACTTTGTTTTGAAATTGTTCTTTGATGCTAAAGCTTAATTTTTTCTACTGAAGTTGCATTTAGCAAGATATTATTTTAGAATATGAGAACAATCTGGTATCTTCTTTATTGAATTGATAAAATAAGAAAAATTAGTATTCTACAATATTATGTTTTGATAGTTCTTGAAAAAGAAAATTGTTCTCAAGATTATAATGATTTATTTACTTGTTGTTCTCAAGAACATTATGATTTATTTGCTTGAAATATTTGAATATTTAATTATTATGGTGAATTATTATTTTACATTGAAGAATTTTGAAGATTTTTAATTTTATGCACATTTGAGAACAGAAAATTCTATTGTTTGTATGAAAGAATAATTATGAACATTTTATAGTAGTTCTGTTTTTGACTTTGATTTGTTCTGTTTTTGAATTTAATTCAGTTACTTCTGTTTTTGAACTTAATTTGATTAGTTTTGTTTTGAAGCAATTCTGATTACTTTTGATTTTGAAGTAATTTTGATTAGTTTTGTTTTCAAGTTATCTGATTAATTTTATTTTGGAAATTATTCTGCTTATAAGTTATTGTATAAAATGGAGGATTATGAGAAAAAATCTGCTCAAATTAAAATTGAGAGAGGTAGGGTGAAAGGCTCTGTAACTAGATTAGAGAATAGTTTTGATAATGTGAATACTAAAAATGAAATTTTGATTAGATTACAAAGATTAGATGATTTACTTAAAGAGTTCTTAAGATTAGATTCTTGTTTAAATGATGATGATTCTGAATTAGCAGAATTTGAAGACAGGTATTTTCAGTTAAAAACTAAATATCAAAACAAACTAGATGCTTTGAATCCTTCAGAAGTTGTTAATGTTGCAACACACAATTCTGTGCAAGGTTCTTCTGTTACTATTCCTAATCAATGTAATATTAGACTACCAAAATTGAATATTCCAGTATTTTCTGGAAAGTTTTCAGAATGGACAAATTTTAAGGATATGTTTGTTTCCACTGTCCATTCACAAGTAGGTTTAAGTAACATTCAGAAATTCCAGTATCTTAAAGGGTTACTTTCTGAAGAACCAGCTACATTAATTAAGCATATTCCCCTTTCTAATGAATCTTATCAAGAAGCTTGGGAAAAGTTGTTAAATCGATATGATAAAAAGAAACAAATTGTTAATTCTTTGATTAAATTATTTTTAGAACAAAAATCAGTTCTGCATCCTAATAGCATAAATATAAGGAATTTGCTGAATACTAGTGATGAAGTTATTAGGGGTTTGAAAGCTGTTGGTGATGAAGCTACAAATAGAGACCCATGGTTAATATATTTGTTATTTCAAAAACTTGATCCGGAAAGTCGAAGACTTTGGTCCATTGAAAGTACAGAAAATGAATTTCCTACTTTGAAAGAATTTTTTGATTTCTTAAGTGTAAGATGTTCTTCTTTAGAGCTCATCTCTAACAATGAAAGTGATATGAAACATTCCAAAAGTTCAAATTTTGTTGGTTCCAAGTACAGTTCTAATGATAAGCAATCAAAGGTGTGCTTAAAGTGTCAAGGAATACATCCGCTCTATAAATGTGTTAAATTTAAATCCATGGATGTTGTTGCTCGAAAGAACTTTATTAAGCGTAATAACTGTTGTTTTTTATGTTTAAACTCTCATAAAGTTAAGGAATGTCCAAATTCTCATTTGAAATGCTTTAAATGTGAAAGTAAACATAATACACTCTTACATGAAGAGAATAAAAGTAATAATGCTTGCACTGCTAAGTTTGAAAATAAAGTTTTTCCAAATTCATCTGAGAATAAAAACCACCAGTCAAATAAAGAATTTGTACAGGAGTCAACATCTCACGAATTACAAATTAATTCTAGTGCTTCTTTCAATAATTCAAAATGTGTTTCTTTCCTACCTACTGCTAAAGTTCTCTTATATAATAATGAAAATAAACCTTACTCTTTTAGAGCTCTACTCGATTCTGGTTCGGAATGTTCTTTCGTTAGTGAAAATGTCGTAAGAACTTTAGGGTTAAAAAGAAAGAATGACAGAATCCGATTAAATGGAATTGCTGGAGTATTGGCTGGACAAACTCGTGGTTCAGTAACTCTTACAGTAGGTTCAAAGCTTTCTACTGAGTCCTTAAAGGTTCAGGCATACATCCTGCCTAAAGTGACATCTCAATTACCTGCAGAATTACTTGATACGAAAAATATAGAGTATCTTAAAAATATTACGTTAGCAGATGAAGATTTCATGAAACCACAAGAATGTGATATTATTTTGGGATCTGACTGTTTCTTTACTATTTTAAGATATGGTAGAATTGTTAGTACCGAGAATGAGCCAATTGCCCAAAACACTATGTTTGGTTGGGTGGTAGCCGGAAAATTGGAACCTAAATGTAAATATTCTTCTAGTATTCAATCTCATTTTCTTAGTGTTGAAAACGAATCCAATGTTGATCTATTATTACAAAAATTTTGGCAATCAGAAGAAATAGATGTTAATAAACCCCATTTGTCTGAGGAAGAAGAATTTTGTGAACAACATTTTTGTTCAACTTACAATGTAACACCAGAAGGTAGATTTGAAGTTAAATTGCCAGTTTATAAAGATGTGATGTCATTAGGCGATTCTAAATCCATGGCAGTGTCACGTTTGTTTGCTATGGAGAAAAAATTTCAATTTGATAAAAATTTTGAAAATGAGTATAGAAATTTTATGAAGCAATATGAAGACCTTGGTCATATGACACTTATCGACAAAAACTCAAATCCTGCAAGCAACAAAGTATATTATCTTCCGCATCATTCTGTTATAAAAAGCGACTCTATTTCAACAAAGTTACGTGTGGTGTTTGATGGTTCATGCAAACCTCCTAATGCTAATTCGTTAAATTCTGTTTTAGCTGTTGGACAAATTCCACAACCAAATCTTTTTACCATTTTGATAAGATTTAGAGCAAATCCTATTGCTTTTACCGCTGATATTCAGCAGATGTATAGACAAGTTTTGATTGCTCCAGAAGATCAAGATTTACAGCGTATTGTTTGGCGTGACTCAGCATACTCAGCTATAAAGGAATACAGGCTACGAACTATTACATATGGTACATCATCAGCTCCATTTTTAGCTACTCGTTGCCTATTTCAAATTGGAAAGGATATTGAAAAGAATGATCCTGTAACAGCTTCAATAATTAAAGATAGTTTCGACATTGATGATTGTATGTCCGGTTCAATCTCAAGAGAAGAGTCTATTAGAATTATTGAAAAACTTTCACTGGCTTTAGAAAATAGAGGTTTTCATTTACGGAAGTGGAGATCTAATTCTTCTGATGTAGTTGATGTAGTGAATCATTTATCTTCAAATTCTCTTGAGTCAACAAATTTAGAAATTCATCCTGATGACTGTTCCAAAGCCTTAGGGCTTATTTGGGATTCTTCAAATGATGTTTTTGTCTTTAAAGTTAATTTACAATTTGATGATAACATAACTAAAAGAAAATTTCTTTCACAATCTGCCAAATTATTTGATCCATTAGGATTTTTGGCTCCATGTACTGTCTCTATAAAAATGTTTTACCAGCAATTGTGGTTGATGAAGTTAGACTGGGATACTGCTCTTCCTGAAAATTTCCAAGCAAATTGGAAGAAATTCCAAGAGGAATTTGAACAAGTTTGCTCTATTAGAATTCCCCGATGGATCCAAGTTTCCAGTAAAGAGCTCATTTTACATGGATTTAGCGATGCATCAGAATCAGCATATGCCGCCATCATATATGTGGTTCAACCTGGTGAAGTGAAGTCAAAGGTGACCATTTTAGTTGCTAAAAGCAAGGTAGCACCCCTTAAATCAGTTTCCATTCCAAGGCTTGAGCTCAATGGTGCTTTACTACTTTCCAGACTATATTCTACATTAGTGACTATTTTGAATACCTTCGTTATTAAGTTTTTTGCATGGACTGATTCGCAAGTAGTTCTATCATGGCTGTCATCTCATCCTAGGTGTTGGAAACCTTATGTGGCCAATAGAGCCTCAGAAATTCTAGACTCTGTTCCATCTGACTGTTGGAGGTATGTTCCAGGCAAAGAAAATCCAGCTGACATTGCTTCTAGAGGTTTATCTCCTAAGGATCTTCCCGATTGTTCCCTTTGGTGGGAGGGCCCAAAGTGGCTTTCTTTAAGTCAAGAACATTGGCCTGAACAACCTCAAATAAAAACTAATTTAGACACTGTAAATAAAGAGAAAAAGAACTCTAAATTTTGTTTTCCAGTAACTGTGAATAATTCTTTGATTGATTTACTTTTTGAAAAATATTCTTCTTTTACTAAAATTGTTGTTGTTTTAGCTTTTTGTATTAGGTTTGTGAGAAATTGCAAACAGAAAGTTGGCAAAATGAACACCAGTCCTTTGAGTAAAGGTAACTTTCTTCCTTTATCGACAAATGAAAGAAGACATTCAGGTAATTTGATTATTTCTTATATTCAGCAGCTATATTTCGCAGATGAAATTAGTTGTATTAGATCAAACAGACCAGTTTCTAAAAAAAGTTCTCTTTTTTCACTTTGTCCTTTTATTGATAGTGATGGTTTACTTAGGGTGGGAGGTAGGCTGAGAAATTCACCCCTCCAGTACAATGCAAAACATCCTGTCATTTTGCCAACTCAACATAAATTAAGTGTGTTAATTGTTAAATATTTTCATGTTACACATTTTCATGCTGGGTTAAATTTGTTAATGGGTATCATTAGACAGAGCTATTGGATTGTACGAGCCAAGAAGATAATTAAAAATTGTATTCATAAATGTGTTACCTGCTGTAGATATAGAGCAGCTTCTTCCAAACAGTTAATGGGAGATCTTCCTCTTAACAGAGTCACTCCTAACAGGCCATTTTCTGCATGTGGAATCGATTATGCAGGGCCTATTAATATTTTGAAATATCGAGGTAGAGGAGCGAAAACTACTAAATGCTATATTGTTCTATTTGTTTGTTTTGCAACTAAAGCTTTACATTTAGAGTTGGTGAGTGATTTAACCTCCGAGGCATTTATCGCTTCATTAAACAGATTTTGCTCTCGAAGAGGAGCTCCTCGACATATGTATAGTGATAATGCCACAACATTTGTAGGTGCTAAAAGGCAACTCTCAGATTTATATAAATTTATTTGTTCAATTGAAAGAAATGAAAAAATTTGTTATTTTTTGTCTCAAAGAAACATTGAGTGGCATATGATTCCTCCAGTGAGTCCGCATTTTGGTGGACTGTGGGAAGCCGCTGTTCGTTCTGTAAAATTTCATATCAAACGTGTAATTGGAAATACTAATCTAACTTTTGAGGAACTTTATACATTTTTAACTCAAATTGAAGCCATCTTGAATTCTAGACCATTAGTGGCAATTGATAGTGATAACAATTCAGAAGGTATAAATATATTGACTCCATCTCATTTTTTAACTGGTGATGTCATAACTTCCCCAGCTGAACCTTTAAATGAGGAAAATTTGTCTTTACGATCTCGTTGGGATATTGTACAAAAATTGAAATTATGTTTTTGGAAAAGGTGGAGTATTGATTATTTGAGTACTCTGCAAAATAGAAAAAAATGGAGAGTAAATACTGAAAATTTTAAAGTAAATGATGTAGTAATTTTGAAAGAGGATAATGTTCCCCCTTCTGTTTGGCCATTAGGCAAAATTATTGAAATTCATCCAGGTAAGGATGGTATAGTCCGTGTAGTAACTGTTAAAACCGCTAGGGGTATTTTTAAAAGACCTATTGTAAAACTTTGTTTACTTCCTTTGCATCAAGAATAGCTTCTTGATGGGTGGGAGTATGTTCAGTGCTGAACTGATAGTGAATCAAATCAAATTTAAGGTTTAGTTATTCTGTTTTTTGACAGATGGCAGCACTATGCATTCTGTGCTGTTGTGAAATCTTAATTATGACATCATCAGTGAGTTGATGTTTGGTTTTACTGAGAGTGTGGCATGGAGAATGTTGCTCCTGCTGCATTATTGTCTTTCTTTATTCTATTTAATTATCTGCACCCAGTTTAGGCAGGGGATATATTTTTATAATGTAATTTAAGGCTTTCATGTGATGAAAGCATACTAATTAGAGTGTTAATTTTAACTAGAGAAATTTGATTCTGAAACCAGAACTGTATGTTTCATTGTGTGTTAAGTTTTCGTGAATGTCAAGATTTGTTTTTGTGTTGTGAAATAAAATTAAGAAAATTTCAAGGATTTCTTTCTTCAAATTCTCTACAGTTGTTTTCATGGCAATAAGGCATTCCATTGAAATCATATCGAATGAGTTCAGAATCGGGACCTAAGAGCAAGATTGTACTGGCGAATGAGACCCACTCCATAGCCTTAATCTCCTTCCTTCACATCAATGCTGAGTGATGTCAGTTTTGGCCTCAACGGAGCAGCAATTGCTGTCAGCGTCATCTATTGTTTGAAATTCGAACTAAAATCAAGAATCACGGTAAAAAAACTCCCGACATTATACATAACCCTCCTGCAAGAATTTTTTTAATATCTGTCACCGTTTAGAAGTTATTGAATTTTAAAATCGTCGGTCATTTTTGGGATATACACTGTATGTACACATATATGTGTATATATACATATGCATATAGGATAAGCACTATAAAATAGTGCTTAGGGGTAGGCCTGGGCCTTAAATCGATTTAACTCTTAAATCGATTTAAAGCTTACATCGGAAATCCGATTTAACCATTGGTCTTAAATCGATTTAAGCTAAAATCGGAAATCGCGATTTAGCTAATGTCAAATCGCGATTTAGCCAATGTCTTAAATCGCGATTTAGCCATTATCTTAAATCGCGATTTAGCCATTGTCTTAAATCGCGATTTAGCCATTGTCTTAAATCGCGATTTAGCCATTGGCTTTAAATCGATTTAAAACAAAATACTGATTCAGAGCTAACATCGGAAAAACGATTTATCTACTTTGATGTATCTACCACTTACATGCCAAGCTGGTGTTAAATCGATTTAGGAGGATCCGATTTAAGCAAACATCGCAAGCCTCAATGCTTTCCGATTTAAGACAAACAAGGCAAGCTGGTGTTAAATCGATTTAGGACGATCCGATTTAAGCAAACATCGCAAGCCTCCATGCTTTCCGATTTAAGAAAAAGACGATTTAATGAAAACAAGGCAAGCTGGTGTTAAATCGATTTAGCAGGATCCAATTTAAGAAAAAGGCGATTTAAGAAAACGATGATTTAAGTAAGAATTGATATTAATTTATTTATTCTGTAAACAAGATTCAGAGTTTACGAGATTGGAATGTGTATTTTTCAGAAATTAAGAACTTATATAGTGGAAAATTGAAAGGAAAAGGTAATGTTTAAATCTTAAAATCCAAATTCATCGAATTTCAATTTATATGCTAATGCAATCTTTTGATGATAAATTAAGTTTTCACATATTTGAGTAATATTGCAATATGTATTTTTTATTTTCCAATATTCTGTAATTAATTAAAATGTTTTAAAGTAGAATCCTGCATTGTTTCAAAAGATTGTTTTCCTGAAATTCATTCAACATTTATATGATTAAAAATAATAATAATAAAGTTTTATATTTAAAATCCAAACTCATCGACTTGCAGTTTATACTTTTATGCATTCTTATGATGAAAAATTCATTTTTTACATGTTTTAGTAATATTTTAACATTTATTTTTTATTTTCTATTATTTTGTAATTAATGAAATTATTTTAAAGGTATAGTCATGCATTGTTTTGTGTATGCTATTTGTGTGCTATTTGGCCGTGATCCACATGAAATATTTTTCTTTTATTACTAATATTTTTTTCCTGAAATTGATTGAGTATTTATGGTTGGAAAAAAAAGAATAAAGTTTCATATTTAAAATCCAAATTCATCGAATTTCAGTTTTTATTTTTATACATTCTTTTAATGAAACATTCATTTTTCACATGTTTGGGTAATATTTTAATACATATTCTTTATTTTTTATTATTCTGTAATTAATTAAAATATTTTAAAATAGTCATGCATCAGATTTGACATCCGATTTCAATGCCAGTCACATGGATTGAGTATCTTGCTGAAATTGATTCACTATTTATATCCAAATACATCCATTTTTAGTTTATATTTTTATGCATTATTTTCATGAAAAATTAATTTTCATATGTTTAGGTATTATGGGAATATTTTAGTTTTAATTTATTATTATTTTGTAATTAATTAAAAATATTTTAATAAAGTTCTGTAATAAGTCAAGTAACTATTTTTACAGCAGAATGAGGGAGGGCTGGAGGAGGGATTCATTAGATTTTTCTGCAGATCTGCGATTTTTCGCTTTTTTGATATTTTGTTATCATTAAAGAGATATATTTTATTACTAATCTTAAAGGATGGCAACAACCACGAAAAAAATCAGCAATTTCAGTGATGTGCTCCAAGGGTCACACTTTCAATCCTTCTCCATCCACTATATAAATGTCAGCATTTATGTTAAACAAATCTTATTTTAATCTAAAAGTTAAAAAGATATAAAATTGCACCTTATTTCTCATATCTCCCCCCCCCCCCTTTTTTTTTACTACTTTTCTCATCATGGTAAATGAATAGTTAAATTCATCATTGAAGTCTTTTAATATGCTTCTGTTTTACCTCAGTAACTTTTTAAATCTGTCTGTAAAAAAGAAAAAAAAAAGTGTATGTAGGCTGTTAGCAATGAAGTGCTATTTGAGTGTGCTAGGGGAAGCCCCCCCCCCCCCTTAAGAAATTTAGATTGTAGCATGCATAACAAATCAGACAAAAAAAAAAAAAATCATTTTCTTTTATATTACTTCTTATAGAATGAGTTTATAAAATGTATTACAATAGGTCACTAATTTTTAAAATGGAAAAAACAAACAAAAAAACTAGTGTTTTGGGACATTCAAAGCTTTTTTATGTGTAAAATATACCTCTTTTCAAAATTATTTGACAAATTAAAAGCTAAGTATACTAAATAATACAGGAGGGGGGGAGGGGGGCACATAAAGATCGTATTTTGTTACTAAAAATTAAAAAATAGGCTTCCATATTCTAAAATGTAAAATCTGTGTTAAATCGCGATTTAGCACTAAATCGCGATGTTGGATGGATGATAAATCGATTTAAGAAATTTCTACATCGCCCAGTCCTACTTAGGGGTTAAAGTGGGTACCAGAGGATGTTAAGAATGCAATGGAGCGTAATGTTGGTTTAAACCCCAAAGAAAAATGATCTATTAAGAATTGCATTAAAATTAAGCTAGATAAACTTGAACATCTGAAAAGTAAAAGTTAATTCTAAAAATAATGTGGTGGAGAGTAACAACAGATATTTTAAAAACATAAATAATTTATTAAACTTAAAAGACCCTAAAATTAAAATTACAGGGTTTGTACGCGACTGGAAAACCGGGAATTGTCAGGGAAAATGACAAGTGCTCAAAAAGTCAGGGAATATTGCAATTTTTTTCTAAAACCTGGAAAAGTCAGGGATTTTTTTATGTGGTATCATGTCTCAAGATTTTGCCAAATTCCGAGGTTCGTCCGCAAAAAAGTTGTTATTTTTCACTTGGAAGTAGAATTTTCGCTAAATATTTTACTAAATTCACATTTTGACAGGCAGAAGTTTTAGCTATACAAATTTGTCGCCAAATGGGTACAAATGGGTACAAATTTGTCGCCAATCTTTGCCAATGATGGGACTCTGTAAAAGAGCGAACCGCGCAATAGAATAGAGTTATTTTCCGGTTTCTTTTGTCAGCTTTAAAGTTGAATGTCGCCAAATAATTTCGTTTGTTATTTAATGCAACCCTTTTTCATGAAGAGTGAAATAGGCAGAAGCTGAAGGGCTGGTTAAAGCGAACGGAGAGCCGCGATCTTCTTGTCTTCTGCTGAGTGAGAAGGTGATTTAATTTCTTTCTGAAACCGAAAGTTCTGTTAATTGCAGGTAAGTAATCTTAATTAAAAGTATTCTTTAATAATAAATAATATATAACAATTAAACGATTTTTTCAGAAACGAGATTGTTATTATTAAATATCTATTCTGAAGATTTGTTTTTATCCCCTTTTATCACATTATTATATACAACTTTGCTAGTAAAAAAATAAAAAAGGTGAATCCTGGAAAAATTTAATTTGGTTGCACTATTCTAAAGCTAACATAATGCAAATATTTTACATGAACTCATCTATTATTCTTCACTCGTATGTGTGTCATTTTTCAAAAATTTAGATTAAAATATATTTTTAATATATAGTACAGGATATATTATCTGGAACGCTAAACGATCCGAAACCGAAACTTAGTGAAAGCTTTCATTTAAAAAAAATTTGCAGTTTTTTTTTCCATATTTTATTGAAGAGTTAACATGTTTTATAAATCGATATTTTGAATATTTTAAACTTTTTCTCATACATCTCAAGGTACCGTTATATCCGATTAATTCCCCCCCCCCCCCCCCCCCCCAAACACGGCAAAAAATCGTAAAGTAATCGGAGAGGACTTTTACAGGGATTAAAAGCGGCTATCGAAATCTACCGCCTGTAGAGATCCGAAAATGTGTATAAGAATAGACCAAAGCCTACCCTGATATTCATTTTTTTTTTTTTTTTTTGTTAACCGAGATAACTAAAAGTCAGAACCTAAAAAGCACGAAATACGCGCTCTCCCTGCGACACTCTGAGCCTACTTGTGACGCTCCTATGAAAGATAAGAATTGAATGTACGCGATCGTCGCACATAAGTTTCTTTTGGATCATTTTTATGACTTCTCATTGGCGTAACTTTTAGAAATATGGGAAAACTAACTACATATTTTTAAATTTCGTATTTTTCTGTTTCAAACGCTAAAATCCATTGAAAAAAAATTTAATTTTTAACCTTTTGAAAAAAAAATTCGAAACATCACTTAGAATTTGAACACGTTTTCCGCGATCGAAAATCTGTCGGCAAGCCTCTGGTCTGAAAATTCAGAAAAATTAAGGTGATCATTTCCGAAAATTAAAAAAATCGGTCATAAATCTTAAAATTCGGGCATAAAATTTATCGCAAAATTTGACGAATGATCGCCGAAAAAAATCAATTTCGTCCATCGTTCAATTGCTAATTTTGTCAAAGGAGCGCAGGAAAATGCGAATTTCATCAAAAAAAAAAGTGAAAATTGGCAAATTTCGTAAAAAGATCGTGAAAAAACGGCAAATTTCGTCAAAGAATCGCGGAAAAACGGCAAAAATCGTCAACAGATCGCAAAAAACCCCCTCTAATTTCTTCAAAGAGGCGCAGGAAAAAAAAAACACTTAGTGCCGGGAGTTTACTCCTTTCAGAAAATTTCCTTTGTTTGTTTTTTTTCCTTGTTTAACCAGAATAATTATTCTCTAATTAATATTAATTAGTTTTTAATTTTTTATGGTAATTATTTTAAACCACTGTTTTTAATTCATAACGTAAAAATAATATACATAATTTTTTAAGATTAACTTGCAGAAAGTTTTTGACCAAATATTTATTTCTGCAGAAAGTTTTTGGTTTTATACAAGTCTGGAGTAGTGTTGCCAGTGGGTTACTTTTTTTTTTTTAATTCAAATTTCTTGATTGGCAACACTTTTTTGAAATTATAAAATTTCTTCTCTTAAATCTGTTGTTTAATATTTTCAGCATTCTAAAGAGCATTTTTAAGCAGGTTCATGTGCAGTTATTTATTTAATTAAAGAAATATGTAATTTAATATCTAGCATTAAAAAGAAATCTGGCAACATAGTATAAATAAAAAAAGTACTGTTATTATAATTTATTTTGCCCCACCTAACCCTAAATTAAGATTTTATAAATTAAAACTAGAATAGATTCAGATTTTTTTCCCTTTTGCATTAATTGTTTTGGAGCTACTTTTGATAGAATGTAATAAATATACAAAATCAGTTTTTTTAAAATGATTGCAGTATAATTGTGTATTTTCTTCTTTTAGGAAAAAGTCTAAGAAATAAGAAAAGGTCTAAGAAAAAGTCTAAGAAAAGTCTATAATATGTCTAAGAAAAGAACATTATTTAATCCAGAGTGGACAGACAAGGTAATAAATCCAGAATGGTGCTCTTGGTTAAAAGAAGTAAAAAGTGATCCATTCTCTGCCCATTGTTCTATTTGTCGAAGATCATTTCAATTCAGTAATATGGGTAGAACAGCCATTACCAGCCATGAAGAAGGTTATAAACATCAGAGAAACGCAAATTCTGCTAAGGGTTCTTTGCCATTGGAAAAAGTATTTCAGACTGATAAATCTACGAAAGAAAATACAATTAATGAAAATAAAAAGTCCATATCTGAAGAAAAAATCATAGCAGAAACGAATGATACTTCTACTGCAACATGTGTTAAACCTTATTGTAGTAATAAACTTTCTTTAGAGAATCATGTTTCAAAAGAAGCTGTTTTAAGAGCTGAAATTCTCTGGGCCATGAAACTTGTCATGTCCCATAGTTCGTATAATCCCTTTCATGATGCTTCCAGTTTGTTCAAAGCAATGTTTCCAGACAGTAAAATAGGACAAGCGGTTACTTGTAGTAGTTCAAAAATGTCTTACATGATTTGTTTTGGCTTATCACCATACTTCTCTGAACATTTAAGAAGGGACATAGGGAATTCAAAGTTTGTTATTTGCTTCGACGAAGCTTTAAATAAAGTAGTTCAAAAAGGTCAGATGGATATTGTAATTAGGTATTGGTCAGAATCATTTAAAAGAATAAAAACTCGATATCTGGATTCTGTTTTCCTTGGCCATTCCACAGCACTAGATTTAATAGCTAAACTTCATGAAGGAACTGAAGGCCTTGGCCTTAGCAAACTATTACAGTTGTCAATGGATGGCCCCAATGTAAATGCCAAAATGGCCAGACTATTGACAGATGAACTTGCCACTGAACATTTATGTGAAGTTCTGGATATAGGGACTTGTGGGTTGCATGTAGTTCACGGTGCATTTCGTACGGGCCACAAAGCTGCAAATTGGTCTTTAAATACTGTGTTCAGAGCTATGTATCAATTATTTAAAAATTCACCTGCAAGACGAGCAGATTATATTGAAATTACAGGCAGCAACAAATTTCCTCAAAAGTTTTGTGAAGTACGGTGGGTAGAAAATACAGCTGTTGCTGAAAGAGCTATTGAAGTTTTCAATTTTGTAAAAACGTATGTTCAGCAATCGACACTTCCTAAAACACAAACTGTTGAAGTATTACAGGAAGCGTGCAATAATAAATTGATCTTTCCACAGATGGCCTTTTATTCATCCATTGCTACACTTTTGCAACCATTTCTTAAAAAATACCAATCTAGTGATCCACTTTGCCCATTTATGCATCAAGACTTGCATTTTATAATTTACCAACTTATGAAAAGATTCATTAAATCTGATGTTATGAGATTAGCAGACACTGCCCAGAAGTGTATGAAAGTAGATATCAATGATAAAGACAATTTATGCAGTCTTCAGGCTCTTGATGTAGGAGTAGCTGCATCAGGTCTTGCAAAATGTGGTGCCACAGAAAATGAAAAAAAACGATTCCGGCTTGATTGCCAAATTTTTTTTAAAGCAATAACATCAAAAATATTTGAACGTTCTCCGCTGACATATTCTTTACTTAGATATATCTCTAGTTTAGATCCTAAGCTAATTCTATCCAATTCCAATACTTCAGAACTGAGAATGAGTAAATTATTAGAAGTTTTATACACAAAGCAGCATGTGACATCTGCTGAAGCAGACAGAGCTAAACAACAATTTAGTAAGCTTTGCTTTGACGCAAAAGCTGAGAAAAAAGAATATTTTGAAAAGTATTCTTATGAAAATGAAAGTTTAGATGCATTTTATTGCAACATTATTCCTGAAGATAGCTTTAAGGATTTATGGAAAGTTTTAAAAATTGTTTTAGTTCTTTCAAATGGGAATGCATCTGTGGAAAGCGGTTTTTCAATTAACAAAGATGTATTAATAGAGAACTTAGCAGAAAGATCTGTGTGTGCCCTTAGGACTGTTTATGATGCTGTTAAAGCAGCTGGTGGAGTTGAAAAAGTAGATATTAGTAAAGAAATGTTGAGCCATGTTAAGGTGGCTAGAATGAGATACCATGACTATTTAAATGAAAAAAAAAAAAAAAAAATCATGAAGCAAGCAAAAAAGAAACAGAAAAAAGAAAAGCTGTAGCAGAAATTAAACTGTTAAAAGAAAAAAAAATTAAACTGACACAACAAACTGCTTCTGAAACAGTACATATAAACAATATGATTGCAGAACTGTCCAAAAAAATTTGAATTTTTAATATGCATAATGTAAATTTTGTTATAGAAGTAAAAAGTTACTTTGAATCCTTCTGAGTTGTATTTTAGTGTTTTTTTTCTTTCTTTTTTTAATTATTATAAGTTATTTTCACTTTCAGAGGTAAGTTTACATTTTATTCTTATTAATGTACCTCTTATGCTGTACAAATTTAATCATTAAAATGTAAAATTGAAATTCATATTTCTAAAAAAATGTCGTGAATTGTGGTCAGGGAATTTTAAGAAATATGACCTGGAAAAGTCAGGGAATTTTGTAATTCAAAAAGAGTATGAACCCTGTATTAATATAGAACAGGGTTCATACTCATCAGGGGAATATGGGATTCCTGGGAAAATCAGGGGATGAAATTCAGGTCTTAAAAATCAGGGGAATCTCAGGGGATAATTCATAAAATACCAAAAACCTGGGGAAACTTGGCGAAATGATCGTCTACTCTGGGAAATAAGGGTACTCTCTGCTATTCACATGCTTTGTGATTAGGGATGCACCGGATATTGATTTTGCCGGATATCGGATACCGGATATCCGAAGCTCCTTTGCCTGCCGGATTCGGATATCCGGCCGGATATCCGATCGGATATCCGGCACTAGATATGTTTTTAGTTATATAGTGAATTATTTCTCTATATAATGTCATCTCAGAACAATAAATTACAAACATGTTTCACACATCATTAAAACATTTTAAATGTATTGAAATATAATTTACAAAAACTATATCTCTTTGAATATCAGGGCTTGTAATTCAAGTTTTCCCAGGAGGGGGGTTTCATACCCAAAATTTATAAATGCAGGGGAGTTGAACTATTAGAAAGGCAAAAAAAATCTTTAAACCCTGTTATTTTTTATGTGCTACAAGAATTACATTTATACAGACATGACAAAATACCATTGAAACAATTTAAATTAACAACTCAAGATAATTATTCAAAATTTTTATTTTATCAGAACAAAGGAACAGAATCAATTTTTATGTATATCATGTCTATTTTTCAACTTTCACTTAATGTTATGGGCAATTAACAATCGGGTTGCTAAATGAATTTCTTAATTTAGATTTTATTCCTCTTGCGTACTTTAGCCTCTTTCACAAGTTACACTTTTGACAAACAGCACAGAGCGACTTTTATAACTTTAGAAATTATCGGAAACACATGGTTATGCTCTCTTAAAAAGTTTTAGAAAACTTTGCAAAATCTAATGTGCATTAATTTTTAACTTACATGAATAATGCATATAGGTGATGGTATGTCACTTCTGAACAAATTTGTTTTATTATATCCTTAATGGAATTATATTCAAAACTGTAATCCTTGGTATTTTCGTTAATTGAACTATGTTCTATGCATTTGAATTTTAAATCCATATCCAAAGTTTGAAAGGGGAATAGTCAATTGGTTTCTTCTATTACACGAGAAAAGGTTGATTTCAAAATGTCATGTCCTAATTTCTGTTAATTGCGAGAAACAACTAGTTTGCTGTTGGGTCATTCCATGTCAAATCACCCAGGGCATGGCACCCACCATCACCAATTTTGATAAAATTCAGTGAATTTGCAGAGTTTTTAATGCTGATTCCAAAAATGTCAATCATATTGAAATTGATCAAACAGTTTGTCAGATATGAGCTTTTAAATGTCTTCCAAGATGGCCGATTTGCCACCATTTTGTATGGCACATGTGACAACATAAAGGCTATAACTTCTTTCAGGTTTAAGCTAGAACTTTCAAATTTATTTTGTTCTGTTCAGAATAAAGTAAACTTTCATCTAAATAGATTTTTATGCAATTTATTCCATTAAAATGCTGTCAAAAAATGACTTTTTGCCATTTTTTTTAATTAAAAAAAGGTATAACTTCAATGGCCGATTTCCCCCATTGTTCCCCCTTCAATTTTCATCTAATTGCATAAATAGACAGCTCAAAGTGTGTTTTGATGCCTGATAAAAAAATTTTAATGGGCAGTTTGTAGGTTTTTTCTTTACAGAAGAATTTCAATTTTACCGACTTCCATAAGTAACGGAAAGTACAAGATAATGTTGATATTTATTTTATTACCAGAAGTATCATACATATTTACATCTAAAAGCTTGGTAAGGTTTTATCTTTCATAAACAGATTTTTTTTATGTGGCTAAAAAGAAGGGGAATCCCTCAGGAATCATAATTAGGAATGCTAATAATGAATTCCTGCAAGACATAGAAGTATTTTCATGACAAATTGAAATCTATTGCAAAGTTTCAGTAAATTTTAAATAAAAAAGAAATGGTGGAAAAAAGTCTACCAGTTGTCACATTTTATAGCAAAATCATACTTGTATATTATACAAAATGATAAAATTACAATTGTTAACTAAATACAATTAGTAAAAATTATCGTACTTCAAAATTATACAAAATAACATTTAGCACATACACGGTAAAAATACTATTAAAAATATATCTACATTCAAAATAAATATAATTAGTTAAAAAATTAACTCTGTTGTATTAATATTGCAGCTCAAAGTGTGTTTTGATACCTGTTAAAAAAATTTTAATGGGCGATTTAAAAATTTTAAATTTAGTTCAAAATAAAAAAAATTATATACTTTATTTCACTTTGGTTCATTTTTTAAATGTAAATAACATCAAAGCTGTAATTATTGTTGAATTATAAATCGGAAATTGCTGTCCAAAATATGAAATTTCTAATTAATTAATTGCTAAAGTTATCTGATTGGGTTAATTTATTACCAGAACTTTCCAGAAGACAGAATTTTAACCAATAATATCACTTTAGTTTGCCAGAAGGGGTTTTTTCAACCAACCAGATAGATGTATTTACCAGAAAGAGATTTTCAACGAATCAGACTAAAATTACTTCCCAGAAGATTTTTTCAACCAACCAGATTAAGCAGAATTTTACAACTTGTTATGCCAATATGTTAAAAAGGACTAAAGTTTCTCTTTTGATCTTATAACTATAAATGATGCTGCTTTGTTGCATTAAGTTAGATGTTTTCTTATGGATAAACAAAAAATGTGCAATATTAGTTTAAATATTAATAATCCAAATTGTGATTTAAATAATCCTCAAGCTATCCACCATCGCAATGAGTTATCCACCAAAAATAAAGAACTTCTTGCATTAAGATGCAATTTAGAAGATAGCGAAAACTCAACAATATGCTTTGCTCACAGAGAACACTTTCTGCATATGTAAATTCGGCAAAAGAAATGTTTTTATTTATTTAATCATCATCCTAACAAGACCAAGAAAAGTATCCTTACATGTGATAAGTATGGATCAAGCTAAGAATTACAGGCATAAGCTACATAATGATGCCATTCCTGGTAAGAAACTATGTTCAACATGTAGGGAAAAAAGCAAGAGCTTTGCTGGAAGTATATGTGAAAGAACAGAAAGACTTGTGTCAGTCCACTGATTTTTCTGAAGAAATTACATCAAACATGGATCAGAAAGAAAAAGATCACGTAAAGCTTAATGGAAGTTCACCACTAAGATTACATGCAATTTCTGCACACAGAAAAGTATCTGCTGGAGAAAGAAAATTACAGCAAATGAAAATTGCTTTGCGAAAGAAGGTTGCTTGCACCCTTGATTTGGAAGAGAACGTTCTTCAGAGTGAAAACAGGAGTTCTGATGAAGATAATGTGAATCAAAAGAAAAGCTTCAGAATTCGAAAGATTAATGGAGATGGTGAAAGAAAAGTTTCCACAAATTAGTCCCAGAGAAAAAATTCAGTTGCTAACTTTGATTCCTGAGTCATGATGGTCAAGAAAGAAAATAATTGAAACCTTTAGTGTAACTGAGTGGGAAGACACTATAAAATCTGTGAAAGAATTTCATGAAGATAATGAATTCTCATGCCTGGTCAGGGAGATACGGTCAGCATAAAAAAATGTCCGCCCATGTTCAAAAAAGGTTTCTTCTTTAAAATCTGAATTAACTGTATATCCAATTTCGATTGAAATTTCCTACCAATAATAAAATTGGGTTTTCAAAATTTGATGACCTGCGACCTAAGCACTGTGTCTTAGTTGGAAGTTCTGGCACACATTCTGTCTGCATGTATACAATACATCAGAAAGTTGAGTTGCTTATTAAAACAACAGGGATTGAAGAAAAATATGAAGATTTAATCCAGAAATTGGTCTACAGTTCTAAGAATACAAATTGTATGTTACATATATACAGCAAATGTCCCAAGAAAGATGGTCTTGAAGATTTTTTTAAGTTAAAATTTCTGGATTTTGATCCTGATTATGCAATTGAAGATAAACAGTGGGTATAAACTGACAGAGTACGATTAACATCACATACATCTACTTTGTACGATTTCATCTATCTTATTCTTAAAAAGATTGAAAAGCTCGTACCCCATACACACATATCCAAGTCCCAAAGCATTTATTTGAACAAAAGATCTTACTAGTCATGAGGCTCTCATACAAATGGATTTTAGTGAGAACTTTTCTTTTGTATTGCAAAACGAAGCTCGACAGCTACCATTGGACGCCTGGTTGTTGTACTTTACATACAGTTGCGTTCTATGTAAAGCAAAAAAATGGAAGCAGCTTAAAAAGTAAAAGCCTTTGCATGCTTTCAGATGATATGGACCATGATGTACCAATGGTTTATCAGATTCAAAAATTAATCATGCAGCATTTAAATAATTATATCTTAGCTACAAATGTAGAATATTTTACTGGTGGTTCTGCTGCCCAATATTAAAATTGAAAAACATTTTTGAACCCATGAACATGATTTTGGTAGAATAAAAGCAAAATGGAGCTTTTTTGCTACAAGTCATGGAAAATCTGTTTGCGATGGGGTGGGGACTGTTAAAAGACTTGTGACAAAAGCAAGTCATCTGCAAAGGCCGTTGCATGATCAAATTGCAAATGTGGCTATGATGTATGAATATTGCAGACAAAACATTGATGGTATAACATTTTTTATCATCACAAAAAGTGACATGTTAAAACTGCGCAGCAACATGTCTCATTGGATGCTACTTGCTACAACAATTCCTGGTACATGTAGTATGCATTATTATTGATCTACAGAAAACTTATTAATAAGTGGAAAAATAATAAATACTGATGAAAATTTTTCTGTTTGTTCATCTTTTGATAGGAATATTAAAGAGACATTGGATATTCCATCTCTTAAAAGTTATGTAGCATGTATATATGAATAGAATTGGTATACAGGCTTAGTGTCAAAAGTCCACAAAAAAGAAGGAGATGCAACTGTTAAATTCATGCATCCACAATGGCCCATCACCTTTGTATTATTGGACAGAAAATGACAGTGTATTGTGCCTTTCAGTCATATCCTTTGTGCATGTGACATCAACACTACAAATGGTAGAATATATAAACTTGGTGATGCATCCAGTGCTTTAATAAGCACCAAGTGGGCAAAACTTATAATTAGAAGGAAATAAAATCGAAATATAAAGAAAACAAATTTTATTAATTATCTTTATTTTTAATTGTTATTGATGTAGATATATTTTCAATAGCATTTTTACTGTGTATGTGCTAAATGTTATTTTGTATAATTTTAAAGTACGATAATACTTACTTAATGTATTTTTTTTAAGTTATATTTTGTATTATATACAAGTATGATTTTGCTATAAAATGTGACTATTTGTAGAATTTTTCCCATTATTTCTTTTTTACTTATAATTTACTGAAACTTTGCAATAGATTTCAATTTCTTAGGAAAATACTTCTATGTCTTGCAGGAATTCATTATTAGCATTCCTATTTATTCCTGTAGGATTCCCCTTCTTTATAGCCACATTAAAAAATATGTATATATTTATGTAAGGTAAAGCCTTATCAAACTTTTAGATGTAAATATGTATGATATTTCTGGTAATAAAAGAAATATCAACATTATCTTGTACTTTCTGTTACTTATGGAAGGTCAGTAAAATTGAAATTCTTCTTTAAACAAAACACCTGCGAACTACCCATTAAAATTTTCTTATCAGGCATCAAAACACACTTTGAGCTGCCTATTTATGCAATTAGATGAAAATTGAAGGGGGAACAATGGGGGAAATCAGCCATTAAAGTTATGCCTTTTTTTTATTTAAAAAATGACAAAGTCATTTTCTAACACCATTTTAATGGAATAAGCTGCACAAAAATCAATTTAAATGAAAGTATACTTTATTCTGAACAGAACAAAAAAAATTTGAAAGTTCTAGCTTAAACCTGAAAGAAGTTATAGACCTTTATGTAGTCACATGTGCTATTCAAAATGGCGGCAAATCGGCCATCTTGGAAGACATTTAAAAGCTCATAACTCACAAACCGTTTGATCAATTTCAATATGATTGACAGTTTTGGAATCAGCATTAAAAATTCTAGAAATACACAAAAGTTTATCAAAATTGAAGGTGGTGGGTGTCATTTTTAGAAAATTCTGGGTGATTTGACATGGAATGACCCTGTTTCTAAATATGTTTTTTTGAAGTTCATCAACGTTTTTTTTTTTTTTTCATGTGCACCACAAGTGTAATCTCATTTTGTTTAGTGCTGACTATTGTCCAATTTGGTAGAGCTTAGTCTCCGGTGGCCGTTGCTGCCCTTTTAGTTATTTCCAATTTTGGGCACACAGGAAAAACATCGCAAAATATGTAAAACGGTCATAGAAAAAAACATTGATTTCGTCAATCATGGTGAAAATAAATAAAATAATTTGTCGATTGGTTGCGAGAAAAAAAACTGAAGTTCATGGGAAAACGAAAGTGGAAAAATATCACGAAATTCGTCAATCGATCATGGAAAAGTATCGTGAAATTTGCCAGTCCGTCACAAGCAAATACCGTGAAATTTCTCAGCCGGTCGCAGAGAAAAAATGCGAAAATTTTCAATCAGATTCAGAAAAACAATCGTTACTTTCATCAGTATGTCAGAAGAACAAACAGGGAAATTTGCCAATCGGTCACAGAATAAAATTTCTAAATTTGTCAATTGATTGCGAAAACATTTTTTATGAAATTCACCAATCGGTATCCAGAAAAAAAATCAAGAAATTCGTCAGTTGGTCGAGGAGAAAAATCGCAAATTTTTTGGTCAGATGCAGAAAAACAAACACTAATTTTGTCAATTTGTTGTAAGAAGAAACTGTGAAAACTGCAAATCGATAGTGGTAAATATCATGAAATTTGTCAGTCGGTCCCGACACTTCATCGTCGTTTTACAAAGAAACATTTTCGGAAAATGATTTTTTGGAAACATGAGCTTCCCACCCCCAATATTCTTCAGGGCACGAATCCTGCCATCCCATCCCGAAATTCAAGACATGTATCTGCCATTCAAGCCGTGTAATGTATAATAATGTTGTATAAAATATGTAATTTAAACATTAAAATATTCGGCTTATTTGTACAATGAAATGCTGATAATTTGTGTAAAAAATTTTAACCAATTAATAGGCTTATAATTGTAGAGTATTTTCACAAAGAAATACATACATTCTTTTTATAATTTAAACATAAAATATCTACTAATATTACCCATGATTAAAGAGTTATTTTCTCCAAATATAGGTTTTTTTCTGTTTTAATTATTTAATACTGTTTTGCTTTGAGTCACATTTAGTTTTACTTTAAGTTAAATTACTGTGATATTTATAAGTAAAAAGAAAATTACTTTTAATTTTAATTATTTTTTTTATTTATAATGAAGTTACAAAAATAACTAACTGGATGTGCCAGTCCCAAAACTTTTTTCTATCTGATACATTTTAATATTTCAAAAAGTAGTTCCAAATGTTAATAATTCGATATTATTAGTTCAATATTATACCAACTTTGATTTTGATCTAAAATTTCTATTCGTCAATTAATCAAAATAAGAATAAGTTAATCTCGATCATGATATTTATTAAAATCAATATTTTTTTTTTCGTTATTCTGCTGTACATCAGCTGATTGTGAATAGCCAGCTTAGCAGGATGCGAAGTTCCCATGGTTTCACGAGCCACCAATATACAGTACAAAAAACTGCGAAAAATTGAGAAAATTTTACAAAAAATGCTGTCACAGTGCCACCTTCTGGCGGAATATTTCCAAATTCAAGAAAAAACTGCCGGCCATAGCCAAAAATATACACAAAAAATTGGTTCAATTCTATGCTTAGCTTCATACACTTTTCGATGATAAAATAATGGAAATAACACAAAAATCACTATTATAGAGCCCCCTTCCAGCAGAATATTTTCAAATTGAAGGAGAACCAGTTGGCCATAGCCAAAAACATACCCCCCAAAATTGGTTCAATTCTATACATAACTTCATACACTTTTCGATAGTACAATAATGAAAATGGCACAAAAATCGCAATTACAGCCCTCCCTTCCGGCAGAATGCTTCCATATTGAAGAAGGACCTGCTGGCTACAGCCAAAAACATACACAAAAAATTTGGTTCAATTCTATGCATAACTTCATACACTTTTTTAATGGCGCAATAATGAAAATGGCACAAAAATCACGATTACAGCGCCCCCTTCCAGTGGAATGTTCCAGTATTGAAGGAGGGCCAGCTGGCTATAGCCAAAAACATTCATAAAAAATTTGGTTCAATTCTATGCACAACTTCATACACTTTTTGATGGTATGATGACAGACAGACAATTTGTACAAACATGTTTTGGGATCTCTGACCCCTAAAATGTCTAAGCCCACCGAAAACCAGAAATCGAAAAAATCTCAGTTACAATACTTTCTTCTATTGAAGATAGAAAAAAGTAAAAATAGGCCTGTTTAATTGTTAAACTTAAAAGAGAGAAAGAAAATTAATAAAGTCATACTTTAATAAACAATTTCAGATTTTGTTTCACATTCTGAAAGTAAAGGTACAATTTTCTAAAAGATGTAAACATAAATTCTTAAATTTATTATAAAGAGTTCTAATACCAATGTTAGGAAAGCTGGCAATTCTTTGAACTTTTGAGAATTACCTTTTACTCATGAATAGTGGGCTTACTTTCATATTTTGCATTATAAACAAAAGTTGTTCGGCATTGTTTGGGTCAAACGATTTCTCTTATCCTTATATATTTGCTTTGCTACGTATTGCCGGATATCCGGCAGAGAAGTCGGATATCCGGTGATTGTGATTCGGATATCCGACGGTATTTCGGATATTGAAAAATCAGCCGGATATGCCGGATATCGGATATTTGCCGGATATCCGTTGCATCCCTATTTGTGATGTCATAATGCAATTGAACTAAGATCCACCTTCAAACCTCATGAGACATCGAATTGGAAACTAGCCACGCCTTCTAATGTCCGGCGACATCCACTCAAAAACCGACACGCCTTCAACACCGCCAAGCACTCTAGGAGAAAGATTTTTTTCTTCATGGTTAACTTATTCTTCATTCATGAAATCTAAATTTGACAACAGCTTCAAATTTGTTTTGAAAACGATATGATCCATAATGAAAGAGATAGATGGAGATGCAGTAAGTTGGCTGGGGGCAACGCCAAAAAAGTAACCCTAAAATCCGCTACAGTAGGCCCAAACACGAGCACGTTCTTTCACAAAAAAAACTTTTGGTAATACAGTTTTTAATTCATAATACAATGGAACGCTGCTTTAGAATGCTTAAAAATAAGCAGATCACTTTTATTTAGAGAAAAAAATGCACAGGTGATGTCAAAGAATTCGGTCCCTGTTCCAGGTACTTGTTTTGTTTGGGCCTACTGTGGACATTTAAATTTGAGCGATACATGGTTTCATATTGCAAACCTTTTTTACGGCATTCTGCATCTCCATCTATATCTTTCCTCCATGGATATGATTGCATGATTGTAAAGCATGCGGATCGTGGATGTCTCGGTGGATGTAAATAGAGAATATTATGTGTATTATCTCGCGATTGTTTGTAGAAATATAGTTTAAAATGAAATATATCTTGAAGTAGACAGAAAGTCAAATATTGATTAACTCAAATGCATTATTGAATGGACGTAAAAGGATAAACGTTCATTTATGAATTCGTCGGTATTGGATTTTTGATATTTGTAATTTCAAATTATGAAAATATTTTATTGTGAAATTTTTTTTTCATATCAATATGAACTCAGCCAAAACTGTTTTCAATGTAGACTGGATGGATAAAAATGTGCATCCAGAATTTGCGTTTTGGGTTGAATGTGTTAAAACTGATCCTTACAAGCTTCGCTGTCGTTTCTGCCAGAAAAGAAGGTTCAGAAAAGGTTTTCTTTAATCTCATAGGGTTTAGGAGTCAATTTTTTTCAATGATTTTTTTTTTTTCTGTAAAGATTAATTTTCAGATAAAAAGGTATTGAAAACTTTGAAATTTAAAAATAATCTATTAAACTTATTTAATTTTTTATATTAAAAACTTGAAACACTTGCTAGATTTCATTTTTTCCTCTATTGTGCGCAGAAAAAGGTTTCTTGTTAATTTTGTCTTCAACTTTATACTTTTACAAAATTTATAATAAATTAGAAAGTATAAAAAAGAAAATTTTTGAGAAGGATTTTTAACCGATTAAGTTTAGTTTTAGTTATGAGCTAGAAAAGTCAGTAAAACATAAAAATCATTATGTGTAATCTGTTAATGTAATGATCAGAAATATGCAGTTTGCTTTATTTAACTTTATAGCATTTTATTAAAAGGGGAAAACAGCATTCTAAAAATTTTGACTTATCATTACTAAAAACATTTTACTTGATGAAAACCAATTTTCCCATTTATAAAGGATTTTCTTAAATGACAATATCTTATTAAATTAAGCATTTGTTTGATTTTGAAGTATTTTATTATTAGTGTACATAATGCAAGAAGTTTATAAAATTTTCGTTTTTGAGACATGTTAGCGTGCTTGTGATTCAGCAGATTTGTGGATGAATTTTTACAGATAATACATAATACAACTTAGGTAATTAGAAAAAATATATAAATTGTATTTTATATCTAATATATAATCTTTACTTTTACTGATTGCCTCTTTATTTATTATTTTTGGGGGTAAGTTAGGACATGATACTGATTTTTAAAAATGTCAAGATTCGACATGGAAAAATCATTCATCCGGAAAAATACATCAGGGGATTGTCAGGGGATTTTTTGGGGGAAAATGAGTATGAACCCTACAAATTATAACATCTCTCAAAAATATCAGCTTGTCAACAAATGGAAAGACACTTATCTGAAACTTGAATTACAAACACCACGGCAATTAATATAGGCATTTACTTTGAAATATAACATTACTGCATGATATATAAATTACGACATCGGGTCAATCCATGTGAAATCATCCAGACCATGTTGCTCAATATTTTTGATTTTTTTTATTCTTTACCACTTTTACCAATTTACTGTACTTTTTGGAGTCTAAAACAAGGATTAAAAAAATTTTATACCTTTCAAAATTTTTTTGGCACCCATTTTTTGTGAAGTCACAAGTGTTTTTTCATGAAAATAGTACTTTACAGAAACCCTTATAACTTTTTTATTTCTAAACATATCAAAATTATTTAAAAACTTTGATATAGATATCGTCCAACCGCCGCGGCGAGCGGCCCATCTTCGTCCGCAACCCTTTATTCTTCTACTCTACTCCGACTCTTTTGCGGAAGCAAGATTCCCAGGAGCCCAGCCACGTCCCGAATGAAAGACTCTCTAGCAAAAGCCAGATTGATATTGAGTAAAGAATGAACTAAATTTTGATAATAGGTATTTTTATGATAACAATTAAAACTAGTTGGATGTGCCAATCCCAAAACTTTCTTCTATCTTATACATCTTAATATTTCAAAACCTAGTTACACATGTTAATACTTCAATATTATTAGTTCAATACTATACCAACTTTGATTTTCATCTTAAATTTCTGCTCAAGTCAATTAAACGGACTAAAAACGAGTTAATCTATATCATGATATTTTTAAAAATTATTAATTTCTCCTTATTTTGTTGTTATCAGCTGTTTGCGAATAGCCGGCTTAGCAGGAAGCGAGTTCCCGCCGCTGCATGAGCCGCCGATGCACAATAGAACTACGAAAAATCAAGAAAAGTATACAAAATTCGCTAGCACAGAGTCCCTTTACCGCGCAATGTTTCCAAATTCTAGGAGGACCTGTTAGCCAAAGCCAAAAACAAGCACAAAAATTTTGGTTCAATTGTATGCATAATTTTATACGTTGTTCGATGGAACAATAATGAAAATGGCACAGAGATCGGAATTATAGCGCCCCCTTCTGGTGGAATTTTTTCAAGTTCAGGGAGGACTTGTTTGCCATAGCCAGAAACATGCACACAAAATTTGGTTCAATTATATGGATAACTTCATACACTTTTCGATGGTACAATAATGAAAATGGTACAGACATCGCAATTATAGTGCCCCCTACCGGCAGAATTTTTCCAAATTCAGGGAGGACCTTCGTGACATGACCAAAAACAAACACATAAAATTTGGTTCAATTCTATGCATAACTTCATACACTTTTCGACGGTACAATATTCAAAATGGCACAAAAATTGCACAAAAATCGCTATTACAGCGCCTTTTGCGGGCGATTTTTTTACAAATTAAGGGAGGACCTCCTTTCCATAGCCAAGAACTTAAAAATTTTTTTTGGCTCAGTTCTATGCATAACTTCATACACTTTTCGATGGTACAATATTCAAAATCGCTATTACAGCGCCCCTAACGGCGAATTTTTTTGCAAATTCAGGGAGGACCTGCTTGCCATATCCAAAAACTTAAAATAAAAATTTGGTTTAATTCTATGCATAACTTCATACACTTTTATATGGTACAATATTCAAAATCGCATTTACAGCGCCCCCTACCGGCGAATTTTTTCCAAATTCAGGGAGGACCTGCTTGCCATATCCAAAAACTTAAAATAAAAATTTGGTTCAATTCCATGCATAACTCCATACACTTTTGGATGGTATAATATTCAAAATCGCACAAAAATTGCTATATCAGTGCCCCCTGCCGGCGAATTTTTTCCAAATTCAGGGAGGACCTGCTTGCCATATCCAAAAACTTAAAATAAAAATTTGGTTCAATTCCATGCATAACTCCATACACTTTTGGATGGTACAATATTCAAAATCGCACAAAAATTGCTATATCAGCGCCCCCTACCGGCGAATTTTTTCCAAATTCCAGGAGGACCTGCTTGCCATAGCCAAAAACTTAAAATAAAATTTTGGTTTAATTCTATGCATAACTTCATACACTTTTTGATGGTACAATGGCGACAGACAGACGGACACACAGACAGACAGACATTTTCTATAAACATGTTTTTTGGAATCTCTGACCCCTAAAACATGTAAATCCGTCGAAAACCGGAAGTCGAAAAAAATTTCGATTACAATACTTTCTTCTATTGAAGATAGAAGAAAGTAAAAATTGCATAAAATAAGATTAAATGTATCATTTTTACAGCGAAAAGTTGTATTTTTGACATAAAAATTTTAATGGAAGAAAGTAAAACTCACCTTTACATTTTTTTTTTTTCTGAATTTATTGAACCTTATTGAACTATTCTCAGAAGAAATATGAAACATTTTGAGATACTCCTTCTTTTTCTATAATTAGTCAAACTTGCCATCTCAGCGTCAAAATGCTAAGTTTAAAGTTCAATACCTAGAAAAGGACTGGATAAAATTTTATGAATATTTAGCAGGATAACCTTCTTATAGATGTAAACATGTAGCAAAAATATTATGAGTGATATGTATGTGGTTTTAAAAATATGGAGTCTTGAAATTGGCTTGAAAACACATTTGTTTACATGTATTTCCATACCATGAAGAACTCATAATGCGTAATATATTCTGCTCATTTCTTCAAATGCATCTTTTTAAAGTATAAATAACTTTTTTACATAAAAATAATAATATTACAATTTAATTTATGCTCACAAATTTAATATTTCATTTAATTTTAAGCTAGCATTAATTGAAGGTAAGTATTAAATTTATGATTAAGCACAAATTTACAAATCATATCATGTCTTAACTTGTAAACATCTTTTAAGTTCTATGAATGAGAACAAGTTTTCATATCCTGTCCTATTTATTTTTAATGTGCCAGTGCATAAATATATTATGGTTTAAACTATAACCCAGATTAAGGCAACTGATGAATTTTTAGAGACTTGTAGGAAAGTTACTGGCTTTAAAAACTCACCATTTTAATGCTAAAACAGTCTCAGTACTTCCAGGAGTTAAAAGAGAAATTAACTTCAAAAGAATGCATTGTTCTTGCTGACAAAGTTTGCTGAAAATCACACATTTATGATTCAAGATGAAATCCAGAGTTACCACTGGAATAATCAAGAGGCTACAATGCACCAAATTTGTATACTATTACAAAAATGACGCAAAAGTTTGTTGCAGGAATCTATGCATAATTAGCGATCATTTGGTATATGATACAATTGCAGTTCACACTTTAAGAAACACTTAATTGACGACATCAAAAACATTGCACCTTCTGTCATTGAAAAAGTTATTTCACTGATGGTTCAAGTAGCCAGTATAAACGAAAAAGAATTTTGTGAATGTATGTCATCATTTCAAGGATTTTGGGATAAAATTGGAATGGAATTTCTTCGCCTTTTCCCATGGAAAAAATACCTGTGATGGGATAGGTGGAACGACAAAGAGAGAGATAACAAGAATTTCCTTACAGCGACCATACACAAAACAAATTCCAACACCAAAAGATATGTTTGAGTGCTGCTCTCAAAACATTTCTGGAGTTACTTATCTATATATTTCAAGAGAAGAAATTGAAGAAAATGAGAAAAAATTATAAAATGGATTCCAGTTCTGCCAACGGATTCCAGGAACATGTGCATATCACGCATTTAATACCATTAAGTGAAAGTATTATCAGATGCTTTGTAACATCTACATGTGAACAATATAATGATCACAATATTTCAAAAATTTGGAAAAGCTCACTATCATTCAAAGTAAATGAATTGCTTTGCGTACATTTATGATAAAAAAGTGATGGTTTGGAAAAATTCTTGAGCTAAGTGAAGAAAACAATGACCTATTCCTTCATATGGACTGAAAACATCTTTTCAACTGTCCAAAAATGATACAGTTTGGCTACCGCTAAGTAACATGCTCAGGGGCGTGCCGAAGGCTGTTTTAGTGGGGGGGTGTGAACTGAATTTTGCCGACTGCAAGATCGGGGGTGAGTAACAATTTAAGAATGTTGAAGTACTTCGGAATTTATGTTTCTATAAATAAAACTGCATGCGGTTGTGTAATGTAAGTGTATAAATTTTAAAATACATAAAAAAGACAAATATGTTTATATGATCTTGCTTGCTAAAAATAAGACATATATTAGTATAAGAGACTAAAAATTATCCTTCTGCATTTTTAAATTATCGCCCGCCTATCCTTCAGAATAGCCCATTTTCCAACTACACTGTCTAAATCCAACATGTCAGTTATGTCTGTTTCACAGGTTAATAGCATTAGTTCGTCCAGTCGCTCTTCCGACATGGTGGTACGCAAGTAATTTTTTACTAACTTTAACCTGCTGAAACTTCTTACATTACTTGCCACAGTTACTGGAATAATTAAGGCCATCTTGTAGGCCAAAGAAAGGTTAGGATACAAATGAGCCTTCCCCACAAGTTTTTGCGCTGCTGCGTTAATTGTATCCGATTCAGAACTAGCTATTTCTGAGGACATGAGATCAGTTTCACATTCCAAGTTATCTACATCTTTGAGAACATCAGGGAATAATTGACATAGTTTAGAAATGTCCTCGGTAGAGCTATACTTGATCCTAGATGGAAGGAGACAGGCCATTGGTTTAACTTTTTCAAATACTAACTTATGAATGTCTCCAAATGCAGTTGTAAGCCGATCTACCACCTTCAAAATTTCTGCTTTAAAATAATTCTCTCGTGTAAACAGAACTGCAGTTTCAGGATTTTCGTCGATATTCAATGGAGGCCTCCGTCGCCTGTGCCGCAAATTGAACCCATAATCTTGATATATTCCATGTGTCTTGCAGATGTTGTCAGCTTCCTTAAGGATGATTTTTATTGCCGCTGCGTCATCATTCCGGAGTTTCTGAATGCTTTCGTAAATTTTCTGCATTATGTCGGTTCCCTCTAAAATGTTCAGGTCTTCACGTTGCAATTGCTCTGTTCCTAATTTGGTCTTAAACACAGCTGTTTTAATTGCAAGTAAAGAAACAATAAAATCGTATGACACCATTTTGCTTCTTAACCTTGCCGCCTTAGCTCGAGCATCCTTGTCAACCTTCATGTCTTCAGAAATAATTTGCAGAGTATGGATGACGCATCATAGGACGATAAAATAGCTCTGACTGAATACGCTCGCATAGTCCATCTTGTCTTCGACAAAGATTTCAAGGTAAGACTCTTCTGAAGAACTTCCATTTTTTCTCTCAGTATGCCAAATCGCTTTGTACTCAGTGAAAAGAAGTTATAGAGATCCTGAATACTGTCATAGAACAATTTTATTATATTGCTTTCTTCGCATGCATGTTGAACACATAAATTCACTTTATGCGCGAGGCAGGGTATGTATAAAATAGATCTAGCTGCTATTTCTGAAAGTTTTGATTGACAGCCTACATGTGGCCGGACATAGATGACGTGGTCTTGTAAGACTGTGCACGATCTTGGAAAAGCGATATTGCAACTGACTGTAGAATTTCAGAAATAAGCTTAGCCATTCCTTCGCCTGTTTTATCCAAATAATCTTTTAGTTTTAACAACCTTTCTTCTGGCTGAAACTTTGGGGTCACGTATCGGATTACAATTGAGAGCTGGTCAAGATGAGAGATATCGGGTGTGCTATCAGCCATAACGCTAAAAAATCCACAACTTTTGACATTTGCAACTATTTTTTCACGGACACGTGATCCAAGAATACCAATAAAGTCGTTTTACGACTTATTACTAAGATAGTTGGCATGGCATGGGCGAAGATGATTACCATCAATCCAGTTTTTTAAAGTTGGAATCCACCTGGCCATTAATCTAATGAGCTAATGTAGTTACCGCTGTCACTCTCTCGTCCCCGAAATGCAAGTGCTTGACGACTAGATATCTGGTGCAGTCTAGAAGTATATTAATAATCTCTCTGTTTCTTAGACGAATTTGCACCGCGTTAGCTGCTGCCTTTCTACGTTGACTAGATAGAAAGTTGTCAACCTGTTTACTTTTTTGGGCCAAATTATTTAATTTATACACTGCAGCTCTATGAGCGCTCGTAAAATGAGCCATTAACTTGCCTTTACGGTTTTGTCCTCGGCCTTTCATCTTATGCCATACACGAATACCAACACTGATCCAAGCTTTTTCTGCGTTTTCAGTCCCCGGGCCACCAGAGCAAAGTGAACACGCAAAACAAAATGCGACATCCAGTTGGTCGCTGTATTCTAAATATGGATATTCTTTATAGCAGCAGGAGCTAAACTTATTCGGACATTTTTACATTTTTGTTCGGAAATTCATGAAACTGGCAGGTGTTCTTATTCAGAAACTTTGTAATCCAAATACGTTTACCATTATTATATATATATATATATATATATTTATTTTTGTTAAAGGCTTTCAGAAAATACTGTCAAAGTCGGCGTTTTGAACCGATTTCAAGAGGAAGCAGAGCTAAATAATAATCATGCAAAAGTATTCCTTTTTTGAAAGATTCAAGAAAGATTAAGTACTCTTTTATTGAAAATTTCAAGAGAACATGGACTGCCCCCCCCCGCCGCCTCTCTCCTTGCGACAAAAAATAATATTTTTCTTTGAGTCTTCAAATAGTCATAGACACTAAAAATTTTGGACACATTTAGAACCAACCTGAAGAGTGATGATGCTTAAATGCTCTAATTTAGGAATTTTCAACGAATGAGGTTTAAAGATGGTCGCCCCCACCCACTCACAAAAAGAGTAACACGTACTTTAAGCATGATTACTATTCCAGATGTACCTGTCTACAAAATTCATGTGTCTGTGACAATTTGAAGAATAAAACCGGCTTTTTTCTGGGGGGGGGGAGGGACGATACAGGAGCCTTTTCAAAAGATAATTTTACATCTGGGTGATCTGTTTGAATATGACTATGCAGGCCTCTAATAGAAATACAGAAATATCTACATATTGTACATTGAATCCGTTTTCCTTTCTGGAGGTCGATGTTTTCATTCGGATGAAATTTTCTTATATGGCGATATAAATTTATTTTTTTCTGTGAAATGTGGGTGTAGGTGATCACAGTGTGTGCATAAAATTTTCACTGAATTATTCGCCATCATGCGACAAAAACAAACTTTTGCAAATCGCACTTCTTCTGTGTCCGTGACTTCATCTTTTAAATGCAGCAACCTCAAATAACTAGCGCCAAATCCAGAGCCAAGAGGTCACCAAATTCTAAGAATCAGTCCATAGCAGCAATGAGCAATTAAAAATGCTACATGGGAAAACTTACAATAGATATTGTAACAACCCCCCCTCCCCCTTCCTTTCACGAAAGTCTCAAATTCTCAGAAACGCATTCTTTCTCTCTATCTATCACCTCCGCTCTCTGACAACCCCTCCCTCCCACACAGAATCATACACAATCTTCCGTCAGAAGTTCTTTCTTTTCCCCTTTAAAGACGGACAACAGAGAATTGAACTGATACTGACGACGGGAGAAGGGACTTTTTGCAGGGTGTGTTCTTAACTTTCCGACTATTCTAAATTTTACCAACTCTTCCAAATAAGTGGGGGGGGGGTGTTACACCCCCAACACCCCCCCGCTAGGCACGGCCCTTTGGAAACTAACTCTAGTCACTGGACGCAGCTACAACATTACCGAGACACTTTGCAATGAAATATCTCTGATATTTATTTCTATGTGTGTAAAGTAAATTTAAGTATTATGTATTCTACGTAAGAAAAATGTGTGTACCTTAAAAAGCAGCATTTGAAGTCAATGAGAATATAATAAATTATGCATTCTTGTGGTGTAAATAAATGGGATTTTCAAGCCAATTTCGAAGTTTCATATTTCTAAAGCTACATAAATATCATTTCATATTTCTAAAACTACATAAATATCTCTCATAATATTTTTGCTACATGTTTACATCTATAAGGAGGTTATCCTGCTAAATTTTCATAACATTTTATCCAGTCCTTTTTTAGGTATTGAACTTCAAACTTAGCATTTTGGCACTGAGATGCCAAGTTTGACTAATCATAGTAAAAGAAGGAATAGCCCAAACTGTTTCATATTTCTTCTGAGAATTAGTTCAGTAAGGTATATATTCAGAAAAAATATATAAAGGTGCCGAAGTTCTTTCTTCCATTAAAATTTTTCTGTCAAAAATTCAATTTTTCGCTGTAAAAATGATACATTTAATCTTATTTTATGCAATTTTTTTAATCATAATAAAAAAAAATACCTATTATCAAAATTTAGTTAATTCTTTATTCGGTATAATGGTTTTTAAATCATTTTGATATGTTTAGAAATAAAAAAGCTATAAGGGTTTCCGTAAAGTACTATTTTCATAAAAAACCATTTTTGACATGACAAAAAATGGATGCCAAAAAAAAATTCGAAAGGTTTAAAAATTTTTTAATCATGGTTTTAGACTCTTAAAAGTATAGTAAATTAAGTGGTAAAGAATAAAAAAAAGTCAAAAATATTGAGCAACATTTTTTTCTTTTTCTGGATGATTTCACATGGATTCCATATATATCCCAATCCCATCCATATTATCCCAATAGTGTAGCGAGGACTTGAAAAATGTAAGTATGTCCTTTTGAAGACACGGCACAAAAGTCAATTCATATTCGACATGAAGAACGTCTCTTTTCTCCTAAGAAGAAACCATTGATAAACTAGAATCAGTATCATCTATCAAACTAATAATATTGTTTTCTAGTTTAGTAAGAGTAGCTTTTAACACAACTAAAATATCTTTAAATTCTGCCATAATGAGTAAAATGATTAACAAAAGGACTCACCAAATAGTATAGGTGTTTAAATGACTCTATTTATTTATCGCATAAACAATGACATGATTACACTTGAAAACGAAACTCATCTTAAAGTTTGTTCTATCACTCAATTCTACAAAAAAGAAATTATCAAAGCTCCGGTTGACGTAACCATAAATATGATAATGCGCTGGTTGTAATTAAATAAAACACGGACTCATCAATAACTCACAACACATAGTAAACAAAAAAGTGAACTGTATCATGCTTTTAATTATAAACCCTCTTGGTTTCACACTTTTTTGGAACAGAATGTCAAGAAAACAGAACGTTGCCATCTTTAGAAAATAAACTTGCTCACATTGAACCCTTGGCAGACGATGAAATTAATTTCCAACATGACATGTTCTATTTTAAATAATTTCTCATTTCATGCGGTTTTCCTCTTTTTTTTTTTTTTTGCAATCTCATGCTTGACATACATAAATTCATCTATAGACAAGCATAAAAGTTGCTGAGGTCCATAGCTTTTCATATCATTTGGCAACAAATCTCATTTTGTTTCAGTTTATGCTAACTAAGATACTTTTTTTTTCAGCTTTGCTCCTTGGTGTCCAGCTTGCCAACAACTGCAACCTTTGTGGGAAGAATTTTCTAAGTGGAGCGATGATTTGGGGATTCGGGTCGGCAGTGTGGATGTCACGCTCAATCCAGGTGATCAATATTATGCTTCATTTTATAACAATTGATTCTATTAAAATCTGATTGACTCCTCCTCATAGAATAGATGAAATGAACACCATTTATTCACATGGATCTGATGTCATAACTCTCACAATCCTAAATATACAAGGTGTTTCGGTACTACTTAGTTATCCCATCAACCAAAAATCTATCGCCAAACTATAAGATTAAATGCCGATAATGGTGGATCGTAAATGTCACATTCACTTGACTTTAAGCAAGTGACACATGTTTATGCCATCAAAGTGATTTTTATTTTGACGTTTTATTTGTATTTTTATTAATGTTATACTAATTTATTTGTTCTTTCTTTATTTAAAATAAAAATTATGTCAATTTGTATAATTTGGCGAAATTGGTTGACGGGATAACTAAGTAGTACCGTTGTTCCTAAATGAATATCGGGGTTTTAATGCTTGGTATTATTTATTACATAAAACTTAAAATTATAATTGCCGAAACGTCAGTGAAGGCTTACTGTGGAGACACGAAAAGTTTTGATTTCTGTTTGTCTGTCTGTTCCGCGATAACTGCCGCAAAAAGCATCCGATCGGCTTGAAATTCACTGGTACCCGGACATAGCTGTATAGTTTTTGGTTAAATTTGGTTCATTCGTTCGGGAAATATGGAACATTTTATTATGCTCTATAATGCTTTTCTATGGTAAGTCAGATGATTTTCAGATTTTCATTTGTTGAAAGAAATGGCTCATATGAAAAATGGATTTAAATGGTAAATTTTTGATGCTGAAATTTTTAAATAAGATTATTAAATTATTCCAATTAGTTTGAAATTTTGTCAATATATTTGCGAGATTTTTTTAATTAGATTTATATTGGGGGGAATTTTATGCATGTTTTCCAATAATATAAAGGATTTTGTTTTATCAATTTGACATAATGCATATTTCATTTTTTTCCTTTTTTCTCATCTGTTGCCTAGCAACGTATTTGGTCCTAATAATATTAGTATAATTGCGTGCATAATGTTTGAATAAAGCCAACGTCGAAACGGATGAATTAATGCATTTGTATCTTTGCATATAGGTGGATTTTAGCCCAGAAATAAAAATAGGCAATATTTCATTTATTTTATTTATTTTATTCAAATATTTTGCTTAAAAATACAAAAGTTCATTATTTTCATAGAGAATAACGTAACATTTTCCATAACATTTACCAATATTTCTTTAATTGTTGCCAAGAAAATCAAAACCCGGAATAATATTTTCTTTTAAACAATTTTCAATTGAAATGTTTTGTCGTGTAACAGGAAAATGAAAAATAAAATTAAGAATAGAAAAATTAATATGGCAGCATATTGGAAATAAAAAGAAAATTCTCAAGTATTTCTTAATATAACAAGATGAAAAGTTTTGAGTAAGTACGCATAGCAGGTGAATTAGACGTCATTTATCGAAAACAAAGATGCTGGAATACAAGCACGCAGAGAGATACAAGATACAAAACAAGCACGTGGAACAGGGACCGAATTCTTTGACTTCATCCGTGCATTTTTTCTGTAAAATGAAAATGATCTGCTTATATTTAAGCAATAAGCATTCTAAGGTAGCATTTCATTGTATTATGAATTAAAAACTGTATTAATAAAAATATTATTCTGTTTTTTTTTTTAAGCACGTCGTTGTGTTGTGCCGAATGTAGCGGATTTTAGGGTTGCATTTTTGGCGTCACTTCAAGATTTATTGTCTGTGTACGGTTAACATGAATATTTTATTTTAAATTTAAATTTTAGTAATTTATAAAAAAAACTTATGCTTATCCTTATAAATCACAGCGTAAAAAAAATCTAAGATATACTATAACCATCCGCACAATCAATAAAAAATTACGAATGTAAATTTAAATAGACTACGGGGGGTTCAGGGGGGCAGAGCCCCCCCCCCCTGAAGAAATGCAATTTTTGATTTAAAAAGTCACCAGAATAAGTAGTTCATCAGAATATCAGAACATCAATGTATAACCACTTGTTTAACACTTTTAATTTCTGAAACTTTACGAAGTATTTTGTATGCTTATGTAATTTGAAAACTTTAAAAAGCGATTTGTAGGAAGTTGAATATTACGCAATGAGTGTTAAAAAACAATGACTTGCAAAGATGACGTTGAGGCTCCTGATCTGCAGATTTACTAGTTAATACATAAAATGAAAGAGCAACTCAAACAGTTTTACCTACAAGTGTGAGCACCTTTCATCACCAGGTCCATAGATGAATTATCGGCTTTTAACACTTGGTAGTATTTATTACATAAAACTTAAAATTATAAATACATAAAATCAAAGAACAACTCAAAGAGTTTTACCTACAAGTGTTCAATGTGAGCACCTTTTGTCACACATCAAATCAGTAGCTCAGTTCTTCCTAAACGTTGATTAGCAAAGAAGTTCTGTTCAGACGCTCACCCAATCTGACGCCATGTGATTTCTACCTGTGGGGGTTCATAAAGGATCGTGTGTATGTGCCTCCACTACCAGCTGTTGCAATAATGACCTCATAAAGAAACTCATCAGCGTTTGGGAAGAACTGAGCTATCAACTTGATGTGTGCTGTGTGACGAAAGGTGCTCACATTGAACACTTGTAAGTTTGCAGTTTGAGTTGCTCTTTCATTTTATGAATTAATTATAATTTTAAGTTTTATGAAATAAATACTACCAAGCGTTAAAACCCAATATTCATTTAGAAACACTTTGCATTATGAATGTGTTTGTGTGAGTCAAGTCAACATCAAAACGGATTAATTAAGGCCTGAAATCGATTTGAAGCTAACATTGGAAATCCAATTTACAATTAGTCTTAAATCAATTTAAGTTAACATTGGAAATCGCGATTTAGCTCTTTTCTTAAATCGCAATTTAAAACTAACATTGGAAATCCCATTTAACCATTGATCTTAAATCGATTTAAGCAATTGATTTCACAATTATGAACGAAATGATTTGGTTTGCGATTGAAACGCCAAAAGATAACATTAGAAAACAAAATTTATCTTTTAGCTTTAAATCTATTTAAAACAAAATACCAATTCAGAGCTAGCATCGAAAAACTGATTTATCTACATTGAAGGTATCTACTGCATCAGGGGTGGGGAATTTCTAGAAAATCTTACCAGCTAAGGATTTATTTCACCAGCCCGTAAAATGCAACATACAGTAGAAACTTTTTATGACAAAATTTATGAAACTCAAAAATAGTTGGTTACTATTATTATAATGCATTTTCATGTTTTTTTTCCCTGTAAGAAATATAAACAAGAGATGAAAGTTTATTATAAAATAGAACTTAGTACCATGTTTACATTGCAGTAATTAGGAAAGTCGAAAAATATAGCTAATTACTAAAAAAAAAAATAAAAGTTTTTGCCTATCTGTATAGTTTGCAGTTTTCAAAGACTACCTAAAAATTCACTTGCCCTGTCAGAAAATTCACTCGCCAGTAGAGAGTAAAATGATGCATCCCCCCACCCCTGTACTGCATGCATGACAAGCTGGTGTAAATTCATCTAGCAGGATCCGATTTTCAAAAAAAAAAAGACGATTTAAGTAATTTTTTAGGGTTCCGTACTTAAAAAGTAAAAACGGAGCCATACAGACAGATCACTCCTGTGTCTGTCTGTCTGTCTGCCATAGCCATTTTACTCATAAACTACGGAACAGGGAAAGTTCAAATTCGGGGAAGTAATAAAGACCATTGACCCACATATTTTCAGATTAATGAACATTCATAAATATATTTAGTAAAAAAAGTAGAGGGGATAATTATGCTACTTGAAAAAAAAATCTTTTCTTTGTATATCATGTGGGGCATCCTGTGAAAGCTTTTGTAACGCTGAACTCAAAAATACATTCCTTTTAATTTTAGGTATTATATTTTCAAAGATATTGTTGAAAATGTAGCGCAAAAATATGTTCCCTCCCATCTAATTCCGAATCTACTGAAAGAAAAATTATGAAAAAATTAGAGGTAGTAGACGTTAATGTAAACCTTGCCGGAAAATTATAGCGATTATCCTAGGTCACATAGTTTTTGAGTAATTAGCATTTTTCTGTTATACACAAATTTAGATTTACGGGCATTCAGAAAAATTTTTGAGCATCGCTGAATATACCTATCGTTACAGAAGAATAAAAACATTGTTGATAATGATTTTCGAAAAAAATCGTCAGTAATTAGCCGAAATATTAACCCTTAAAGGTACGGTCAGTTTGAACATACACAAGGACAGGGGTGGCGTACTCTATGCCTAGTTAACAACTTTTAATGATATATATGTGTAACGTAATGTCCAGTAACAGTATAAAAGCAATAAACATCAAATTGTTAAAAACATACTAATTTAAGGGGTCTCGGGACTCTAAAAAGTGGAAAAAATGAACATTTTCAACATTTAATGTCTTAAAATGTATATGATTTTAAAACACAATTTTAATTGGGATGAAAGATATAAGTATGTTCTTTCGTTTCATGTATTTTAAAAATTGCAAGATACAGAATTAGTATTTATAGGGGGCTTGAAACTGTTAGACATTTGTCGAACAAAAAATTGGCGTAACAGTTTATGCGCAGGATTACAAAATAACTATTGCAACTAGAATGAAAATTTTGGTGCTTACTTATACTTCAGATTGTAATAATTTCCCTGAATTTAAGTAAATTTGTATTTAAAGTATTTTTATAGTTTTAATGCAATGTTGCATTTAGTAGAAAATTTTGAAAATTTAAACAGTAAAATCACCTAAAAAAATATTTTATTGAACAATAAAAAGGAAATTTTAGGTTCAGTTTATACAGACTAACATGAAATATATGTTTTGAAAATTTCATGAAAAAATATTCAGAAGTTTTTGAGGTATCCTGCGTGTTATGCCCCAAAAACGCCATTTGTAAAATAATGACTTTAAAGTTTCGGAAACGCCGCTTCAGCTATTGAGCGGGTATAATTCTAAAAGCTTCTGTTCTAATGGGAATTTCAAAATATTCAGAAAAAATACGAGTTTAACATCTAAAAAAATTAAAATTTCTTAAATTTTGAAGCTTTAAGAGTCCTGCGACCACTTAATCCTTTCCGGCACGGAGTAATTCTATTTATAAACTTATGAAATAATGAACTGACACCAGAATTTATAAACGAATTTATTAGAAAATGCGAGCTTGCTTATTTTCACGTACATGATAAAAGGAAAACTTTAATTAAATATTCTTGGTGCCGTTTGTCTGTTTTAGAATTAAAATTAGGTGTCCGTTTTTTAAGGGCATCGCCCTCGAAAGATTTAATTAGAATGAATCACATAAATACTGTGGGATTCACGACAGTTTGCATTGATTGTATCTCTCACAAGTACCGCTCGAGTGACTTTAAAAGTTAATTAAACACCTATCTGGAAAAATGTGGCACTGACCAAGGCGGCATTGCAACTTCGAGACCTCAATTCGAAGTGCGCTTAGAACAGTGCCAAATTTAAACTTTGAACAAAGGTTTTGTTTTAGCTACACTGTAGAGATAAAGGTTATTACGACGCTGAACTTAGTTTCATGAAATGCCAAATGAAGTTTAAGTATGCACTGCTTTTATTGTCAGTACCGAATTAAGTTCATCATAAACAGATTAGGATAATATTAAAAAAAGAGTTATACAAATAGCTATATTTGATATCATTTAGGTTCCATATTTCTTTGAACTTTCATGGTATACCCATTTACACTTTTCTAATATATACAGTTATACCCAACCCTACATTGTATAGTTTTTTATAAAGTCTTAGTATTCTTTTAGCAGTGTTTTTGTTTGTTTTTTTATAATATAATGTTTTTTTATAATAATTTGAGATTCATTGTTCCGAAATTTTTTTAAAGGTGATCAAGCTAGCGTGGTTTTAGAGTTTGCAGTGTCTAAACGGGGGTTGGCGAGCGTAGCTCATAGGGAGCAGAGCCCCTTAATTAATCATTAAAAAGTAGGAAATAAAATAAACTTTAAAAAATGCGTTAACAGACTTTAAAAAAGCATTAAAAAGAATTAAATAATTTTTTTTTAAATTCTCTAATGATAAAATGTTAACCACATATCCAATATCAAATGTCAGCATAAAAACGATGAATTTAATGTGTACAATATAATGTACCTACCAAACATGGATTTTCGAGGGGAAATTTTTTACAAGAGAGGAATTTACAGACTTCTGATTTTATTTACGAATATATACATATAAAAAGTAATCAATTGCTTTTTTTACCAAAACCAAATAACCCCAGTTGCTTATGATTAAACAGCTAATTTACTGAAGAAATTAAACATTTTTTCAGACATTGTATCATCACTTTATTCATGGTACTAGGCAGGGTTGGATAGTATTTACCGGTTTTAACCATCTCGGGAAAAACGTATTTTTATCAGGGTTTTTACCACCTTTGAAAAAACTTATTAGTTTGCCTGTTTTTGTCACTTATGAAAATTTATCTACCAATTTTTTTTTTTCATTTTTCCAGGGGTGAAAGTTTTCCGGGAATTTAATACCACTATAAAAACATTCACCTAATTTAATTTCTGATTAGGTAAGTAAAAGAATGCTATAACAAAATAATGGTTTTTAAGGAATATAAAAAGGCCCGAAAACTTTCATCCACATTTTCCAAGAAAGAATTCAAAATTTTAAATATATTATTTGTACATTTATCAATATTAAAACTAAAACTTATTATAACTATTATTATAAAAATCCTCATTACAGTATTTATTATATTTATCTTAATGGAGACTAGTTTACTAATTTTTACTTAAAGCAAAAGGGAAAGAAAAATTATAAGTACACTTTAAAAACTTAATCATTTTAATAAAAACCAAATGCTTACAAATATTAATTATCACATAATGTAGTTTAAAGCCAGGGTTCGCAAAGCTGGGCCCAGTTCGAAAAAACCCGGTGGGTTTTTTCAGAATGGGCCCACTTGAAAAAGCCCACTGAAAAACCCATAAAGTGGGTTTTTTCAATTTTCAAATATAATTTAAAAATTTAAACAACATATAAATTTAATGAATTTAAGTCATTTCAGTTAATTTTGAAAAAATATTACTATATAAAAGCCATTACATACAAATAAAAATGTATTTCAGCACATTGAACTACTTTACTAACATAGAACCTAGTAGGCAACACACATAGTACATAATTATAGGTATGTCTTTATATAAAAAATTCAAATCAACTATATTCATGGAAATAAAAAATATGTATTTTTACTTTCTTCTATCTTTACAAGAAGAAAGTATTGGATTCGTGAAAAATTTCGACTTCCAGTTCATGATTGATTTATGTTTTAAAAAGGTCCTGAAGACAATTTGATAGTTTTTAGAAAATGACTGTCTGTATGTGAAAAAATTTTTGTGGGTGCTCTATCTCAAGAACTAATGCACAGAATTTCACAAAACTTTTACTAACACAAAACTGAGTTAGACCTTGATGTAAACTGATGCTGATTAGTTTTTGGTGTATACTGCCCAACAGGTGGTGCTGCTATGCTGCATTTATCTCAATTTTTGCAATAGCTTTATCTCAAGAACTAATGCATGGATTTTCATAAAACTTCAGATTCAGTTACAAGTTAAGTTGTTGCTTATTGAATTTTGGTGCATACCGCCCAACAGGTAGTGCTGCATTTTTCACGATTTCAGCAATAACTCTAATCTCAAGAACTAATGTACGGATTTGAATAAAAATTTAGATTCAGTTAAACCTTGATATAAACTGGTGCTGATTAGTTTTTGGTGTATATCGCCCAAGCGGTACAGTTGTGCGGCATTTATCTCACTTTTTGCAATAGCTTTATCTCAAGAACTAATAATGCATGGATTTTCATCAAACTTTAGATTCAGTTAGATGTTGACGTAAATTATTACTGATCAAGTTTTGTTGTAAATTGAACAACAGGTGATACTTATATCTCTTTGTTAAATGCATCCAATTCAACAAATCTATATTTTACAATCCTCATGATGGGCATAAATTGCCATTTAATTTTGGCACTGTGATAGCGAATTTTGAATTATTAACATGTATGAGATAGAAGAAACTTTTGGGATTGGCACATCCGACTAGTTTACCCCTTTGTTTCTTCCTACTTATATATTTTAAATTTTAATATTCTATTCATTATTTGATTTAAAGAAAATTAACAATTTTATACCTTCTATTATATTTAAAATTAATTTGTGAGAAACACTGGCATTTAATTAATTTAAATTCATGTAATTTATGCAATTTATAACTTGTAAAATAGCATTACAATTATATTGTATATAAGAGAACAATGTATTTTTTTATGTATAGTGTATATAATATATAGAAAATATAGTATACAATAATGTAATTACGCATGTATTATACTTTTGAAAAAACCCCGATTTTCTCCAGAGAAAATTGGGTTTTTCATGAAAAAACCCATGTGGGTTGGGTTTTTTCAGAAAAACCCGGGTTTTTGCGAACCCTGTTTAAAGCACACATAAATTAACATCTGAATTTATTTATTTAATTATTAAAGGTACATATGTATTAAGACAGACTTGAACACAATTAATACCCAACAGGAGTGAAAAATTAGCCGGGGCCAGGATTCGAACCTGGGTCCACAGGGTAGCTTAGTGGTAAAGCAACAGCATGGTACGCTGTGGACCCAGGTTCGAATCCTGGCCCTGGCTAACTTTTCACTCCTGTTGGGTTATTGTGTTCAAGTCCTTATGACCTTTTAATAATTATAATATAGTTTGTACAAATGTTAGCACAATTTACCAGTCCTTGGAGCTGCAGTACCCGACCTGCACCAGCAAATTCAGTTTGAAGAGAGAGTTTTTATTGTATCCTAAGGTTTTTACCAATTTTTCCCAGGTTTTTACCGGAAAAAAGCCAACCCTGGTCCAAGGTTGGCAAGCTTCTTCCACAGTGAAAAAAACCGGCCGGAAGAAATAGCTTTCTTCCAAGTGGAAGAAACTGTTATTCTTCAAAAAATTACCACTCAACTTTGTAAGACACAATAAATATCTTCTTCCTATAATCTTATATAAATGAATTCCATTAGGCCAAAACAAATTTAATTAAGTATATATTCTAAATTAATAATTAAATCAGTTTTTTTTAGCCGAGATCACACATACATGACACCTGTCTAAAGATCTTCAACCATTGGCTAAATGAAGAAAAGAAATTTTATCCAAAATACACAATCAATTAACTGTTAGCCATTTCAATTTAGCTAATATATTTTTTAATTATTTAAACTTTTGAAACTAGTAGTAAATAGTAGGGATCATTTACCAACGGTAGACTGAAATTCATTTAAATAAAAGACAGTGTTTTTAATTTACATCAATTTTATAAAGGTAAGTAAATGTACAATAATTACTGTATTTAAAAAAAAATCATTAAAATCCTCATTTTCCTTACTACAATGCAGCATATAATATAGAAATGCTGCAATCAGTTTCTCAACTTAGAATGGAAGAATGCAAAAGATGAAAAAAATTCTTTCAAGTCCTACACTTCAGGATAGTTTAAAAGCTTTTCGACATATTCATATGTATTTTTAGAACATTAATCTTTTAAAATCAACATTGAGGTATGCATGGCATGCTAGACGCGAGTACAAATAATTACAAATTTCCTTATTTACTATGCTGCAAAGTTTAAAATAATGCATCTTTATATGAAAATAATGTATTTTTATATGAAAAATGAACAATTTGTTGGTAGTTTTTTTTTTTCTTTTGCATAAATGGTGTAATTAATATTTAAAAAAAATTCTTCTATCTCTTAAGTTGTAAAAACCATCACCTGAAAAAGCCTGCTGAACCTGATGAAGTTTGTTATTAAAAAAAAATAACTTATTTTTCCAAAAATAATATTTTTTATATTAAATTAAAATTTCAAATTTAGATTTCATATAATTATATTTTGAGTTTAATTCTTTTACATAGTTAATGTACTTTAATTTTGAGCATTTTGTTTTGTTTTCTGCTGGTTTCTTCCATGTCTTCCAGTTTTTTCCACTGTCCTGGAACAAACTGGTTTCTTCCAGAAGAAACCCAACCCTGCCTGGTACTAGTTACAATATATTCACAATTCTTACTATAGTTAAGGTATAAAAATAGTAAATAAAGCCTTTGTGCAACAATATTAAAAAGCAGATAAACCAATGTTTAAAATGCACAAGTAATACATGAAAAGCAGCAAACAGCTGTTTCGAATCTACTAGCGAGATTCTTCTTCAGTGCAAGATAGGGAAAAAGGAACAGCGTGCTAGAAAAAGCAAGGCTGAGCAAAATCATAGGCAGAGCGCTAACCTATGCGGGTAGCGAAGGCTCCAAAAACAACCAATGAGAGAGAAGCAGTGGAAACGACTGGGTGGACAAGTAGCGACATCTACCGGAGAAGGAGAGAAAAAGAAACCAAAAAGGGGGAAATTAAATTAATGCTTTCCAAATACTTGGAAAATCAGGAGTACTAGATAAGTCATCTCAGCCTTGCTTTTTCTAGCACGCTGTTCCTTTTTCCCTATCTTGCACTGAAGAAGAATCTCGCTAGTAGATTCGAAACAGCTGTTTGCTGCTTTTCATGTATTATTTACTTATTATTATATGTACGTCGGTTTTTCTGCTTTTTAATATAGTTAAGGTAGTTTGGCAGAGACCTCAAAAAGTAACGGATTACTTTTTATATGTATATATTTGTAAATTAAATCAGAAATCTGTAAATTCATTTCTTGTAAAAAATTTCCTCTTGAAAATCCATGTTTGGTCTGTTAATATATATATATATATATATATATTTTAAAGCAGGGGCGCCATTTGAGGGGGGCAATAGCCCCCCCCCCCACCCAAGGAATTTGATATTTCAGAAAATTTATCAACCATCAAATGTAGGGATGCACCGAATAGTGATTTTGGCCGAATACCGAATATTTGGCCTGCAGGTAAACCGAATACCGAATATTCGGCCAGCCGAATAGTAATTGTTAGGCTGAATACCGAATATTATGCCAGCCGAATAGTATCTATTCGGCCGAATACTGAATATTCGGCTGGCCAAATACTTTTATATCTCAGTATTTAACGTTAAAAGTTAAATTTTAAACAATTTTTTATATTATTTAGCACAGATACTTCCATTTTGACAAACAAGACTATTTTTATAAGTAAATTTTGTACTAAAAAAAGTATGTTTTGAGCTATTATTTAAGAAATAAGAAGAGGATGGTATAAAAAATTTTTAAATAACAAAATTTAAATTCCATGCCTTCTTTGATTAATTCAATCAAACAAATGAAAAGAATTCTCTCATATTGAACAAGAAGCAACATATCATCCAACTTCTTTCATCAAAAATGAAAGGTGTACAAGCCGTAGCAGAATTTTCGTTTATAACTGTATAAAAATGAAGATATTTTAGCGACATTTGCATCACATTAATTTGCTTATATAGAATGTGATGATATCCTTGGAAGAGACTGGATTTTGGCCTGTGGTACAGTGTAAGTATTGTTAGCTGCATTCTTAATTTAAGTATTGCGCGGCAGCGCAATACTTATTTATTTCCAGTGTCTCAATGTTAATTTAACATGGAAAAGCCTATGGAGATCATAACTTTTTCATTTTTTCTTCCCACCTTTTTGTCCCTGATGCCACTCATTTTTTATTCTTTACTAATTCTAATGATATTATATTTAAAGTGTAAAAAAGTTTGCCTGATGTCAGGGTGAACCCAAATGGTAAAATATCTTTGCATATGAGGGAATTATAACCCAGAGAGAAACATGGGCCATTTTTTTTTTTTTTTTTTTACATTATTCAAATATTTTTCTTAATAATTCCAATTTTCGCTTTTTTCATTGAAAATCAACGAACATTTTTCATAGAAAATGTAACATTTTTACTTCATTGTTGCAAAAATTTCAAAAGCCGTAATAATAATTTATTTCTTTTTAGTTGAAAGATTTTCATGTGAAATATTAAATTGAGCTAGTTTTTTTTTTTTTTTCAAAAATTAAAAAGGTGAATATGGTGTTACAGTGGAAAAAAAAAGGATATTTTCAGAATAAGTTTTTGCTTTGGTCAAGTTTATATTTTAGTAAAAAGTTTCTAATGTATAGCTATTTTTACGCAGGTAGCGAACTTAGTGGGGTATTACATAACTTAAATTTTAAAATGTATTTTTTTTTTCCTAGATGAGAACTATTTATACCCCAAGTTAAACTTAAGTAGTAATTTTCTGATGCGTTTACATCACCCTTTGGGAGAGGATAAGGTTTAAAAATTTAAGTAAAACTTTTATTTTTTATTTTTTACTGTATCACAGCTATAATATTGTTAAATATTAGCAGTAAGGATTCAACACAATTTACATTGACATTCATAGCATTCCTGAGTGGGAAATAAGGCATCTAAATTTAAGTGAAGTTAATTTTTTATGTTTTGATTATAGATTTTTTACGTTCAGATTAGAAGTTTTTGTCCAAACTACCGCAATCTGCATTACTACAGCGGTGAAACATTTTGAATTACACATTGGTAAACTGCATCCCACATTGTGATGCAATACCGCATACATCAAAGCCTGATGATGATACTCGCTATTAATTTTGAAATGCGTTTGTCTGAGTGCAGTAGTTATTAAAAAACTTGACATATTAAACAAAAACATAATTTGAAGAACAAATTAAAAAAACAAAATTTATTTCCTACATTGTTTAAGCCCGAGAAGGCACAGATATTAAGTTATTTCATTCAATTAGTTCTACATTTAATGTTAACTTTTTGTAACAAATTAGTAAAGCCAATTGGAAGTTAAAAAATAAAAATAAAATTCATACAATATGACACTTAAAACACCCTAAAAAATTAGATTCTGTTCAAATGAAATCGAAATAAATCTTAGATTTTTTTAAAGTTTTGTATTTTGCATGCATCTTATCATTTTATGCACAATTGTCATAAACATAATAAAAAATCTGCAATACAAATATTTTCAATTAAAAATGAAAGAAGTCTTAAGATTTATTTCGATTTCATTTGAACGGAATCTAATTTTTTAGGGTATTTTAAGTAACATATTATATGAATTTTATTTTTATTTTTTAACCTTCAATTGGCTTAACTAATTTGTTACAAAAAGTTAACATTTAATGTAGAACTAATTGAATGAAATAACTTAATATCTGTGCCTTCTCGGGCTTAAGCAATGTAGGAAATAAATTTTGTTTTTTTTAATTTGTTCTTCAAATTATGTTTTTGTTTAATAAAATAATGTGTAGCTCAGTGCTGTTAGGATATGAATGGTTACTATTTCCAGCGCTCCTCGTCATGTTATCATATTTCACAGAAATGAAAGTAACCCTGTTGACAATATAGTTACAATACCTTCATTATTGTTAAAGTAACAAAAGAAAATTAAAGTTTGACTTGGGGATATACTGTATTTCTGACTGAATAAGTGAATTGCGATCCTGATTTACTGGACGAAAAATTGCCTGTTTTGATGCTTAGTATTACCCCTGAAATTTTCTTCCATTTTGTTTAGAAACACCCTGTTTGCGAAAAAGCAAGAAACTGATTATTTACCAGACAATGCTCAGTAACTTGCATTTCCACATTTATTAATTCCCATGAACAAATGACATGTCATTAATGGTTAATTTTTTTTAAGCGACATTTTTAAAACAACAAATAAATAATATAAAATAATTCTCTTTTGTTTCAAGATTCCAATTATTCTGAATATCTTTATTAATTGACAGTTAAAAGTAGAAGTTGTGTAACATTTTAAAAAATACTTTTTAAGAGGATTTTTAAATATTCGGCAAACCGAATAGTTTGATATTCGGCCTAACTGAATATTCAGCAGTATGGCCGAATATCGAATAGATACCGAATATTCTGTGAAACCCTAATCTAATGTCAGACTCAAACAAACATTAGAAAATTGCTCAAGCTCTAAAATAACTTATCAGATTTTACTGCAATAAAAACATATGCATTAAATAAATGCTTATGCATAGAAATTAATAATTATCAAAAAAAGTTCCTAAAGCCTTACTATTTGAACTCCCTTAAGGTGAGACATTTATCTTTAATGAGTACTTTTAGACCGGGCGGCGGCGACACGAATGACTACGTCATCGAGTTACGGGATGAAATCATGATGCAGGACAAGATTTTTAAGAGTAGATTATGGAATGACTGGTCTGCCTCGACATTTCTTGGTACGATAGGCGCAGCAGCGGGCGCCAACTCGTCATTTTGGCGTCACTATGACGTCATCTAGTTACCGGGATGAAACCGGTGCCAAATTAAAGGTAAAAATGTCTTTTAAGAAAATTTTGGCCTGCCTGCGCATTCTTGGTAGAAACCCCCGGCAGACTAAAATCTATACAAAAAAGTACGTTATAATGTACAATTAAAACCCTATAAACGTAATATTTTGCATTACATTGCCATATATATTACTTCGAATCAACTTTCAAGATGAATTAAGGGTTTAGGAAAGGAGTATTAACACTACGCAAGAAAATGACTGATTCGGCATAACTTGGTACAAAGCGCGAAGAACGGGGCGCCAATTCGTTATTTTTACAGTGTTATTACGTCATCGAGTTACGACTTGAAATTTTGACACATTAAACATACGGATTGGTACAATACAAATATTTCAGTCTGCCTTGTTATATTTTGGTAGGAGATGAGCAGAGCGGGGCGCCAATTTTTAATTTTGGCGGTATAATCACGTCATCGAGTTACGGCTTGAAAATTTGGCACATTAAAGGCACATATCAGTACAATAAGAATATTCCAGTCTGCCTCGTCAGATCTTGGTACGAGACGAGCAGAGCGGGGCGCCAATTCTTAACTTTGGCGGTATAATCACGTCATCGAGTTACAACATGAAATCTTCATGTAGGACAAGATTATTAAGAGCAGATTAAGGAATGACTGGTCTGCTTCGACATTTCTTGGTACGATGTGAGCAGCAGCGGGCGCCAAGTCGTCATTTTGACGTCACTAACACGTCATCAAGTTACGGGATAAAACCGGTGCCAAATTAAAGGTAAAATAAAGTGTTTTAAGAAAATTTTGGTCTGCCTGGGCTTATCCTGGTAGGAACCTCCGGCAGACTAAAATCTATAACAAAAAACCAAGTTATGTCGAATCAGTCATTTTCTCACATACTGTTAATAAACTTTTCCTAAACGCTTAATTCATCTTAAAAGTCGATACGAAGTAATATATATGGCAATGTAATGTAAAATACTGTGTTTATATGGTTTTCATTTGTACATTATGATGTATTTTTTTGTTATAGATTTTAGTCTGCCGGGGGTTTCTACCAGGATATGCGCAGGCAGACCAAAATATTCTTAAAAGACTTTTTTTCACCTTTAATTTGGCACCTGTTTCATCCCGTAACTCGATGACGTGATAGTGACGCCAAAATGACGAGTTGGCGCCCGCTGCTGCGCCTAACGTACCAAGAAATGTCGAGGCAGACCAGTCATTCTTTAATGTACGCCTAAAAATCTTGTCCTGCATCATGATTTCATCCCGTAACTCGATGACGTGATTATACCGCAAAAATTAAAAATTGGCGCCCCGCTCTGCTCGTCTCGTACCAAGATATGACGAGGCAGACTGAAATATTCTTATTGTACTGATATGTTCCTTTAATGTGCAAAATTTTAAAGTCTTAGCCCGATGAGGTGATTATACCGCCAAAATTAAGAATTGGCGCCCTGCTCTGCTCATCTCCTACCAAGATATGACGAGGCAGACTGAAATATTCGTATTGTAATAATCGGTATGTTTCATTTGCCAAAATTTCAAGCCGTAACTCGATGACGTAATAACACTGTGAAAATAACGAATTGGCGCCCCGTTCTTCGCGCTTTGTACCAAGTTATTCCGAATCAGTCTTTTCCTCACGTACTCTTAATAAGCTTTTCCTAAACCCTTAATTCATCTTGAAAGTCGATACGAAGTAGTATATATGGCAATGTAATGTAAAATACTATGCTTATAGGGTTTTCATTTGTACACAAGTTGGCGCCCGCTGCTGCGCCTATCGTACCAAGAAATGTCGAGGCAGACCAGTCATTCCTTAATGTACTCCTAAAAATCTTGTCCTGCATCATGATTTCATCCCGTAACTCGATGACGTAGTCATTCGTGTCGCCGCCGCCCGCTCTATTTGGTTAATTTTAAAAATACACGTGAGATTTTTTTTTATCAGTTGCTTCTCAGCTGTGTGTAAATTGATCATTGGAAAACTCGTCAAAATCATTGACACAACTATCACAATGATTTTCTTATAGCCAATTCTCGAATAAGCGCAAAGAAAATAATAGCATTTAAATCCCACTGATGACAGTCTTGTGATGACTGTAAACGTGCTGGGTTTTTCTAATGTATTTTAAATGACTTTAAATTATATGTATGCACATGAAAGTAATTCTTGTGCATTTATTTGTGCTTTTTATATGAATATTAATTCTAAATTTTACCTTTTCTGTAGAAAAATGAAGATATATACATAGTATTCATTAATGTTCAAATATGTAGTTTTTTATGTGAAAAATATTCAGAATTTCTTTGAAAAATGGGATTAACATGAAACCATCTCATAATAGTGAAAACACAATCCGAAAAAATTAACGCTTTACCTTCACTTGCAGAAAATCACTAACGAAAATTTTCTTATACTAACAGATCACAAAATTTGCAAATTTCGTGACCTATTCATGACGTTCGTTGGCTGATTATCTCATGACTGATTGAATTTCATGATTTTTTTTTTTTTTTTTTGCAGTCATCTGACGAAATTTGCGATTTTATCCGCGATCGATTCACGGAATTCACAATTTTTTTTCTGCAAGCTTTATACGAAATGAATTTTTTTCACGCGAGCACATGCCGAAATTCACAATATTTTTCCGCGACCAACTGACAAAATTCGATACTTAATTTCGTGATTTTTTTTGACAAAATTCACGATTCCTTATCACTATTATTTATTGAAATTCGTGATTTTGTTTCTGCACCGACTAATAATATTTGTGATTTTTTTCGCGCGAGAGTTAGACAAAATTTTGGATCTTATTACGCGATCGTTTGACGATTTTATTGCGTGATAGTTCGACTAAATTTTCATGATTTTTTGCGCAATCTTTTGACGACATTCGCGATTTTTTCGCAATCCTTTTATGAAATTCGCGATTTTTTTCACAATCCTTTTACGAAATTCAAGATTTCTGTTTGTGAAATCATTTGACTAAATTTGTATTTTTTTTTTTCGCGATCTCTGATGAAATTAGCGCTATTTTCCACGGTCGTTTGAAGAAATTAGCGATTTTTTTAAGCGACCATTTGGAGACTTTTTTTTTTTAATCGCGATTTTTTTTTTTTTTTTTTTTGCGACCCATTGACGAAGATTTTGCGGTTTTGAAAGAAAGAAAAATCGCGGACTTTCACGGAAAAAAAAAAAAAATGTGGAATAATTACATGCTTGTGAAAGAAGTTATGGAGACAAAATCACGTAGACGTAGAGCATTTTTTATTGTGCGTGATTTTTTTTCTGTGTGATTTGTGCATTTCTACGTTCCCTGTTCCTCAAAGAAAAATGTTCCTTGTCCTTCGTCAGGAAACTCATGAAATGGCGCCCCTTTAAGTAAAACTTCGAAAGGGAGTAGAAAAGAGCTCCATTTAAACAGGTTTCCGTCTTAGCATGTTTTTTCAACGAAATCTGATTTTTTCCCTTCTAGAAAGAAATCTGTTATAGCAGGGGTGCAGAATATGTCCGATCCGGCGATCTAGGATCGGGGGAAATTTTAACCACCTGGGGAAATTTTACAGAAACATTACAATTGATTTCGATTTTAACAACGAATTCCATAATTCTCTGAGATAAAAAAATTTCACTACAAATAAAAAGATCCGTATGGTGACCTTCACAAAATTGATCGGAATAATATGTACCGTATATCAGGGGTGATTCTGTTCCGAAAATTTAAGGCATTTGGTTCCGAAAATCAAAAAAATCGGTCATCAATCTGAAAATTCGAACATAAAAATACCTCGAATTTTGTCCAAGAATTACGGATAAAATGCTAATTTCGTCACAAGATTGCAAAGTAACCGCAAATTTTGTAACGCGAAAATACCGCGAATTTAGTCAAAAGATCTCAAAATAATCGCAAATTTTTCAAAAGTTCGCGAAAGAACCGCAAGTTTCGTCAAAAGATCAGGAAATAAACACAAATTTTATGAAAAGATCGCGAAAAAAAAAACACTAATTTCGTCAAAAGACCGCGGAAAAAACTGCATTTTTTGTCAAAAGATCGCAAAACAACCGCAATTTTTGTCAAAAGATCGTGAAAAAAAACAGCAATTTTTGTCAAAAGATCGCGAAAAAACCGCGAATTTCGTCAAAAGATCACGCAACAACCGCAAATTTCGTCAAAATATCACGAAACAAACGCAAATTTTGTCAAAAGATCGCACAACAACCGCAAATTTCGTCAAAAGAACGCGAAAAAAACACGCGAATTTCGTCAAAGGAACGTGAAAAAAAAAACACGCAAATTTCTTCAAAAGATCGCGAAATGAATGCAAATTTCTTCAAAAAATTGCAAAATGAACGCAAATTTCTTCAAAAGATCGTGAAATGAAAACAAATTTCGTCAACAGATCGCGAAACAACCACAAATTTCGTTAAAATATGATTAAAAAAAACTGCAAATTTCGTCAAACAACCGCAAAACAACCACGAATTTCATCAAAAGATGGCAAAATAACCGCGAATTTCGTTAAAAGATCGCGAAAAAAACGCAAATTTCGTCAAAGGTCCGTGAAAAAAGCATAGTGCTGGGAGTGGATTCCCCCTCCCTTCCCCCACTCTGCTGTAACCTTTCAGAAAATTAGCTATGAATTTCAGAATTTTTTTTTTTCACTCAGAATCACCACTGCCATATGTACTTGTGCATAAGTTGAGAAATATTGGAAAAATAAATTTTCTATACCTACTATAATACAGCATTTACCTATAACATACCGTAAAATTTTGGGGAAATTTTCATGTGGATTGGAGGAAATGTTGAGAGCAGAAACACTTTCTGCACCCCTGTGTTATAGAAAGGTTTCGTTTTCACAAGGTTTACTCTAATACATCTCTTTTCAGAGTAGAGATGCAACGAATATTCGGCCCATTCGGCCTGTCTGCCGAATATTCGGCTTCGGCCGAATATCAAGTCCATTATTCGGCCTTGACCGAATAATACTCTAATAAATGTTTTTATATTTACACGGTATAACTTTTTAATTTGACAATTTATATTCATCGCGTATAATGAAAGTTTTATTTGAAATTCACTAACACTTTTTTTTCCATTAACTTTCATACTGCGAATGGATTTTATCTACCCATTTTTATATAAGAGGCTAATTTAGGAATCATGTTAAAAAAATTTTATGTGGTATCAGTAAGTACAAAAAGTATCTGTAATAAGCTAACATTAAATCTATTCAAAATTGTTTTAATACAAGCTATACAAGCTAATTCAATTTTTTTTTTTTTTTTTTTTTGTCATAATGGGAAGCTTAACATTTATCCCTTGTTACATAAAAATATATTTCTTTCAATAATATTTTGAATTATGCCTATAAAGAACATAAATATATGATTGATTAGATATAGATGTATAAGATATTTCAGTCATATGTTGCAATACTTAAGAGGGGGTTTTTTTTTAGTAAAATACGCTTAAAAGTTAAATATAATTTAAGTGATTTTTTTTTAAGTGTGTTACTATTTCTTATTAAATAATGAAAGAAATGTAAATACTAAATTCTTTTAATTAGTATGCATATGCATTTACGTTTTAGATATTATCTCAAGAATAGCATTGTAATGTTTATATTTGCCTTAAGAAACAGTTAAAATGTTTTCAATAAACGTAGATTGTGATGTAGAAATAATAATTCAGCATTCTCAGGTGATTGTCTATTTTTTTTTTTCCGTAAATGTTACCTGCGTTTGAAAATAATCTCTTACTATATATGGTGCTTTCTGGTGCAGAAAGGTACTTTTTGGCTAATTGTGAAAGGTTTGGAAAGTCTTCTGAATTTTTTGCCCACCACTCCAAAGGGCACTGTTGTCTTTCTAGTAGTGGCTGGGAAAGAAAATTACTAATTTCTTTTCTTTCTTCACGTTGAGGGGCACTTTCTATGGAGGCTTCACTGCTGACAGCAAAGAAAAAAAAATAATAAAGATGAAAAATAATTTTGTTAATTGTGAGCTTTGTAAAGTCTACAATGATTTCTTTCCAGCATTTTAGAGGATATTCTTTTCACCCTTTCTATCAGTGGTTTTTCTTAAGATATTAAGATTTCTTATTTTTTATTTAATCTGAAAGCTGAAACTTATGTTTCCTAGTACTTTTAAAATTTTGTTATTATTTTAAAATGTAACAACAAACACATAATATCTATTAAAATGTAACTAGGCAGTACCTGATGAGGAACTTTTGCTAAGATTTTTTTGGGGGGGCGGGGGGGCTGAATTATATTATTGGGGCAATTTTTAGGCCGAATATAGCCGAATATTTTTTCAAAGTAAAATAATGCTTTAAAAAATTAAAAAATGTATGTAAATAATTTTTTAAAAGAAAACAATACATTTTAATTGTGAAATATACAAGAATTGTGCACATAGTGCATACTATACTTTGTTTTTAGGCAAAAATAAGTTCATTATTCGGCGGCCGAATAGGCCGAATATTCGGCTGTAACTTGGCCCGGTATTCGGTTATTCGGCCAAACCACTATTCGTTGCATCACTTTTTCAGAGCTATACTATAGAGCAGATGGTTTAACAATCAGTGAGGATACCTATAAAAATGAAGCCTGTCTATAATACAATCCTGTCTAAAAAGAAAAAAAAAATCGTGTCCAATATATTAAAATTTTACCTCCTAAGGCGGAAACCTGTCTAAAACGAAATATTTCATTGGTTCTGAGTTTCCGTATTTGAAGTTTTTGCTGTTATTGTAAGCATAAGTCAGTAAACGATTCTCATATGGGGGGGGGGGGGAGTGAGTTAGATCCCCCTGGATCCTACCCTTAGCTATATAGCATCTCTCAAAAAATGTTTGCCCCCCCCCCCCCCAAGAAAATTCTGAAATGGCGCCCCTGTTTTAAAGTTTATTTTATTTGCAAGGTACACAATAGAAGATCGATAGCATGAATGGTTTAAGTGGATACACCCATTCAAACAACTTGTTTTAAGAAAAACATGTTTAAGGAGTCGTCAGCTGTGACACCCCACGAGTCTGCCAAACTAGTTGTCATGACTTAAGTACCGGGTAGATGAAAACACAGTTTTGAGAGCCTATTCTAGACAAATTTCAAAAACTGAAATTTCTTTTCTTTTTTTTCCATGTCTTCAGGGAGAAGTGCTTGCTCTTTGGAAATCAGGGATTCACTGTGTATCCACCATTAATAGTGCTCTTTTTAACACTTTCCAACAAAGTTGAAAAGTGTTTATGCATTCGGTTTGTCTGTCCATGCTCTAACTCCTGTAAATATACTCTGTTTTCCATGCAATGGATGAAGGAGGGTCAACAAAGCATGTTTGGTATTGGAAGTATGTAAGATTAATAGTTCATTGACAGGGGCACTTAAAAGTATTCCAGTACAGGGTGGGGTGGGAGAGAGGGAGGGGGGAATTGTTTGCAGAGTATTTTAATGTCAAACTGATATAAATCACTGAATTTCACTACGATCCCATTAGAAGAGGTCATCATAGCGTTTTTTATTCGTTGACAGGGACACACAATAAGAGATTGGTTACAGTTCTGTCATAATGGCTTGAGTGTACGGTTTAAAATTCGATATGCACTTTTAAATTTAATTAATTTATTGCTTGTTCCATGCGGTGGTAAACTCAGCCGCTACTGCACAGGGTTGAGAGCACTCGTGCTTGAGTACCCTCGGCGGTTGTTCTCAGATGGGAGATCGGACTCGTGCTGGGCTCATTCGTCCCTGGACGGGGCTCTGAGCCCACCTCCATCGGTTGTTCCTCACGCATGTCTTTGCCGTAGAATGGTTTTGATCATGAGGGACCTCCGTAGGGATCCTCGGCATAGCTCGTGGGCTCGACGCCTATGTTCGCTTCCTGCGGGTCGTCGGGGTGAACTTCGAAGGGACCAAGAGAAGGAACCACTCGAGCTGGGTGGGGTTTCTGTCGTTGCGGCCGGACATCCAACTCTTGGGCGCAGGGCTTCGTGACGTGCGCTGGGCAGTGCGAAGTCCTTGGGTGACGGGTGCACGGCAGAGAAACTTCTTTAGGGAGGGTCTGCTCCGTGTCAGCTGTGTGCAAGTCTGGGTCCTGAGAGACCTATGTCGCCGAACGAAGGCTCGAGAGATAGTTTTATGCAGGGCTGCACAAAAGTATTCTCCTTATTAGAGGAAATGAGTGGAGGGGAATGTGAACTCAATTTTGGCATGCATGTCATTACTAATAGATACAAATCTGAAAAAAAGTTTGGATCCTTTTCTCTGATGGGAACAGCTGAAATTGGGTTAGGGTAAAATTCACTATTTTTAGATGCTTAGTTAAAATTTTCTGGCAAATGTTAAATAATTAAAACTTTTTTTGGTATTTTCTTTACATATTGCGTGTTCTAGGAATGAAAATTCACATCTATTAGGCTGCAACAAAACATTTAATAGGTATATGTTTGCAGATGAAAATGGGTATATAAAAGTTTAACAATAAATACTGTATAAATAGATTTGCCAGAGATTATATAATGAAGTAATATGGAAAACAGTGTTATATAAGTCTTTAAAAATGTAAAAAAAAAAAAATTTAAATATGAAATTTAAGTTAATTGATAAATGAGAAACTTTACTATGAATCAAGCTTAGGTGAAAATGAAAACATTTTTTGGCTATATTTACTTCAACTCTTATTCTCATCCTGTTACATTATAAGTGTTAAAAGTCTATCAAAAGCATAATAACCCAGATTATTAAATACTGGTTCATTGAATGTTTCCATTACCTGCTTTTTTTTTTTTTTTCAATATAATCTACGAGAATGTCCATTGTTACTCTTGTGAAAGTTAGAGCAAAGTTTTGGAAAACGTCCAATTATTTATTATAAAATATAATTAGGATAAAATTGATATAACCAGTTAAATACCATCGTGTTCCACTCGCATAAAATATATCTATTTTGTAACAAAATTTAGATTATAAGACAAGTAAAATGCTTTTGATTATATTTTATGTGAGTAAAACACAATGATATTTAACTAGTTATATCAATTTTTATGTTAATAATAAAATAATTGTAAGTAGTTCTGAAAATTTGCTCTAATAGGTCACTGTGATGTAGTAATCCCATTTATTATTTATTTTTTTATTTGTAATACAGTATTCTTATCTCGTCCTTAAAATGATTTTCTTTCGACTTAAACATCGTTCAAATCGCTTGTTTTCTTTCCTTTTTACCGCAAGTAGCAGATAAGTTTTGATTTCAGGTTTTCCCCTTTCCTCTGTTCTATTTTTAGAAACAGCGTGTGTTGCAAGTGACGTCGACTGCCTCATATTAAGGGTGTGTCTTCGCTTGGCAAATTAGGTGTTCGTTCTTTTTTATGAGAAGTTCTGTTTTTCTCTTTTTTTTTTTATTTTGGCTGTTTTCATACGCGCTAATCATAATACGTAAATTTAATTTAACGAATAGATTTAAATCAATTGTGGAGGTACTTGTGTAAACCCTGTTTACATAGTATATAAATCAATGCAGCCAGTTTTTTAACAGATTTTCAGATTTACGAAAGTTTTAATATGTATTATTTTTGACAATGTAATTTGTCTTTTGGAGCGTTCGAAATCCTTGGTGGTCCGAGACCACTAAAAATTCACTAATTTAAAAAAATTTACTGGTCTGCAGGACCAGTAGCTTTTTCTCCTCTCTGACAGGTAAAAGTAAATTTTTCCCATCCCTGAGAAAACTGCAACCAAACACAAACCACAGAATTTTATTTTATTTTCAAAATTAGATAAAGAAATAAATTGCATTAAAACTAACAGTCAGTTGAAATAAATAATCGGAAATAAAATACATAATTATAATTAATAATTTTATAGTTTTTGTTTATGTACTGTTTATTTAATTTTTAGCAAATTATAATTTTACATTTTATTATGCTGAAAATTTTGGGTAACTGAAAGGAAGTTTGGTTTATATTCTAATAGGAAGAGGAGGGAGGGAAGGGTGCCACTTGAAGGGTTAAAGGTACATAATAGAATTTTATGTAGCGGGCCAGTGACGATGTCTGCTTACCAGTAAACTCTGATGTTTACTAGTCCTTTGGACCAGTGACTTTTTTTTAGCAATTCTACCACTGTAAATTCAAAGAGCGACGTTCTTCAATAGCTATATCTCGATATCTAAAAGTTTATCTTCGGTCTCTGGCTTTTTAATTTAACGCATGCTCGATTTTAGGTTTTTTATCATCAAGAATTATTTTGAACCAGCATCAAACCAGCATTCATTTTTATCATGGAATTACTTCAAGTTCTTAATAATGCTACGTGGAACGTTCTTCTAATGTGTACCTACCTATTCTAATTGGCTTCCAACCTCTCAAGTGAAAGGAATAAATAAAGAAGATTTTTTACAACTGCTGTCTCTTCAATGTGTTACCTCATCATTTATGTAAGACAATTACTATTTATTTTTACTGCATAACAATCTTATCTTTGCTATACGATCCGTTTACGGCATTCAAGAAAATGTTTATTTTATCCAACAGCAAATTAACTCTTTTTATTTATTTAATGCTTCATATTATTTCTACTGCAACAATCATATTAATTTACACCACAGTCACAAGAGTAATGAATTAATTAATGTATACTACCCCTGTACCTTCAGCATGAGGGAAAACATAAAATGCAGCCAATCTTGGACTTTTTCAAGAATTTTACTTCATATTTAATCTTCTTCAATATTACTAATTTTTCCAATGAATTCTTTGTTTGTCTTTTTTCCCAAATACTGGACCTTCAGTCATGCACCTACGGTGATATCTTCCCCACATTATAGTCTAATTTGAGTTTTATCTAACAATTTCTCTCCTTCTTTTCCATTTTAACTATTTTGGTGTTATCAGAATAATTTTTTAACTGTTTCATAATGTCTTCATTTGTTAGAACTTCATCGGCTTTAGCTTGGACATGCTTATGCTTCAGCTTTGAAGTTTTACTAAGATTATTTGGAGATGTGGCAGATTGATATTTGTCGAGAAAGCAAGGATGTATTAAAGCCACAGTGTTCTTACTTTTGTCAACAATTCTGGTTTTTAATTTTCTAACTCTTTCGATTAACTCTTCTTAAAATTTCAAATCAAATTAGCAGCTGATATGCCATCTAGAAATGGGCAATGATTTGATTAAATTATGTACAGATAATTTCAAGTCTTACCGATCTTGAGAATAACGCACTGTAAATTATATAAACATTTTAAAGTATTTTTAAAACTTATTCTATTCTAATTCCTGTAAAATAAAGAATTTTATTCAGAAAAGTTCTATACAGGATGTCCGGTCTCAACGGTGTCCAATGGCTAATTTCTAAACCGTTAGTCATAGACATATAGTTCCAATTACAAAAATGTTTAAAATCAGGTAAACAAATATTTTAAAAGCGATTTAGGTCAATAAAAACATTTCTTAAAAGATTACGAAATTTAAATTTTTATACGGTCCCCCAGTCCTATAAGTTATATTTCATAAAATTTTTCTTTTACACTAACAAGTAATACACAAAAAGTCTGTTATTCTACAATTAAAATTGACCGAGTTTAAAGTTGGAGCCTATTTTTTGCTGCAAATTGGGAGTCATTCACAAATTTAGTCGAAATATAATTTCGTCAGATATATTAAAAAATGGTCGATAGTAAAATTAACATTGCAATATAAATTTGAAATCTTTAATTATTCTGACATATTAATGTAAAATATACAATTTGTAATAAACATTTAAGAAGAAAGAAAAAACAGAATTTTTGTTAAATAAAATGATGCTAAATCAGGGTTCGCACAGACTCCTTAGACTCCTTGGAAACTCCTTAGAAATGAAAACATTCCCAAGTAGTACTTAGAACTACTTAGATAAGCAAACCACTCCTTAGAAACTCCTTAAATTGTATTGCGGCTTCCGACGAAGCGATATTGCTGCCGAGGGGAAAAAAATCGTGATTGTATAACGCACGGCAAATCCTTTATGCACGTCATTCATCTGAAGCACAGCATTGATTGGGTAGGATAATCTTAATAGCAGGGCTCCCACTAGGTCCGTTTTTCAATTATTAGGTCCGTTAAGTCCGTTTTTCGACACAGTTAGCCGACCTTTATTTTAAATTTTATCTCGGAAAAATCGCGTTTTTCGCAAATATGTTCCAAAAAACGCTGTCAAATTTCGTCAATCGATCGCGGAAAAAATTCATAAATTATGTCAAAGGATCGTGAAAAACACGCGGTTTCCATCAAAAGATCGTGGGAAAAAACATCAGTTTCGTCAAACGATCGAAATAAAACGCGAATTTCCCCTCAAAAGATCGCGCAAAAACGAGAAATTCCCCTAAAGTTCGCGAAAAGTAAGCGATTTTCTTCAAAAGATCGCGAAAAACAAGCGAAATTCTTCAAAAAATCTCGAAAAGCAAGCGAATTTCTTCAAAAGATCGCGAAAAGCAAGCGAATTTCTTCAAAAGATCGCGAAAAGCAAGCGAATTTCTTCAAAAGATCGCGAAAAGCAAGCGAATTTCTTCAAAGGATCGCGAAAAACAAGCGAATGTTTTCAAAGGATCGCGAAAAACACGTGGTTTCCATCAAAAGATCGCGAAAAAAGCAAATTTCTCCCAGAAGATCGCAAAAAACGCGAATTTCTCCCAGAAGATCGCAAAAAACGCGAATTTCATCATAAGATAGCTAAAGAAAATGCGAATTCGTCAAAATTTCACCTTCAAAGAAAGCGATTACCGCTGTTCTAAAAAAATAAATTCAAAACTTGTTATAATTTTCCTTGTATGTTGCATTTAGCCTTTTTTGCCTTTTAAAATTATTTTCAAGATGTATCATGTATATGATATACATAATAAGTGTTTGGGATTTGACTAATCTATATTTATATGACCTAGGGGTGATTCTAATCAGAGTTTTCCGAAAATGTCAGGCAATTCATTTCCGAAAATTTTAAAAAATCGATCACCAATCCGAAAATTCGGACATTGGTCGCCGAAAAAAATAAATTTTGTCAATCGTTTGCAGAAAAATCGCCAATTTCGTCAAAGGATCGCGGGGAAAGCGCGAATGTCGTCAAAAAATCGCGAAAAAACCCGCAAATTTCGTCTAAAAGATCGTGAAAAAACGCGCAAATTTCGTCTAAAGATCGTGAAAAAACGCGCAAATTTCGTCTAAAGATCGCGAAAAACCCCGCAAATTTCGTCTAAAGATCGTGAAAAAACGCGCAAATTTCGTCTAAAGATCGCGAAAAACCCCGCAAATTTCGTCTAAAGATCGCGAAAAAACCCCAATTTCGTCTAAAGATCGCGAAAAACCCCCCAATTTCGTCTAAAGATCGCGAAAAAACCCCCAATTTCGTCTAAAGATCGCGAAAAACGCCACAAATTTCGTCTAAAGATCGCGAAAAAACCCGCAAATTTCGTCTAAAGATCGCGAAAAAACCCGCAAATTTCGTCTAAAGATCGCGAAAAACCCCGCAAATTTCGTCTAAAGATCGCGAAAAAACCCGCAAATTTCGTCTAAAGATCGCGAAAAAACCCGTAAATTTCGTCTAAAGATCGCGAAAAACCCCGCAAATTTCGTCAAAAGATCGCGAAAACCCCACAAATTTCGCCAAAAGATCGCGAAAAATCGAAAAATTTCGTCAAAAAATCTCGAAAACCCCGCAAATTTCGTCGAAAGATCGCGAAAAAACGACAAATTTCGTCAAAAGATCTCGAAAAAACCACATTTCGTCAAAAGATCGCGAAAAAAATCACAAATTTCGTCAAAAGATCGCGAAAAAACGCGAATTTCGTCAGAGTCGCGGGAAAAGCACATAGCTAGTGTCGAGAGTGGATTTCCCCCTCCTCCCCCTCTGGTGTAACTTTTCAGAAGATTAGCTGTGAATTTCAGAATTTTTTTTTTTTTTACTCAGAACCACCCCTCTGACCATTGGTCCCTGCATATAAAAACATTGATTGTCAATTTTGCATTTAAACTTATGCAATCAGTAAGCAATATATTGTGAATACTGTGCAATTTCAGCACTAACAATTGGATTCTATTACAGTAAAATTTGTTTTTGAAATGTTTTTCCCTCCAAATTTGGCATTAAAAATTGGCGTGTGCATACCACATAACGATGCAGCACATAAAAACATTGACCAAAAAAAAAAAAAAAAAAAAAAAAGAAAGAAAGAAAGAAAATGGCAAATCCTTAAAACTTTTTGGACTCCTTGGATTTTTTGGCTACTCCTTGGATTTTTTCTTCCCAACTCTGTATGAACCCTGTAAATTAACAGCCTCAATTCTTTACAAAATGATATGTATTTTAAAATATTATTAGATTACACTAGCCTGCAAAAGTTGGGTTATGTCATGTTTTTTAGCTTTTGATAATTGATTCTTTTGTACCACTGAATCTGATATTGACCTTAATTTTTAACCATCACATCAGGATTTTTCGCAAATTTCAAAGTTAAAATTGAGTCTCCTCCCTCATCTCATCGGACCACACGGCTATTTAGCTGTAAGAATCCTAGGATAAGCAAAAATATCGAATAAATTATTGAATAAAATAAAATAAAATAAAACAAAAAAAGTTTTACATATGTTTTATATGTATTATATGTTTAAGAGATTTTCACTATATTTTAACTTACACATTTACTATTTATCAAAAAATTGTAATGTGATGGTTGAAAATGAAGGTCATTTTCAGATTCAGTGCTAAAAAGTATGTAAAAATTAATTATCAAAAGTTAAAAAACACAACCATCGCCTCTACTTTATAGTATCCGATTTTTGTTATTCTTTAACTTTTACAATTTATGATTTGCGAAATATCCTGACATGATGGTTAAAAATTAATGTAATTTTCGGATTCAGTGCTAAAAAATACATAAAAGTTTAAAAAAAAAAAACAACAATCGCAGTCGTGTATTATCTAATTTAAAACTTTTTCTTAAACTTCTTGGCGGTAATCTATCCGAAATTCTTTGTGTTATCCTGTAAAATAAGTATAAATGGTAACCACCGAAAATCATAATAACATTAGATTGTTATTGCATTTGCGCCAGTATGTAAAATGTAATCTCGATCGGATATTTAAATGTCAGTTAAAGCTCAAGTACAAATTTTGAACTGGAAAAGCATACGTACGATCGTTGAAGTAACATAAAAACTCATAAAAGTAACATAATTTTTGTTAAAAGAAAGCATAAAAGAAACAGCCTCAAATCCTGACAAAATAAAACATATGTTATTTTAGCCAATCTGAAACTTAATAAAAGTTAACTTAATTGTAATACTTGTACAGTTTTTTTCAAAGCGCAGATACACATAAATAAGATCTTCGAATACTTTAAGCATTCGATATGTGACCCCTCAAAGCTAAGCCGAACTCATTTGTTTTCAGAGCAGAAAAGTGGCATAAGTCATGCATTTTTAAAGTTTTATAACTAGCTCAGTTTTAGTGTTATATGAATGGGACTTTTTTTTTCTTACTTGTCAGTGTAATAGGAAAATTTTACTAAATATAATGTATAGGACCGGGGGACCGTATAAAAAATTTAATTTTGTAATTTTTAAAGAAATGTTTGTATTGACCCAAATCGCTTTTAAAATATTTCTTTATCTGATTTAAAACATTTTTGTGATTGGAACTCTATGTCTATGACTAACGGTTTAGGAATTAGCCATTGGACACCGTTGAGAACGGACACCCTGTATAACACTTAAAAAATACTACAAATGTTAACCCTTAAATGCCTGGTGTTGCTTTTCGGCAACATACTCAATTTAGGCTCTAAAATACTATTAGAATAACATTGGAGCTATAATGCCTAATGTTGCCAATAAAATACATTCTGAAAATATTATTAAATCGATCTTGAACATGTAGATGGCAACACTTGTGCTTTTTAATAATAAAGATACATTTATTTTTTCAATTGTTGCTTCTTGTTCTTTTTGTTTTGTTTGAAAGCTTGCGAAATACCCTATTTTGACCTGCAGTGAGCAAGTAAAATTTATTTCTTATTATAGTTCCTAAAATTCTTGTGTGTTTAATATTATAGAATTTTATCAAGAGAAATTATTTTTTCAATTAAACACCAGTATTGCTGATTAGTAACAAACTGTTTTTTAGCCGTAAACTGTACTAAAAACAAAATATGATTTTTTTAAGTATTTTTCCCATAATTTATTTAAAAAATTAAAGCCGAAAAACATTATTACAAAGATTTTTGAAAAATCCGGCATTTAAGGGTTAAGCCTAACACTATACCCATTTTACCCCATTTATAAGATTTAAGATAAAACAACAAAAACAAAAGGCAATTTATTGTTTGTAGTTTGGAAAAGTATTAGAAGTGCTTAATGAACAAAATGAAATCAAACAAATGAGTTCCTATCAAATATTATGAGCTGCAGGAAGAAGTTTAATCAGACCACATGTGGTAAGAAATTGTCCTCAAACGGTTTTAATTGTTGCCACTCAAATAGAACAAACTATAAAAACAAAAATAAAGTAGGAGTAAAAAACTTAAGCATCAAGCAATCCTATATAATTTTGAAAACTATAAATGTGTTAAGAAAATTGAAAAAATTAAACAATATTTTCTAACTATCCGTTTTACCCCACCTGACCCTATGCGTTTCCATAGGGTTGAATGAGACGTAATATTTAAAATTTTTTTAAAGTGACATTATTCTGCAAGTGTTTCCTAATCTATGTTTGACGCATGATTTTTTCTTTCTTGTTCTTTTTAGGCCTGAGTGGACGTTTCATGATTACAGCCTTACCCACTATATTCCAGTAAGTCTATTTGTGAACCATACTTTTTCAATAATTTATATAGTGAAGTGCAGATCTAGACACACGGCAGTGTGTCAGCCAAGTTCGCCTGACATAGCCGTGTGTTATTTACACGAACCATTTCGAGCCGTTTTCGTCAAATTTCAATGCTCTACTACTGAAAATCTATGAGAACCACGTACTTGTTATACGAAATGTGTAGTAAGGCCACCCTAATTACCTAAAATCCAAAATTTTATAAATAACGCATAATTAGTTTCCGAGATAATGACATTTGAAAATGTCTGATAATCGATAATTTTACCACTGACTGACTGACTGACTCACTCATCAAAATGATCTCGTATATCTACTGCAGCTACAGACTTCAAATTTAGTGCGAAGTTTGTTTACATTATAAAACTAAGGAAAAAAATAAAAAATTGTGAAAATCGATGAATTACCCACCTGAGGGTACCCATTTTTACTTTAACATTTTGTCTATTAGGCGAAATTTAAATTTGCCGTAGGAGGGGACTCTGTTCTGTCGCCAAACACCGCCAAGTTTCTCGCCAACATGGCGATATATCGCCAAATTTGGCGACCAAAATTAGTCGCCAAAATTGACGCCACCTTGGCGATATCTCTAATATTTCGCCAAATTCCCATAGACTTCCATTGTAAACCTATGTACTTACTGGGGGTTTATCTGGGTTTATTTGCTTACAGAAAATCAACAAATTGAGATATTCTGTCCGTCACAGAGCCCGTTCTCAGAAGCTATACATGTTGGAGACTTGAAATTTTGCATACTTATAGCTGAACACCACACATCATACGACAAATCATAAAATTTTGAAAAAAGTCGTACATTTAACCCTTTGGCTCCCACATGTGTATTTTAAACAATTCTTTCTAAGTTAGCCCCTAATTAGGTTGGAGGCGTGAAATTATACAGACTTATAGCTGAACACCTCACATAAACAACAAATCATGAAATTTTGAAAAAGTCGTACATTTAACCCTTTGAGCTTTCACATGTGTATTTAAAAAAAATACTTTCTAAGTGAGCCCTAATTAGGTTGGAGGCATGAAATTTTTCATACTTATAGCTGAACCATGTTAATAGCTGAACTATATTGAACTATATTTATAGCTGAACTATATTATCATCAAATGACAAACCATAAAGTTTGAAAAAGTCGTACATTTAACCCTTTGGGCTCCCACATGTGTATTTTAAACAATTCTTTCTATGTGAGCCTCTAACAAGGTTGGAGGCGTGAAATTTTGCATATTTATAGCTGAACACCTCACATAAAATGACAAATCATAAAATTTTGAAAAAGTTGTAAATTTAACCCTTTGGGGTCTCACATGTGTATTTTAAACAATCCTTTCTAAGTGAGCCCCTAGTTAGGTTGGAGGCGTAAAATTGTACATACTTATAGCTGAACACCTCACATCAAACGAAAATCTATAAAATTTTGAAAAAGTCGAAAATTTAATCTTTTGGGCTCTCACATGTCTATTTTAAACAATTCTTTCTAAGTGAGCCCCTAATTAGGTTGGAAGAGTGAAATTTTGCACCTCACATCAAACGACAATTAATCAAATTTTGAAAAAGTCGTACATTTAACCCTTTGCGCTCCCACATGTGTACTTTAAACAATTATTTCTAAGTGAGCCCTAATTAGGTTGGAGGCGTGAAATTTCGCATACTTATAGCTGAACACCTCACATCAAACGAGAAATTATAAAATTTTGAAAAAGTCGTACATTTAACCCTTTGGGCTCCCCCATGTGTATTTTAAATAATTCTTTAAAAGTGAGCCTCTAATTATGTTGGAGGTGTGAAATTTTGCATACTTATAGCTGAGCACCTCACATCAAACGACAAACCATAAAATTTTGAAAAAGTCGTACATTTAACCCTCTGGGCTCTCACATGTGTATTTTAAACAATATTTTCTAAGTGAGCCCCTAATTATGTTGGAGGCGTGAAAATTTACATACTTATAGCTGAACACACATCAAATGACAAATCATAAAATTTTGAATAGTCGTACATTTAACCCTTTGGGCTTCCACATGAGTATTTTAAGCAATTCTGTCTAACTGAGCCCCTTATTAAATTGCAGATTTGAAATTTTGCATACTTATTGTAGAACACCTGAGGCCAGGCGACAAATCATAAAATCTTGAAAAAGTCTTACGCTTAAACCTTTGAGCTACCACATATGTATTTTAAGCAATTTTTTCTAAGGGAGCCCCTAATTAAGTTGGAGACATGACTTTTTGTATACGTATAGCTGAATACCTCAGACCACACGACAAATCATAAAATTTTCAAAAAGTCTTATATTATTTACTCCTCCGGGCTCTAACTTGTGTATTTTAAGCAATTTTTCTAACATCCGCCCTTTACACCCGGGGAGCACTTTTCCAACTGTTGCCGACACCCCTTTCATATTATGCACCATAGCCTTACATATTTTTGTTCCACTTTTTACCGCCAGGGGCGCCTACTTATCTCGGGTGCTATGGGCTCAATCCCCTCGACTAATATATTTACGGATAGTATGTAAAACGGAGTTTCGTTCGGAAAGAGGTTTGTTTAGAATAGAGTGCGCCCCCGGTTGCGAAATGTGGAACTAACAGATTTTTCAAAAGGATAAAGTGTTTTGAAAGGAATATTAAACGAAACCCTCTGTGCGATCTGTGATCACACTTATCCACTTGTTATTTTCAAAATGATCAGAGTAAAGGATATTTAGTTAATTAAATTTGAAAATCCAGGGAGAGGCAATGTCCTTCTTCTGCACTGCTTCTTTGCCGGCACCCATGGATGAATGATACATAGTGTGGCATAAGCACATAACTTTATTTTTCACTTTCAGTACAAAAAAGCAGGCCCAGCTATAGGATATTTAATTGGAAAATTTAATAGGAAAATTTAATATAGGATTTTAATAAGAATTGTTGTTTCTGAAACAATAAAAATTTCGAATCAATACATTTCGTTTCAAAACATGCATTCAATGTAGCAGTATTAAAATATAGATTTCTGCCGCAAATTGACAGCCAAATAGTTTGTTGTAGAAAATTTAAATTAAAATTGAATGTTGCTTAGTGAATAAAATAGTCACATGTAAACACATTAAAAAGCATTAAGTAAAGTGTCTAAATATATTGTAACTTTCCAAAAAGTAATGATATCTAACAAAAACATAGCTGTGAAAAAAGGGAGCCAATTTCTGTAAAGACAATGGCAAGAAAAGAAGTGATATCTAAGTGGGTGCCAAGTTCAAATAAAATTCACTCAAACTTACCTACTGAAGTATTATAGCATTTTTTAAATTGTTTAGAAATAAAAATTATTGATAGCATATTAATAATAAATCTAGAACTTGGCAAGTTTTTTATAAAAGTTATGCCTATCAATTTCATGTCTTAATAAAATGATGATGTTAATACTAACAACAATGTCATTATAAAAAATTGATAGTTATTATTATAAACAAATGACTCATGTTAAAGATTTGATAAACCAATAAATACACAAATACACTCCCGCTCGTCTTTGGTTATCACTCTAGCACCCACCCTTCGTAAACCTCTATGCAAACAGACTAAAAGGCCTGAGAAAGAGACAGATACCCTTACGCTTGTTTTTGGTCATCCCTCTAGAGATTGCACCCCTTTAACCCTTCAGGGGCAAAGAGCTTTTATTCGTGACATGCTGAAATGATTGAATTACACCAGAATTTAAAAACAAAATTTATTTCAAAATGGGTAAAAGCTTCTTTTCACGTATTTAATAAAATTAAACTTTTTAGTCCTGAATTCTAGTGTCAATGTGGCATTTTGCAGTTAAAATTAGGTGGGATATATTTTATCCCACCACCCTTCAAGGTGAAGGAGCTCACTCAAATGAAGGCTTCCAAACATGAAATAACAAGTTTTGATATAATATTGTCATTAATAAAAATAAATGACTCGTAGGTAAAAACTTGCCAAGTTCTAGATTTATTATTAATATGCTATCAATAATTTTTATTTCTAAACAATTTTAAAAATGCTATAATACTTCAGTAAGTATGTTTGAGTGAATTTTATTTGAACTTGGCACCCACTTAGATATCACTTCTTTTCTTGCCATTGTCTTTACAGAAATTGGCTCCCTTTTTTCACAGCTATGTTTTTGTTAGATCTTATTTTAATGAAATGGGAGTGTGCCTGTTTTGCATTGATGTTGACATCTGAAATGACTCAACCTAAATGTGGGAAAAGAATTCTTTCCATGATTCATCCTATTAATGGATCAAAAGGGATGTTGAGGATGTTTGTTTTAGTGTGTTGCAGACACCAGCTTTTATTGGACATCTTGCATTCCACTCTGGGAATTTTCTGTCTGGAAACCAGATAGCACGTCGAAAATAGGTCGAGCAATATCTTCTGACTAACACGCTATAACAAATTTGCTACAGAAATAAGGTGCAGCTTTGTGTCATTCTTGCTAATTTCTTCAAATTTTGATCAGTTTTGGAAGTCAAGTCGGGGGACAGTTTTTTTCCTCACACTGATCTTTATTAAAAACTTAATCTTACCTGTATTTAATTATTCCGTCTCTATTCCAGATTGTTCTTTATTAACAGTATAATGAGATATTAAATAGAAGTGAAAATAGTTTTTTAAAAAGCAATCTTTGATAAGTGTTCAAGGGTGTCTTTTCTGATTGCACCCCAAAATTCCCATTACAATAATTTGGCGTGGGCGATGAACTCGATTATAAAAAAAAATCACTGCTTTTCTTTCATGCTTGATAGAAACCTGTTCAAAAATATATCATTTTTTAATACAGATGAGATAGTCTATCTTGAATGATTCAATGAAACTTTCCTCTTAAAGGTACCCTATCCATTCACATCAAAATCATAAAGTAAGGAAGTTTAATTTGAGGTTTAGTTAAGTCTTAATAACCAAAAGAGCTTGAGGAATACTTAACACTTTACCGACCGGTAGCTAAACTCTGATCGTTATTATTACAATAATGCCAGCTTTGCACTATTTGTAAAAATCTGTTCCTGCTCATAACCTTCGAGAAGAACGGCGCTTCTATAGATGGGTCTGTAGACCAATAATCAGTGACCCGGAGCCGAACAATTTTTGATGCTCCAGCTCCAGCTCCGCTCCTAGAAAAAATACTGTGGCTCCAGCTCCGACTCCGGCTCCAACTTGGCTCCGACTTCGCGCTTTTGAGTTGCAGATTTTAATTTACACGTTTAATTTTTTGCTCACAAATACTTTCTACCCCATTAAAGATCTGACAAAATACATTTTTCTTCTCATCAAACTTCAAATGCTTGTTCAGAAAGTATGACATCTTTTAGCTTTTGCTTTTAAAATAGAAAGTTTGGTGGAATTTTAAACACAAAAATCTTAAATTTCTTCTACACTTTTCAAACAGCCAAAATTGTACAACTACACATGTAAACAACAGGCGGCCATATTTGTTTTCGAATAGTGTTGTCACTTAGTTCAAGTAGAAAGTAGAAGTAAAGTAGTGTTACCATGTTTTGAGAAAGTTTCCTTCTCTAATAATAATAATGAAAGCCTAAAAAATGATATAATTAAAATACTGAATAATGATGTACAGTAGAAGATCTTTATAACGCAAACCTAAAAACGCAAGGTTGTGCGTTATATAGAATTTTGCATTATATGGATCACATTTCACACATCATTAAATTTACCTTATAAACACGACCATATAAATCTGAAACATACCAAAATACATTAGAGTATCTTTATACTGCACTTCTTGTCACCAGGAATTATCCAAATTATAAATTTTTGCATTATATGATCATTTTATATTGTTTATTTTATAAACATGGTCCAACTATACCTGGACCCAATCATTCATTATATTACTCATTTCCAAAAATATAATATTTATTGTAATAATAATTTTTTTTTCATTAAAAAGTTTTGAATTAAGGAGATAAAGTTGAATTAATGTATCAAATGTAGTTTTCTAGAGAATAGCAATTTTTACGATGTGGGATTTCAGGTGCTTCTTACCTGCAAAATTCATTGTTTACATCTGAGAAGTTGTGCGTTATATGGAGAATTGCATTATATAGAATCGCGCTATAAAGATCTTCTACTGTAATTAAAATATTTTGAGCCTAGAAATTTAAAAGACTGAAAAAAAAAAGATTTAAAAGAATATTAAAAACTAAAGGAGCCCTGGAGCTGGGGAAAATTTAGAGCTCCAGCTCCAGGGAAAACACAGCTCCGGAGCGCTCCGGCTCTGGGTCCCTGCCAATAATCGTAGAGAACGTCCTTCTTTACTTGTCCCATGAGAATGATCAGGCCCAAAAATTTCTTCATTTCAGTCGCCGTGACGTCTTTCCATTTTTTCGTTTTTGATGTAATTCTATATTTTTCCACAATTTGATAATGAAATCTATTAGACTCCCTCACGAAGTGCTCAATCAGGTCACTTCCAATGAATAAATTCACAATATCCATTACGCTTTCGGGGGAACTTGGCACAATTTTTACGCCAGAGCTGCCTTCGAAAGGTTCCAAAATTATACTCTTGTCGTTCGTTGACCATGTATCATTGTTGTCTTCAACATTATTACTCATGTCCTCGTCTTCTGAATCACTGTATATTAGCGGTACAGGACGTCGCTTTCGAATGGCTATACTACTGCTATCACTTTCGTCATCAGTACTACTTGCTGAACGGCAGTCAAGACAATCTGACAGGTCGTCGAGATAAAACTCGCCGAGACTATCCTTTCCATTCATTTCTAAGGGCTAAAGCTTTTAAAAAAGCACAGATTATCTGAATAAAGAATGCGAAATGCTTGCTGCTTGTCAATCTAACCTAACCAAATCTAACAGAAAGATCAAAAGTCGATTAATCGACGGCCGGTCGGTAAGCGCTGGGGAGCAAACGTCGATTAATCGATGGCCGATCGGTAAAGTGTTAAATAGATTGGGTAAAAGAGATTGTGATGATCACTGATATCAACACTATCTTGATTTTTTTTCAGCAGGGGAAAAAAAAAACTTCATGGAAAAATCATGAGTTTAGTTATATTTTCGAGAATTACATATCAAAATACCTACAGAGTGATATAAAAGTAAAATATTCTGTCATTTTTCCCTTGCACCTGAACTGAAAATTTCATTATTTACATCTGCGATGATGTGCAGATTTGAGGTAATCTACTATATATGATTTTACAGTTGTCAAGAGACAGGCACAATGAAATGCTTGATATAGTGAATAGCCAGTCATTCTTCTTGTCTTTCATGTTCACAGCCATTTTGTTCAATTCTCTTTTTTTGGAAGTGAGCACAGAAATGGATATTCGCAAATTGGCCAAAGCCCGATGAAGAGTGTATTTCGGTCAGCCCCTTCCAGGATACCTAAAGTGGTGATCCAGTGAGGAACATACCATGCTTTGGGATACTATTCTGTTCTTGAGAATTTCTGTCACTTATTCTGATGCATTCTTCATGTCTGTATAGGCTAAATTTTCATGAAGACTTTTGCACTTACAAAACTCATTTAAGGTTTAATTTTTTTTTTTAACTTTCTGACCCACTCTACTTATGTGATAATTCCCCAAAGCAGAATATTTTGCAATGTTCTGCAACAGACTTTCTTGAGCTGATCAAAAATGTTCTGCGGCAGTGAAAAAGAAAAACCCAGGGGCTGTTCTTGTATATGTAGGAGTGTGTTTGCATCTTTTACAGAAATGCATTCTGTTGAAAAGAGATAATTTGAACTGGTTTGTTTAGAGATCCGATTTATCAGTAGAATTTAATGAGATTTTTTTCTGGGCCCAACTGAGTTTCATGATTTTTTCCCGACCGGCTGATGAATTTCGCAATTTTTCCTCATGACCAATTGGCGAATTTCACAATATAATTTAGATTTTTCTTTGATCGACTGGTGAATTAATTTGTGACTGATCGATGAATTTTGCTATTTTTTCTGCTTTTATTAGTGAACTTCACAATATCTTCGCTCTATAGATTGGCAAATTTTTCTTTTCTTCAGACCTATTGGAGAACAACGTGAATTTTTTTCCCTCGGCTGATTGGTGGGGTTTTTTCACAGCTTTTTGCGATAATGCACTCACGAATTGCGCAATTTTTTCTGACGATTCACAAACGAATTTTTCAGTTTTTTTACCCGCAACTGATTGGCAAATTTTGCAATATTTTATTTTTACTGATTGCCAAATTTCGCAGCCTTTTCTTGCGACCGGAGAAAGTCGTGGGTCTTTTCCCACAACTGATCAAGCAATTTCGTGATTTTTTCCAACAATCCGCTGACAACTTTCGCCTTTTTACATGCAACCGATTGGTGAATTTGGCGGTATTTTCCTTCTACATATTGGCACATTTTACATCTTTTTCTTACGACTGATTGGCAAAATTTGCTTGGGTTTTCCATAACTGATCGTCGAATTTTGTGATTTTATCAGACAATCTGCTGACAAATTTCACGTTTTTGACTTGCAACTGATTTGCAAATTTCATGAAATTTTGTTTCTACCGAATGGCAAATTTTGAAGTTTTTTTTGGTTGACGATTGGCGAAAATCGGAGATTTTTTTCAGCAACTGTTCAACGAATTTAGCATTTTTTCCCGCAACCAGTTGAAGAATTAATTTCACGATTTTTTTCTTATGATCGAGATTGACTAATGAATTTTGCAATTTTTTCCAGCAACCGATTAATGAATTTCGCGATTTTTTTTTCCAATGACTGAATGGCAAATTTTTCTTAAAATCAGAATTTGAAATGTTCTGCAGAGAAATCTGTTGTTCTGCGATGTACGTTGCAGTTTTAAGCATATTCTGCTTTGGGGTGGAATATTATCCTTCTATATATAAAAAAAAGTTTTGATTTGGAAATGGACCGATGAAAATCTGCATAGATATTCCTGGCAGATCGGCATCCAATTTGAATGCTTAAGCATAGCCTTTCTTCGTTAATATTAAAAAAACTGTAGCGTACAAAAATATGAAAATCGGTAGTATTATAGAGAAATGTTTGATACATACGCTGATGCAGACAGTTTTGAAATCGAAGAATTATTTTAAGAGTTATTTAATGCCAAAGTTGGACAAAATCGTTCCGTTAAAAAAGTTTTATAGGAGGAAAAACTGTACATAGGAATTTAATCATTTTTAGCGTCAGAATTTCCCGGTGTGCAGACTACATTTAGTTTTTTAATTTGACTCATTTTTGAGGTTTTATCTCTATTTTAGATTCAAATTTTCAGCATTTCGAGAGATATTTTTTACATATTTTAGAAAATTGTATTAATTTAAACTGTTGCCAACTGTATAAACAGCACAAGCAATAATGTTTACTTCAAATTAAAATTTATTTTACACGTGACTATTATAAACAGAAAATATAAAAAGCAGGAACTCATTGAAAATTACGTCATAAAAACTATATTTACACTTGAATTTTAAAAGAGAAAGAATATTGTAATATAATAAATTCATTAACACGCGTTAGAAGTCTTAAATAGGAGAATTTACATCACATTACACTTAATTACGTAAAATGAACAAAAAATAATATTGCAAAACAGTTTAAATTTAAAAATTGCGCGAGACATTTATTTGATATTTTAAGATGATCATAATATTTCATTTCTAACAAAAGTATTTTTACGTGAATATTAAAAAGAAAAAGAAAAGTTTGGTGAAAATTACGTCAGATTATAATTGTCAGATTCAAATTATAATTCAATCTTCTGAAATCTTTTTAAAGCCGATCAAATTAGCGTGCTGTTAGAGTCTGCGGTGTCTGAATGGGGGTTGACGAGCATAGCTCGTAGGGGGCAGAGCCCTCTAGTAAGGTAAAAAAAAAAATTATTCACGTTAAAAAAAAAAAAAAAAAAACAATAATGAATTAGAGCTGCCAGGACACATTATTGGACAGTACTTTTCAAATACTTTGCTTCTAACAAAAAAGCCTCTGAATCTGCTGTGTTTATACAAGTGTAATTTTTTGCTAAATTCTCAGACTCCCTACTAACAATTTATTGTGTTATTTGTTTGAGAAAGTAAAATTGAGTACAAGTAATAATTTTTCAAATAGATGTCATGTGCAGGACATTCTTGTCACGTGTGGTTCTTGTTACGTGCAAATTGCTAATTTTAACATTCATTTAAGAAAGTTTCTACATTAATATGAAGAAAGGGCTATAAAATACAAAACATGTACTTTTTTTAAATACTACAATTTTTATGAAAAAAACAAAAACAAAAATCAACAAAAAATAAAAACAAAGTATTAATGACAAGACAAGTTTTATTGTTATGTTTTAGAAGTTTGAATGCATAGTTCAAATGTGTAGTTTCCATATTTATAGGAGCTGTTACTATTAGCAGCATTGTCGCATCAATAGCTTTTACTATTTCTTCATGTTTGTATGAAATTTTATCTCCATGTTGGGGCCATTTTAAATAATCTCAGATTTTTTGCTCTTCTGTGGATTTTTAAAAAGAATATACCATTAGTTTATTAGTAATTTTTTCTGGATAAAGCTTGCTCTCATAATTCAAAATAATCCATTTTCCAAATTTTAGATCTTCATTGGGAATTAAGTTTGTTTGATTCAATTTTTTTTCTTTCAACTCTACTCCTCTCTTTCTGTTCAAGGATTTGGAGGTTTGATATTCCTTTGATTTTAATTACATCTTTCTTCAATTTCCTCTTTTCGAATGTTCTGTGAAAGCTGGCTTGCTAAGTGAGAAAAAGGATTTGCAGATTGAACTGTGTGCATTTTGCTTTTACTCATCGTCTTTTTATATTGCCACCTACTCCTTTTCCGATTTTCCTCCCTACTTTTCTCTGCCATGGATTCATGTTTAAACTTAGAGGTTGACCCTATAATTTCTTTCAAACTTTATAAAGAAATTCAATAAAAGCAAAAATAGTATTTTTGTCTTTATTTATTGTAATTAAACATGTGGAATAAGTCTGATGATCAATGAAACAAAGTTGCAGAAGTGAACCCATTTTGTACTTCTGGTACTCGAAGAAAAATAAAATTCCAAAGTTTGGTTTCTTTTAACATTCAAATGATTGTCCTATTTTCAATTATTATTTCATATTCATCTCTAGTTTGAGAAGTTTTGGGTATGCAGTTGCATTTTGCTATCAGTATTTTTCCATGTTTTTCACAAAACAAGTTTATTTGAATCTCTAGGAATTGTAAATAGGTTTGACACGCATTAATTAAATATGCCTTTTTACTGAAAAAGAAATATTTATTAATAACATTCCTATTCATTATTTAGAAATATTTTTATTTGAAATGCTGCACACATGGCGTCACGTGTGGGACAGCATAAAATGTTGTTTTATTAATTTATAAATTGATATTATTTCAAAATATATTTGGGAAATAATTATACAAAATAATAATGTTCTTTATAAGCCACAACTGTTTAAAAATATAACTAGGGTGCTCTGCCCCCTACAAGCTACGCTCGCCAACCCCCGTTGTTCAGACACCACAAACTCTAAAAGCACGCTAGTCTGATTGGCTTTAAAATGTATGGCTTAAATGTATCGTTTTAAATCTGGTGTAATTTTCACCAAAGTTTTCTTTGCCTTTTTAATATTCACGTGAAAATACTTTACTTTTGTTGTTAGAAAGGAAATACTATTTGCGTCGTCTTCGAATTCTCAACACAAGAGCAATGCGACTCTTGTAGTTGCTTCAATAACATCTGTATTGGTTCAGAATACCTCAATGTCAATATGTTGATTTTCTGTAAGCAAATAAACCCTATTGGTTTATAATGGAAGTCTATGGGAATTTGGCGAAATATTAGAGATATCGTCAAGTTGGCGTCACTTTTGGTGACTAATTTTGGTTGCCAAATTTGGCAGTGTATCGCCAAGTTGGCAGCAACCTTGATGGCATTTGGCGACAGAACAGGGTAACCCCCCTTATAGATATGGAATTGCATTAAATGCTGTTCAATGACCAATGAGATCCGTTTCATTGATAGGATAGCGCAATATATATATACAGATTAGTTTTAAAAGATTATCATCTCAAAATATGAAATAAATGTCTCGTGCAAGTATATTTTTAAATTTAAACTGTTTAGCAATATTAAGGTTTGATTAATAATGTAATTAGCAATTTTTAATTCCTGCTTTTAACACATAATCATTTAATTCTCATTTGAAAGTTTTTCTGTTTATAATAGTCACGTGTAAATAAATTTTTAATTTGAAGGAAATTCTTTGCGCTATTTTTTAATTTGGCAACAATATAAAATAACACCCTTTTCTAAAAGTTGTAAAAAATATCTTTCAAAATGCTGAAAATTTGAATTTTAAATAGAAATAAAGCCTCAAAAAATGAGTCATTAAAAAAATAAATGCAGTCTGCACACTGCTAACTTATAATGTATAAAATGATCTAAAAATGATTAAATTCGTATGTATAGTTTTTGCTCCTTTTTTAATGGAACGATTTTGGCCAACTTAACATTAAATATCTCTTGAAATAATTCTTCGATTTGAAAACTGTCTGCATCAGCATGTTTATCCAACATTTCTCTATAATACCACTGATTTTCCTATTTTTGTGTGCAATATTTTTCTTAATATTAACGAAGAAAGACCTCCAGTCACAAAAAATTCAAAAACGGTGGCAATGACAGCGTTAGTTACTTTTTTTTAGAATATAGAGAGATTCTTGATTCTGTACTAATTTCAAAAACTACTGTTTATTCTCTCATGTGTGGGACATAAATGTACAGCAACTTTAATTCGTAGTAACGTGACTACTATTGTCATAAAAATTCTTAAAACAATGTATACAATAGAAAAAATATTTTCATCTCTCTATTCTAAAAAAAAAGTAACTTATGCTGTCACCGCCGCCGCCGGTTTTGAATTTTTTGTGACCAGAGGTCTTTCTCCGTTAATATTAAGAAAAATACTGCATACAAAAATATGAAAATCGGCGGTATTATAGAGAAATGTTTGATAAACACGCTGATGCAGACAGTTTTCAAATCGAAGAATTATTTTAAGAGACATTTAATGCTAAAGCTGGACAAAATCGTTCCAGTAAAAAAGTTTTATAGTAGCAAAAACTATACATGGGAATTAATTCATTTTTAGATCATTTTATACGTCAGAATTTCCCGGTGTGCAGACTGCATTCACTTTTTTAATTTTACTCATTTTTTGATGTTTTATTTCTATTTTAAATTCAAATTTTCAGCCTTTCGAGATATATTTTTTACTTATTTTAGGAAATGGTATTAATTTAAACTGTTGCCAACTGCGCAAATAGTAATGTTTGCTTCAAATTAAAAAATTTATTTGCACGTGACTATTATTAACAGAAAAAAAACTTTCAAATTAGAATTAAATAATTACGTGTGAAAAGCAGGAACTTATTGAAAATTACTTCATAAAAACTATGTTTACACGTGAATTTTATAAGGATATTGTAAAATAATAAATTCATTAACATGCGTTAGAAGTCTTAAATAGGAGAAATTACGTCACATTACACTTATTACGTAAAATGAACAAAAAGTAATATTGCAAAACAGTTTAAATTTAAAAATTGTGCGAGACATTAATTTGATATTTTGAGATTATGTTAATAAGATTAATAATAATTTTGTTGAACACGTTTAGACTGCTTTCAAGTGATTATTTAGTAATGTAATAAAAATAAAAAAGATTACAAGCTGAAAATGAAGTGTCATCAACAAAAAATATGATTTGAAGGAGAAAAATCTGTGAAGCAGAAAATAAAGAAATTGCTTAAATGGTTTAGTTAAGATTTGTTAACCTTCTGTGTCGTTTCCGTCAAAAGAAGGCATTGGTATTTGTAAAATATCTTTGCATTTTGATGCAGATTTGCTTATTATATTGGCTTATTTTGAAATGTTTAACTGATTTTATTTAATCAAAGATGAAAACAGCCATTGTATCTTTTAACAGCAGCTGATTTTTCTTTAAAATTCTCCAATCGAAGAAAGATGAATAGAAACCCATTTATAGGGAGATCGCCACTGCTTTTTAAATTATAATTTGATCTTTCAAAATCTTTTTAAAGCCAATCAAATTAGCGTGCTTTTAGAGACTGCGGTGTCTGAATGGGGGTTGGCGAGCGTAGCTCGTAGGCGTAGGGGGCTGAGCCCCTTAGTATAGTAAATTGTAACAGCAAAAAGAATCTAAAGCCATCTTTTGAAGTCAGTGTGTATTAGCCGCATGGTATTCAGCTGATGGTGGCTCTCTTTGAAGCATCTCACTAAAAGTAAATTATGGGATAATTATTTCTATGTATGTATTATTTGGACTTTTGAAAAATAACTTGAGTAACTTGTATAGTTATTTTTATAATATTTTTCTCTGCCAAAAAATGTCTTGTTTTTCGTGGAATGGCACATAATATTTTATACGAATATTGTATGCAACATTCTATAATTTCTTTCTATTCTAAAAAAAAGTAACTAGTGCTGCTGCTGCCGCCATAATTGAATTTATTGTGACCTTTTTACTTTCTTGGGTTATCCCCCCACTAAAACTATTTTCTATAAAAATATGGAAAGTGAAAGTTTTGTCGATAAATATGGGATAAACACATTGCAGCAGACAGTTTTTAAATATTGAGTTTTGATATTGCCATAAAGTTTTGTGTAAAACTACTGAGGGACTTCCCATGTTCCAAGAAGCCTAGGGGAAGGATGTGTTTAGATGGCACGGAAGAGAGGATGTCCCCATCAAGTTCAGAAAATGTGGCTAAAATGTAAATAATGTCGGATGAGTGTCCGAATGATTGGGACTTGGATTGTGCATCCTAGAAGAACTTGAAATGCAAAAAATTTGTAACAAGCTGGTTCCAGCACATCCTTCAAAGAGACCCGGCAAAATACAACATTACAAGGGTGCCCCAAACATCGTACTTACCTTTATCGAGTTTGCTGCTTAATAGACACAATGACTCTGAATCGACTGAGCTGATTTAAGACTTCTGTCAGTATTATAATGGTGCTTATCCCTGCATTCGAAGAGGTGTCCTAACGAAAAAAAGTTTGAAATTGTTAGTTTATAAAAATTTGAAATCTTAAAATTCCGATGAATGTGTGTGTGTTTCTGTTTTCAGTGTCAAAGAGGGTGTGTTTCGCCAGTATCGTGGATCTCGTGACAAAGACGCCTTCTTCAGCTTTGTGGAAGAGAAGAAGTGGCAGTCTGTGGAGCCAGTGTCCAGCTGGAAATCTCCCCAGTCCCTCCAGATGTCCACCCTCGCCCACTTCTTCAAGCTGTCTATGCTGCTGAGGAGTCTGCACACCAGCCTTGTCCAGGACTACGGCGTACCCTACTGGTGCTCCTACATCCTCTTCGGTCTCATCACCATCGCTCTCGGGACCCTGTTGGGACTGGTAACTAACTTCATTATCATTTTCGTTAGACACAATGCCTATTTCTAGGATTCATTTTACTGCTGGAAATGTTCAAAGTTAAATAAGAATGTCCCCCCTTACTTTCAATTTTCACACTCATTCTTTACTGATTTTTGTTGGTTTAGAATATATATTCAAACTCAATTCAAGAAGGTCAATAATTTCTGCAGAATTGTGGAAAAAAAAGATCTGCACTGCGAAAAATAAAAGAGAATTTTGTCAAACAATCCATGAATAAAATTGCAATTTCTGGTCAATGACTTGACCAAAAATGGCTACTTTCATCAAATAGTCGCGGAAAAACTCAAGTTCCTCGTTTCATCAAAAGGTCTCATAAAAATTTTTTTTTTTAATTCCAAATTTTGTCAAACATAGGGTAAGACGGGGTACAATGAAACAAAATTTATTAATTTTTTTTTCCTATCCACAATTTTGCATGCACAAAAATATAATTAATGCATATTTTTAATCTTGTATTTTCCCCATCTAAATAAATTTTTATTGCGTTCTAAACAATATCTTTATGCTTGAAAAATAACAAAAAATAAATGTCTTACAGTGTTTCATTGTACCCCGTATGCCGGGGTACAATGAAACACTCCAAATGATGGAAGCAATTTTCACCTCAGTATAGTTTATTTTATGAAAACTGAGACAAATACAAAAACAAAACTTGATTAATAAGGAACTTGATAAAAATATTATAGTCTAAGATGAAAAATAAGTAAATTCTATTAGTTTAAGAATACCTTTCATTTTATATTAAATTGGCTCAAGTCAGTTTCAAAAATTAGCATTTCTGCTTATATTTCAGCTGCTCCTGAAGGAATATGGGGTGGTAGTTTCAACACAATGAGTTTTTTTTTTAAATGTAAGTTTCTAAAAAAAAAAAAAAAAAAAAAAAAAAATTAAAACTAGGTTGGCGTCTTTTTATATCAAGTACTTCACATTTGACTTCATTTAAGTGTATGATTTCTCCAACGGTATATATTTCCTTATGTTTCCATTTATACGGATACTGCTTGTGCCATACATGTTATGTGTGGATATCTCATTCTTAGTACCTTCACCTTGATGACCAGCTGGACCTGGAAAAAAAATCTGGATCATCATCAGAGTCTGTAGCAGGCAGAGTTTGTTTTCAAAACAATCCCTTCTTAGCTTTTTTTCTGTTTCTATTTTTTAATTGCTTAACAAGAGCATTTTTACTGACTTGGCTAGAACGAAACTCTTTGTTTTCCTACTCTTACTTCTAATATATTCTATTTACTACTTTTATTGCTATAATAAAACATGTTTCATTGTACCCCATCTGCAAGTGTTTCATTGTACCCCGCACTGAGGTTACTAAATAAAAATTTATTTTCAAACTTCTAATATTTATTTTTTTTAGTTTGGTTTTGGAGGTATGAAGACAACAACCCAAAGATAACAATGTATAGAAAAAATAATTATTACATATACCAACAAGGAAAAAGAAACAAAATTACTTTTAGTAAAGAAAGTTACTTTCAATGGTGTAAAAGCAATAATCTTCTATTGCTACTGTTGTAGAAGTGTGAATGTATCCAAATCACATCAGTAATTGGAACATATACAGTAAAATCTGTCTAAGGCGGAATCGATTAAGACCGAGAAAATTTTCTGCCGTAGACAATATTCCGCCTTATGCAAATCAGTAAAAGACTTGCGTATTTTTTACGTTTGTAATCTTCAGAACCGTTCTTAACGTGAAATATTATTTACTATAAATATTTTTGGAGTTCGAATCTCAGCAAAACTATTGCTTCCCAACAAACAAATGGTCTATTATTTTCACACCATAATAGTGCATACATATATTCTTTTTTTTTTAAACAAATAATACAAGAAAAACATGATTTTGCACATGTATTTATTTATTTAATTTTTTATATATATAGAGAGAGTTTTATGTATGAGATTTTGCATTTTATGAATTTAATGAAAAGTATAAAAGTAAAAAATGTACAGATTTTTATTTGTTCAATCGGCATTTTCTTTTTATTTACAATTGTTTACAGTTTTTCACACAAATAAACTCCTATTTTTCTCAGCAAAATGTATTAAAATACGGTGTATAAAATTAAACTATACTATTCTAAATTATATTTTTTTTTCAACTATCCTAATAATTTGAAAAAAATTATGGTTTTTAAATCTTTGTTTTTTAAATTTTAAATGTATGACTTTTTTTAAATCTCGTAGTCTTTTATTTACAGTTAGAATATAGGTCTGTAATTTTTTTTTTTAATTTTTATTATAAGGGTAATAAAAAAATAAAATAAAAACGCATATTTTAAATGTAACACTGTAAAAAAACAGAAATCTGTGTTAAAAATTGTAAATAAATAGAAAATGTTGTCGGCTAAACAAATGGAAACTGCATATTTTCTTTTACTTTTTATTAAATCCGCAAAAATGCAAAATTTCATAAAAATTCTTTTGCTGTAAAAAAATGAATGAGCAAAAATCTGTTTTCATTAATATTTGTATTTTATATGTATTTATTTATATGTATTTGATCTATTAATCAGTTTTAAATTTTCGTTTACTGAATGTTTTTTTATTTTAAAAAAAATCCTTTTTTTCCGTCTTATGGAAAAATTTGTTTACCGCGGGACCTTAAAATCCTTTCCGTTTCCGCGTTAGACAGATTCCGGCTTATGGAGCACGTATTAGTGTTATTTTCTATGGATTCGCCGGGACTTCAAAATGTTTCCGCAGTAGACAGATTTCCGGCTTACACAGAGTCCGCCTTAGACAGATTTTACTGTAGTTGTATAACATATATATAAACTGCAACTCTCTATGACAAATTTGATTGATTTTACAAGTAATGTTTCATTGTACCCCATGTTTCATTGTACCCCGTCTTACCCTACATAATCCCCAAAGTCCTCTATCAATATATACAGGGTGTTTCACAAAGGACCCCTACCTTTAAAAATCAATAACTCGGAAACAATGATAGATAGAAACATGAAACCAATGGTGTGTTTAATTTTTTTTTTAAAGTAAGAATCTGATACAGAAAAGTCAAATTTTAGTTACAAATAGCGCCGATAGATGGTGCTGCGATAAATAGGCTGTATCACATAAAAGTTTTTCAAAATGTGCACCTTTTACAGTGTCCAGACTTGTCGCAAATGCAGAATGAAATTCACAGTGACTCTCTGTAGTGTGTCACTGGAAATCGACACGCAAGCTTGACAAATAGCCTCTTCAAGCTTGTCAAGTATTGAAGGATTGTTCCGGTAAACAATCTCCTTTATTGTACCACACAAAAAGTAACTGCAGGGAGTGAGGTCGGGTGAATATGGAGGTTACTCCATGCCTTTTACCCTTCACTGTTGAATAGTTCATCAACACAATAACTTTATCATCGAAATATTCATCCAGAAAGTCAAAAACGTCTTGTGTACGAGGCGGATGAGCCCCATCTTGCATGAACCACGCTGTGCCTGGTCCATTGTCTAATGCTTGTTGAGTGGCAACAAATTGTTTCAAAAGCGCAATTGACCGCTCAGTCGTCACTGTTTCTCGCAACAAAAAGAGCCCCATAATGTCTTCGTGGCAGGTTGCACCCCAAACTGTAAGATTTTGGCTATAGAGGGGTCGTCCAATATGGATTTTCTGTTCCCCAAAATTGCCCATTGTGTCTCTTAACGACACCCTCCAGATAAAAATGGGCCTCATCCATAAACCCTATTCGACCGGCATCGAAACCAGAACCATCCATCTTCTCAAGTATGGCATTGAATCTTGTAAGGAAACATGTGTCATGTTTTCCGCAGGATTCTGTACATGCTGGATGGCCAGATTTTGGATTCAGCTGCGGACAGATTTATTCAGATTACACTCAATCACTGCAACAAGTGTCATTGAATTTCCAGGAGTAACAACGGAGTGGGTCATCTCTGACTAACGCATCGGCCACATTGCCTGTCTGTTGAAATTTTTTGAAAAGCTCGCGAATTTGTTTTCCTATCTGGGCCTCTTTTGACTCGAAAACTTCTCCTTGTGGCAGTCTGATTTAATTGGTGGGGTCAGATATCTTCTAATTAAATAAATATCTGCATGATGAAGTTTTAAAGTAATTAAAACCCTCTTCTAAAGCAACGCAAAAAATTTGTTAAAACTGTATTAGAATAAAACATCATCACAGGCACGTTATACTAAATCTAATTTGCAGAAACTTAAATTCATAAATAGTGCACAGAAACATTGACTGCACATAACAATAAAGACAACCTGCTACTCTATTAAAATACCCCCAAAATAAAGCTTATTAGCTACTCACATGCTGAACTGATTTATAACTTCCCAGGCTGCAAATACAATACAAAATTTGTATTATAATGTTGCCAAACTAATAAACGTGAAGGAACAAAATGACATCACAGAAAACAAGACATCAGAAAGAGGGTAACAGAAAATTAACTTCACCACCCAACCCCATGCTGAAAAAGGTAAACAAGCCTATACACTTGCTGTAAGTTAGGAAGAAACTTCCATTTTAGGCAGGTCTTAGCAAGTATAGTGTTTCTTTATAATTGAGATGACAAAAATGGTAAGTGACACAATAATCATTTTGAGAAAATGAACTGTAAAGACCTTTATGAGCATTGGTTGCCTCCTTTATCCATTCAGCATTATCTTCAATCATTGATTAATTCTTTTTTTTTTTTTTTTTTTTTTACCACCTTCATGATCTCAGCTCTTCAATTGTATTGTACTGTATTAGCTGATGTTGCGAAAATTTTCCGTTAAACTAGTTTTAACAGGTTTTACTGTAATGCTTGGGATGTCCCAATTTTGAAGCGCTTGCCCAGCTTTTTTTTTTCTGTCTCAGTCCCGTTTTTTGCAATGATAGACCTGGCAACACTATGTGAACCCGTTCCACAGAAAGAAAATTAAGAGTCATTGTGAACTGAAAAAAGAAAATGAGGGACAAACGCCTCGGTGCATGATTCTATTCAACGATCCCGAAATTCTGCTATTCAGAGGTTTTACTATTTTTAATAATTTTAAAAAATAGGTCCATTTTCCGATATAAAAGATATAATTGGTGTTAGAGATTACTTTTCATAATTGCATTAAAACCTAATTTACTTTCCTTTTATTTTGAGTTGTCGGTTGAAGTATTTTGGGTCAGGAAATTATTTTTGTGGGCTTGGGTCGGGTTGCAAGTTGACTTGAAAGGAAATTTTCAGGTCCTCTGATGTAGGTGGGATGATCCACGGTAGACGGATTCAAAGCTGAAGGACTTGATACACTTAATCTTTGAAATATTGCTGTGTATATCCCATAAACGTGCACATGAAATTTGTTATATTAAAAGCAATACGAAATGAAGATTGTCCCTTGCAGTCATGATCAAAATTGTACAGAATCTTTTTCTTATGTGGATTTGCCCATCTCTAAATTTTAGGCGACCCTTGAGGCATTTAGTATTAGCCTAAGTGCTATTTTTTTTTTCACCAGTATTCTTTGACTATAGTTATGAAACATGTACAGTTGGCAAAAAAAAAAAATAAATAAATAAAAAGGGCTCCCCATCCATTTTAATTTCTAAATTTTGACAGGAAGTAGCCAATCGACTGGAAATTATGCTTTCTTTCAATGATCGTCTTCCTATTGAAATTGTACCAATCTCTTCTTTATGAATGCCTCATTTTGACTTCAATAAATTTATCCAAATGGTCTGTTAGGTAGTTTATGAATTATGTAGGTTTAGAATTTTCAACTCCTGAAGTTCAATTTATTTGTAATTGTTGGTTTGAAACAGATTGCAATGCAGATAGTTTTTTAAGCATAAGTCAAAAACCACTTAGCAGAATGAACTGCAATATTGTATTTACATATTAGAAGCTTCTAGAAATCGATTTTTTTTTTTTTTTTTTTTTTTTTTTTATATAGGTTACAATTCTTATTCATATTGAAAATTTATTTCAAAAAAATATTTTTTCTAATTAACTTTCAGAAAAAAATATGAATTGTGAATTTTTTAATAGAAATCGATTTTTTAGGAACTTCAAATGTGTGAATCTAAAATGACAGATCATTCCTTCAAGTTATTTTTGAGTTAGGTCTAAAAAAGCATCTGTATGACACTATGTTTTGTAACGATTACAAATGAATTTAACATTAGTTCAAAACTTTTAATCTTAATAATTCCTAAACTACTTGCTAGAATGATTTCCCATTTGATATCCTAAGATAAAAGTCACCGAAAATGCCCAATAGGATGTTAAAATCAGGAAAGTTTCAGAATTAGGTACCATTTCAGCATGATGAATGGCCTTCTAAGCCTATTTTTTTAAACATAAAAAAAATTGGCTATTTCCATTTTTTATGTGGCACTTTAGAAATTAAAAGGCATGGAGAATTACTTTTTTTTTTCGACTGTATTTCTAACAAAATTTGTCTGACCTCCGATGATTCACCTTTACTTTGACAACAGTGTAACAATTTGAGATCTGTATGGGGAACAATTTTCAGATCCAAATTGACACAACAGTTAAAAGTTGGTACAAAAAACTGCTATTGGCCCGTACAAAAACTGTTGTTAGCCAGGCCAAAAGCTAAACACTCGTGCATTTCCTGTTATAAAAGCCAACATACCATGCTGGTCCAGTCTGTCTGCTATTTTCACATTTTTGGCCCATGCAAAAAATAATTGAAATCTGGGTAGACAGACACAGCTCAATTTCAACAACATTATTAATCTTAAATATCCATTATTTTACATCTAAAGTTACTCTTAAAGAATTTTGCATACCCATGCTTTGCTATGCCAAATTTTACAGTATTTTTCAGTGTTTTATGTATTCAAGCCATGATATGTGGATTAACAGTGTTAATGATACACACAATTACATACAAAAGCAGATTCAATAAAAAAATCAATGTAATTTTAAAAATGCTTTAAAAATGTCATAATGTAACAAACCAGAGGTGAGAATCTTGCACAGTTTGGTGGATCCACACTTAAAAAAAAAAAAAATCACCTAATCCCAACACCACCCCAAAATTTTCAAAATTCCTTTGCCTCCCCCAGCACATAAAGTATAAGATCTTTCAACTGTGTCTACTCTGATTGTTAATTTCTTGTAACACAATCATCTAACCACCCCCACCCCTCAAAGTTAACACTTCTCTTGTTCCGCCACTCATACCTGGTACACAAATTTTAAAACCTTTAAAACTCTCTCATTTATAATTTGTTTCTACCCTATTTGTTACTAATAAAAAATAATTTAAATTACGGCTTCCTACCAAAATTTCTGCCTATCCTTCTTTGCCTGTCCCCCAAGTTAAAAAAAAAAAAAAAATTAAAATCTGTAAAGCACTTTACTTTAAGAAACATTCGACTCTTTTTTTAACTTTGTTGGTACAATAAATAAATAATCATATAAATCCCCTGCCCTCCAAATTTTTCACTTCCCTAATTGTCCCTACCCTAGGAGGCAAAGTTGAAAGGTTTTAAAATTGAATTATTTTTGGTTAATTTCTTTAGAAATTTAAAACATATAAATATTTTACCTTTTATTTTAAAAATGACAAAAAAAAAAAAAAAAAAACCATGCTGTTTTATTGTTTACTTTCTTCACTAATAAAGGAGGAACATTACCAAGACATTACTGTGGGGGGGGGGGGGGGAATCTCATCCGATTGGGCCCCGCTCTGTCCGGCCCGAATCTAAAAAAGAAATTAAAGACCCCAACTTGTTCCTGTAAGAATGAAATTCTTGCTCTGCTTAACATTTCAAAAAATAACCTGAGTCTTCAGATAAAAATTAAGCCCTGACCGAGCTTAATGAATGAAAGTTTCAAGGAGCTCGGGCTTCGAGACAGGCCCTGGCTCATGGACACTTCATGATTCACACATGGATTATATTATGAATTCGCAAATTCTGCACAGATTTTCAGATTCTGTGGCGTCTGAACGGGGGTTGGCGAGCGTAGCTTGCAGGGGGCAGAGCCCCCTAGTACATACATATGAGAGTATACATACAATATATGTATATATATATGTGTGTGTATACAGTAAAACTTGGATATAACGCTCTTCCGGGGGAGCGGGCGAGAAGAGCGTTAAATGCGGGAGAAGGTTTTTGGCATTTTAAAATTGAGAATATTAGATTATATGCTTTAAATAATGCATGGAATGATTTTTGTGTATTATTTAAAATAGAAAATCCACAGCATAAGTACAAAAATGTTTCCTTCATTTAAAATATCACAAATTTACATAGTGTTTACAAAGTGTATTATTATTTCAAATCAGAATAAGTAAAAGAATTGTTAGCATTAAAACAAAAGCTACAAAATACATTTAACATTTCTAAATAGGAACCTTTATCCTTATATTAAACATAAAATAAAATTATGAAAGAAACTAATAATATATATATTTTTTAATGTAACATTTGTATTCTTGAGCACTACTATGAGGACTGTACACTTTTACTTACTGTTTATTCTGTTTTAGAGAAAAACTCTTTGAGTTTCGTCTGACGGGTGGACGGACGACCCCATAAAAGAGCATTTTCTGCTTTGTTTATGTGTCTTAATATATCTTCATGTGAAGCGGCAGTATCTACTGAAGCAGTGTATAGGCGGATAGTACTAAAAGCTTCCATTACTTCAGCTATTGTTGGGATGTGCTCTTGAACATCGCCATCAGGGTCTTCTTCTTCTGCGGTATCCTGTACGGTGTCCCCTATAATGCTCCTGACGTTGCTTGTGATAACTTCTTTATCAATCTTAAGATAGTTCTGAAGGCTTTTCTGCAAGATGCTCGCAAACAGCTGTCGTCTATAGGATCCGACCCCTCTTCAGCCCCATGCATATCATCACCGTTATGAAGCCTGCCTTTTTAAAGCAATTTTGAATTATTTTAGGTTCGATTGCATCCCAAGCAGCATTAAGGTCAGGGTTGTAAAAAACCCGGGTTTTTTGTTAAAAACCCAGCCCGGGCAGGTTTTATTAAAAAACTGTGGTAAATTGGGTTAAAATGCCAAAATGTGGAATATAATTCCACCTTCCTCCCAAATAATAATCTTCAGGGTTGCAACTGTATAAGGAAAACTGGAAAAAGTGAGGGAATTTAAAAATGAATATTAAAAACAAGAAATGTTACTAAATTTTGATACTTTGCAAAATTTATCCTGATCTCAAATACAATCTTTGTGAACACTTCGTATTCTAATAGATGGGAATGACTTCATAGATAAAGAATAATAATAAAGATCTCAATATTTTTCTCAGTTCTTAAAATATATATATACTAGGGGGCTCTGCCCCCTGCAAGCTACGCTCGCCAACCCCCGTTCAGACACCGCAGAATCTAAAAATCTAAAAACACACTAATCTGATGGATTTTAAAAATATTAGAGAAGATTGAATTATACTGAAAAAAAGCTGTGCAGATCTCCCTGTCAACGGGTTTCCATTCAATTACCTTTGATTGCAAAAATTTAAGGGCGAATCAGTTGCTGTTAAAACATCCAATGGTTGTTTTGGTATTTGATTAAAGAGGATCAGTTAAACATTTGAAAAGAAGCTAAAATAAAATGAATTAAGTATGCAGAGTCTTTGTCTCCCGATATTTTAAAACAATCTCTATAACAATAGCCTAAATCATGTGACTATCATCAACAGTTCCGGGCGGAACACTTTGCTTTTTATACTCTAGGTACCATTTTGATACTTTAATGTTATCCAGGCACAGGTGATAAGTCGCCAAATATTATTCTATCCCCATCATTTCATCTATATTATATAGTTCAAGTCATCAAATGCCATAAACAAATACGATCTGATCCCTTCGCCTTTCATATGAAGGTTTGGCACAAATGTCATATTGCCGCGATTTTTTTCCGACGCCAATTTAGGGAAAGCATCAATAGCATAAACAACAACATCCAGCTTACCATATCAAGCAAAATAACGATACTTTGGCTCCAGTTAAGTACCCATTATGTATATGACATTGGCGTCAGAAAACAATCGCGCCAATATGGAACCGTATATGACATCCGTGCCGAAAGTTTTCCATTTTGATTAAAAGATCAATTATTTTTTTCGTATAAAACTACATAAAAGTTGCCATGGCCGCAAATAATTCTTTCGCGCGCCAGCCAGGTAAACCAGGCTAGCCAGGTGCAAATCTCGCCAATATCTTTTTTTCAACTCGCCAGTTAGAATTTTTTTTTATTTTTCGAGTGGTAAAATAAAACATTGATTTGAAGTTGAAATTAAATGTCATGGTTTGTTACATAATTTAATATTTCGCCAGATGTCATATATGCACCGCAGGTTTGGCATTTTTTTTTAAATGAAAATTTGGCGAAAACCTGGTTTTCGAATACCAGTTACATATGTATTTTTGATACTACTTAGTTATCCCGTCGACCAAAAATCTATCGCCAAACTATAAGATTAAATGCTAATCTTATACTATAATGCGAGCAAAAATTGTGTGTGTAATGGTAATTTTGTATTTTACCATTTTCGGGCATGATAAGACCATTGGGCTAGGTCACGTGTTCGAGAAAATTCGATTAGTGTGTCATTTTGTGTCGTAATGGGTCAAGGTCAAGCTAATTATATCTAAAAAAACGGCTGAATCAATTTTGACCAAATTTCACATCTAACCGTTTTTCGACACGAAGAAACTTTTGGGCTAGGTCACATGTTCGAGAAACTTCGATTAGTGGGTCATTTTTGGGTCACTGTGGGTCAAGCCAATTTTATCTAAAAAACGGCTCTACCGATTTTCACTAAACTCTATATTCTACAGTTTTGGATTACGAGAAAACTATTGGGCTAAGTCACAAGTTCGAGAAAATTCGATTAGTGGGTCATTTTTGGGTCACCGTGGGTCAAGCTAAGTTTATCTAGATAACTTCTTTAACGATTTTGACGAAATTTTGCACCCTACTGCTTTCAGGCACGAAAAGACCATTGGGATGGGTCTCGTGTTCGAGAAAATTCCATTAGAGGGTCATTTTGGGTCATAATTGGTCAGGGTTAAGTTAATTATATCTGGCTGAATCCATATCAACTCAGGCAGGGGGGGGTTACCTTCATAGTCTCAGAAGTTTTTGAATTGAACATATGTTAAAATTTAAGAAGAAGTAAGATACTTGTATATTTTCATTTTGCCCAAAAAAATTCCTGGTCCGATATACAGGCCGTCAAAGATGACATCCCCGGCATCCTTTCTCATTCGCGATCTTCGATAAAAATTTTAAAGTGCTCTGTCTCTAGAACGGTGCAAGATATTTTGTTGCGGTTTATTTTATTTTAAAGATAATATTCTTCTGTTTAAAATTATATACCCAATTTTGAAAAATGTATTCAACTTTTCTTGTGGCAGCCTTTAAAAAAAAAAAAATTTTTTTTCAAAACAAATTTTTTTTTCAAAAATGCCAATCCCAAAAATTTTGATTTTTTTGCTGTTGATCAATACCATTGGGAACTATCTTCACTGTAAAGGAGAACTTCCACTTTTGAGTTTAACAAATTTTAGAAACATTTTAAAAATTCAGAGAAGTTTACAGGAACTGTATATATACAGTTCCAGTAAAAGTCACTGAATTTTTGCTTATTTGTATCATATTTGTAAGGATAAGCCTACTATATATCCTAAACAAGTTAGAAATTGCAATATCAAATGTGGCAAATGAGGTGCGTGCGTACTATAACTAGTTTTATAAATATTCAGGTCTTGGTGCAATAAGTTACACTCTTGGGCAAAAAGGCCATGAATACAAAATTTATTATGATTCTACATATTAAATTCAGTAATACGGAAGTAATATGAATTCATCTTAAAAGGACTTAATCTCCATGGCAACCAAGAATCATTACCTATCATGGTATATCATTGAATCAATTATGTATTATAGGATTTTTAAATAGAATGAAGAAAACTTTTATTAATGTCTTTTATGTTTTAATTTGATTTTCATAGCATTTGAAGTGATACATACTTTATTTTCAATACCGAACATAGTAAAACAATCTCAATAACATATATCAATTACACAGCAATACAAATTATATTAATACAAGTTAGAGTTCAGACAGATGGGCAGACAAATCGAATCCATAAAGACTTTCAACTATGTTGGAAATTGTTAAAAATACATAAATAGGTCGGAATTTGACTTTTAGAAATTTATGTCAATTGATGGAAGCATACTTGAATACTTTCATACAACCCCGTATTTTACCTACTATCTTTATATACATGCCACTATTTAGCTAATATTTAATTAAGATTAAAACATCCTTAAAACCAGTGAAATCAGACTTTCAGAAATTATCATCCATAGACGGCCATGCATCTAATTCTTTGCGTGGACCTGTATATGATTTTATCTATATTCTCCAAACATATCTTAGTATACTAAATGTAGTTCAGTGTAAAAATGCATAACTCATTTAAAAATCACCTTTAAGCTACTTTCATTCATACTCAGTAAACCCTTACGATTTCTTTTGTGTAGCCCTGTATATGATCTACAGCCTTTATACACACAACGTAATATGGAAATATTTAATTAAACTTGAAAACTCATATCGCAACTAAAAATGTACCTCTAGCAATCATCGCTAATGTACAGTATTTCCAATGAGGTAAAGTATCCGAAATCTTTTGTGTCTCCCTGTAAACACACTATGCACTTTCTATGACACAGGAAGTAATTTTTTGTAAACCTCTGCAATAAAGTATGTATCACTTCAAATGCTATGAAAATCAAATTAAAACATAAAAGACATTAATAAAAGTTTTCTTCATTCTATATAAAAATCCTATAATACATAATTGATTCAATGATATACCATGATAGGCAATGATTCTAGGTTGCCATGGCGATTAAGTCCTTTTAAGATGGATTCATATTACTTCCATATTACTGAATTTAATATATGGAATTATAGTAAATTTTGTATTCATGCCTTTTTGCCCAAGAATGTAACACTTATTGCCCCAAGATCTGAATATTTATAAAACTAGTTAATACTATGCACGCACCTCATTTGCCACATTTGATATTGCAATTTCTAACTTGTTTAGGATATATAGTAGGCTTATCCTTACAAATATGATAAAAATAAGCAAAAATTCAGTGACTTTTACTGGAACTGTATATATACAGTTCCTGTAAACTTCTCTGAATTTTTAAAATGTTTCTAAAATTTGTTAAACTCAAAAGTGGAAGTTCTCCTTTACAGTGAAGATAGTTCCCAATGGTATTGATCAAAAGCAAAAAAATCAAAATTTTTGGGATTGGCATTTTCGGAAAAAAAATTTTTTTTGAAAAAAAAATTTTTTTTTTCAAAAGGTTGCCACAAGAAAAGTTGAATACATTTTTCAAAATTGGGTATATCATTTTAAACAAAAGAATATTATCTTTAAAATAAAAAAAAACGCAACAAAATATCTTGCACCATTCTAGAGATAGAGCACTTTAAAATTTTTATCAAAAATGGCGAATTGGAAATTATGCCCGGGATGCCATCTTTGGCGGCCTGTATCTCAGGCCAGGAATTTTTATGGGCAAAACCAAAATATACAAGTATTTTATTTTTTATTGAATTTTAACATATGTTCAATTCAAAAACTTCTGAGACTATGAAGGTAAGATTTTTTCTTTGGCTGCCTGAATTGACATGGATCATACCATCTAGAGAACGGCTCAATCGATTTTGACTAAATTTTGTATCTAACCATTTTCGGGCACTAAAAGATCATTGGGATGGGTCTCGTGTTTGAGAAAATTCGATTAGTGGGTCATTTTGGGTCATAATGGGTCAGGGTCAAACTAATTATATCTAGAGATCGGCTCAATCGATTTTGACGAAATTTTGTATTTTACCATTTTCGGGCATGATAAGACCATTGGGCTAGGTCACGTGTTCGAGAAAATTCGATTAGAGGGTCATTTTGGGTCGTAATGGGTCAAGGTCAAGCTAATTATATCTAAAAAACGGCTCAATCGATTTTGACCAAATTTCACATCCAATCATTTTCGACACGAAGAAACTATTGGGCTAGGTCACATGTTCGAGAAACTTCGATTAGTGGGTTATTTTTGAGTCACTATGGGTCAAGCCAATTTTATCTAAAAAACGGCTCTAACGATTTTCACTAAACTCTATATTCTACAGTTTTGGATTATGAGAAAACTATTGGGCTAAGTCACATGTTCGGAAAAATTCGATTAGTGGGTCATTTTTGGGTCACCGTAGGCCAAGCTAAGTTTATCTAGATAACTTCTTTAACAATTTTGACGAAATTTTGCACCCTACTGTTTTCGGGCACGAAAAGACCATTGGGATGCGTCTCGTGTTTGAGAAAATTCTATTAGTGGGTCATTTTGGGTCATAATGGGTCAGGGTCAAACTAATTATATCTAGAGAACGGCTCAATCAATTTTGACTAAAGTTTGTATCTAACCATTTTCGGGCATGAAAAGATCATTGGGGTGGGTCTCATGCTCGAGAAAATTCGATTAGTGGGTCATTTTGGGTCAAGGTCAAACTAATTATATCTAGAGAACGGCTTGGTCGATTTTGATTAAATTTTGTATCTAACCATTTTCGGGCACTAAAAGATCATTGGGATGGGTCACGTGTTCAAGAAAATTCGATTAGTGGGTCATTATGGGTTAGGGTCAAGCTAATTATATCTAAAAAATGGCTCAAGACATTTTCACAAAATTTTTTAATATACGGTCGTTTCTGGTCATGAGAGGACCATTGGGCTAAGTCATATGTTCGAGAAAATTCAATTAGTGGGCCATTTTGGGTCACAATGGGCCAGGGTTAAGCTAATTGAATCTAGAAACCTGCTCAAAACATTTTGACCAAATTTTATATTACGTATACCGTTTCTGGGCATGAGAAGAGAATTGGGCTAAGTCACATGTTCGAGAAAATTCGATTAGTGGGTCATTTTGGGTCACAATGTGTCAGGGTCCAGCTAATTCTATCTATAAAACGGCTTAAACGATTTGGAATAAATTTTGTATTCTATCGTTTTTGGGCTCGAGAAGACCATTGGGCTAGGTCGCATGTTCGAGAAAATTCGATTAGCGGGTCATTTTGGATCACAATGGATCAGGGTCAAGCTAATTGTATTTAAAAAGCGCTTCAAAACATTTTGACATAATTTTGTATAATACCATTTCTGGGCATGATAAGAGTATTGTGCGGGGTCGCATGTTCAAGAAAATTCAATCAATGGGTCATTTTGGGTCATAATGAATCAGCATCAAGCTAACTGTATCTAAAAAACCGCTCAAAAGATTTTGACAAAACTTTGTACTACACCGTTTCTGGACAAGATAAAACCATTGGGCTGGGTCGCATGCTCAAGAAAATTCTATTAGTGGGTTATTTTGGTGATAATGGGTCGGGGTCAAGCTAATGGCATCTCAAAAAGGTTCAAACAATTTCGGCAATTTGTTTTGTTATACCGTTTCACAGTACAAAAAGTCCATTGAAATAGCTCACATCTGTCAATGAATTTCGGTTAGTGGTTTTTTGAATCAACGTGGATCAAGCTTATTTTACCCAGAAAACGACTAACGATTTTCACTAAATTTTGTATTCCATCTTTTTCAGGCTCGAGAAGAGCATTGTGATGGGTCGGATGTTCGAAAAAACTCGATTAGTGGGTCATTTTGGGTCAAGATGTTTCATGGTCAAGCTAATTGCATCCAGGCATGAGATTCTTCCGCGGATCCGTGATTTTCCGCTTTTCTGTCATTTTCTTCTTTTTTCCGTTTCTCGCAGGTGCGATTTGTTCCGAAATTTTAAAAAATCGGTCATCAATCCGAAAATTCGGACATAGGATGGATCTATAGATCTCGGAAAAAACCCAAATTTCGTCGAAAGGTCGCGTAATAAACGTGAACTATGTCAAAGGATAACTGGAAAAAATAGGAATTTCGTCAAAGGATAGCGGAAAAAACGCGAATTTAGTCAAAAGATCGCAAAAAAAATGCCTATTTCGTCAAAGGATCGCGCGAAAACGCCAATTTCGGGAAAAAATGCAAATACCGTCAAAGAATTGCGAATTTCGTCAAAAAATAGCAGGGAAAATGCAAATTCTGTCAAAGAATCGAGGAAAAAACGCGAATTTCGGCAAAAGATCGCGGGAAAAACTCGAATTTCGTCAAAAATAGTGAAAAAAAAAAAATGCAAATTTCTGCGAAAAATAGCGGAAAAAAACGCCAATCCTGTCAAAGAATTGCGGGAAAAACGCGAATTTCGGCAAAAAATCGCTGAAAAAACGCGAATTTCGGCAAAAGATCGCGGAAAAAACGCGAATTCTGTCAAAGAATCACAGGAAAAACACTAATTTCAGCAAATAATCGTGAAAAATTTGCTGCAACATTATTTTCACCAAATTCTTAGTGACAGGTTAAACATTAGCTTGCCATATTTATTAACTGATGTTTTGAGGGAAATCTTGTTAAAATATGACAACTAGCTAAGATTGCTGTGTAAAACAAAACATCAGAAATATGAACTTAAAATAGAAACTTTCAGTATAGAATTACTTATAGTATTTGCATAAACTATTGATTCTTAGCCCTCCCTCCCATCCTCCCGAAATAAAGCCGCATTTAAACAAAAGTTGACAATTTTATTGCGAATAAAATAACCTTATTTAAAATAGCATGCATTCAAATGGCGCTATTTTAAATATTTTCTCATTTTCCCGTTTCACGCGCTTTTCCTCTTTTTTTTATCTTTTTGCAATCTCATGCCTGATTGCATCTAAAACAGCAAGAATGATTCAGTGGGAAAAATATATCGAGATAAACAGAAAGCTAATTTTGACCGAGCTTAGCTCGGTCATTCCTGCTAGTAATGGTTGATCGTAAATGTCACATTCACTTGACTTTTAGCAAGTGACACGTGTTTACGTCATCAAGTGATTTTTATTTCGACGCTTTATTTGTATATTTATTAATGTTATACTAATTTATTTGTTCTTTCGTTATTTAAAATAAAAATTTTGTCACTCTGTATAATTTGGTGAGTGGTTTGGCGATTTATATAATTTGCAAAATTGATTGACGGAATAATTATGTTGTACCGTATTTTTTAATTATTTTCTATTATTTTCAAAAGGAAATAGCAAAAAAATAATTAATAACTATAGAACAAAATAATTTATATAAATTTTAAAAAAGAAATAAAAGTAAATAAACATTTATTATTAAATAAATAACAATAGCCGGGTTACCATGTCAATCAAAATAATGCCATTTTGGTGCCAATTAGGCACCCCGATGTGTATATGACCTAATATTTTTCGTTTCATTTCGTTTAAAAAAAAGAAAGAAGTGAAAGCCATTAATTTGTTTCAGTTTTAAATGAAAGTTTTGTATTAAATAAAATTATAACGAAATACAAAAAAAAAAAAACGTTCTTTGCATAGATTTAAGGAAGGCCAAACTGGTCGCCAAATTAATTTAAAATAATAACCTTTTCTGAAATCTGAAAAAAAATATCTGTTATGATTAAAACTTGAGTTGCCATCATTAGAAAAAAGTATTTAAAATTAGAAAAAAATTAATATTTCGAAAACTAATTCGAATTTAAAAATTCTAACACCAGTTTTGAGATCTGTGGATCAATACGGATTTTTGGTGTTAATTTCGTCGCAAAGTATTCCATGTTTTAGGAGAAATCACTGTGAAACATAATCAGTTGTTTAATCAGTCGTTTCATAGAATCGTTACATAAATTCGTTTCATAATATCCGTTTCATTAGGATTTTATATATATAGGGTAGATATATGATCCCTTTAATTTAAATAGCAAACAAATTTTAAATTGCAAAGCTATCAATTGTACGTTATTTAATAATAAAATATAAATTTAACTTAAAAAAAACTTGCTCCTTTGAAATTATTATAAGATTAGCAAATGTTGATAAAAAATATCTTGCAACAAAAATTTTTCTCATATGTATGTACATGGTGTCCACTCTCTTAGCGGTGTTCAATGGCTAATTCCTAAACTGTCAGTCATAAACATATAGTTCCATAACAAAAATGTTTTAATTTGAGGCAAAGAAATATTTTAAAAGTGATTTGGGTCAATAAAAACATTTCTTAAAAAATTACGAAATATAAGTTTTTATACAGACCCCGGTCCTATAAGTTATATTTAATAAAATTTTCCTATTACACTGACAAGACACACAAAAAAAGTCCCGTTCATGTAACACTAAAATTGACTGATGCTTTCAGGGGTCATATCCTAAGCGTTTAAAGTATTCGAAGAATTTTTTATGTGTATCTACGCTTTGAAAAAAATAGTACAAGTGTTATGATTGAGTTAACTTTTATTAAGTTGCAGATTGGCTAAACTTATTGTATTTTAACATATGTTTTATTTTGTAAGGATTTGAGACTATTTCTTTTAATAAATATTAAGTTATTTTATTTAACTTCAACGATCGTATGTATGTTTTCCCAGTTCAAAATTTGTACTCGAAATTTAACTCACTTTCAAATATCCGATCGAGATTAAATTTTAGATGTATACTGACGTAAATTTGATGATAATCTAATATTATTATGATTTTCGGTGGTTATCATTCATACTTATTTTACAGGATAACACAAAAAATTTCGGATAGATTACTGCCAAGAAGTTTAAGAAAAAGTTTTAGATTAGATAACACAAGACTGCGATGGTTGTGTTTTTTTTTTTTTAACTTTTATGTATTTTTTAGCACTGAATCCGAGAATTAGTACCTTAATTTTTAACCATCATATCAGGATGTTTTGCAAATCATAAATTGTCAAAGTTAAAAAATAACAAAAATCAAATACTATAAAATGGAGGAGATGGCTGAGTTTTTTAACTTTTGATAATTGATTTTTATGTGCTTTTAGCACTGAATCTGAAAATGACCTTCATTTTTAACCATCACGTTATAATTTTTTTGCAAATGTAAATGCCAAAGTTAAAATATAGCAGAAATCTGATACTATAAAACAGATGTAAAACTTTTTTTATTTAATTTTCCTGACGTGATAGTTAAAAATGAAGGTCATTTTCGGATTCAGCAGCAAAAAATGATACTATTAAACAGATGTAAAAATTTTTTTATTTAATTTTCCTTACGTGATGGTTAAAAATGAAGGTCATTTTTGGATTCAGCAGTAAAAAGTACATAAAATAATTTAATAAATATAATAAGTTTAGTAAATATAATACTCTTGAAGCTAACTGAAAAGCTTAAATTTACGTTTTAAATTAAAAGCTAAAACGTTTTAAAATTATAGGGTTCCCAATTTAAAAGTGCAAGTAAATTAGTACAAATATATTTTCTAAGATTCAAAGAAGTGAATAAATAAAACAAAATAACCATAAACAACAAATACATCATTTGTTCCTTTCCAGAAATATATTTTTAAAAAACCGGGCTTTTTAAACGAGTTTTTTATAAAAAAAACCTAGCCCGGGCAGGCAGCTGGGCGGTTACCCGGTACCCACTACAACCCTGGTTAAGGTAGTTCATGGTGTCGAGGAGAGTTACAGAAGATCAACTACTTTTAATTTCCATTTCATGTAGAAATCGTTTCACTATACCTTTGCGATAATGTTGTTTTAAAACCTTTATGATCCCTTGATTCATTGGTTGAAGTACGCTTGTGGTGTGACGTTTGAAATATCTGATATTTCTTGGGGATCGATTGTCTACGAATAGTATGACATGCCTATTTTGCATCTCGACATCAAAATCAGAAACATATTTAATGAACTGGGGACCCGTCATCCAAGCCTTACGTTGATGTGCATAGTCACAGGGCAGTCGTTTGATGTTCTTGAAACAGCGAGGTTTGGCCGATTTTCCAATCACCAGAGGCTTGCATTTGTCGCTTCCATCGGCATTGGAACAAACATGTACAGTCACACGTTCTTTACTGAGCTTCCCTCCATAGCACTGCTCATTTTTTAATGTTAAGGATTTATCAGGTATTGCTTTAAAAAACAAATGGGTAAGTGTGATCACAGATCGCACAGAGGGTTTCGTTTAATATTCATTTCAAAACACTTTATCCTTTTGAAAAATCTGTTAGTTCCACATTTCGCAACCAGGGGCGCACTCTATTCTAAACAAATCTCTATCCGAACGAAACTCCGTTTTACATACTATCCATATATATATTAGTCGAAGGGATTGGGCCCATAGCACCCGCCCCTGGCAGTAAAAAGTGGAACTCAAATATGTAAGGCATGTTTGAATCCCATGACAAACATGTCAAAGGGATGTTGGCAAAAGTTGGAAAAGTGCTCCCTGGGTGAAAAGGGCGGAGGTTAGAAAAATTGCTTAAAATATACGTTAGAGCACGGAGGAGTAAATAATATAAGACTTTTTGAAAATTTTATGATTTGTCGTGTGGTCTGAGGTATTCAGCTATACGTATGCAAAAATTCATGTCTCCAACTTAATTAGGGGCTCTCTTAGAAAGAATTGCTTAAAATATATATGTGGTAGCTCAAAGGGTTAAACATAAGACTTTTTCAAGATTTTATAATTTGTCGCCTGGCCTCAGGTGTTCTGCTATAATAAGCATGCAAAATTTCAAATCTCCAATTTAATAAGGGGCTCAGTTAGGAAGAATTGCTTAAAACACGCATGTGGGAGCCCAAAGGATTAAATGTACGACTTTTTCAAATTTTTATGATTTGTCGCATGATGGTGTTCAGCTAGTATGCAAAATTTCACGCCTCCAACCTAAATAGAGTGTCACTTAGAAAGAATTGTTTAAAGTACATATGTGGGAGCCCAAAGGGTTAAATGTACGACTTTTTCAAAATTTTATGATTTGTCGTTTGATGTGGGGTACTCAGCTATAAGTATGCAATATTTCACTCCTCCAACCTAATTAGGGTTCACTTAGAAAGAATTGTTTAAAATACACATGTGGGAGCCCAAAGGGTTAAATGTACGACTTTTTCAAAATTTTATAGTTTGTCGTTTGATGTGAGGTGTTCAGCTATAAGTTTGTAAAATTTCACGCCTCCAACCTAATTAGAGGCTTACATAGAAAGAATTGTTTGAAATACACATGGGGGAGCCCAAAGGGTAAAATGAATAACTTTTTCAAAATTTTATGATTTGCCGTTTGATGTGAGGTATTCAGCTATAAGTATGCAAAATTTCAAATCTCCAATTTAATAAGGGACTCACTTAGAAAGAATTGTTTAAAATACACATGTAGGAGCTCAAAGGGTTAAATGTACGACTTTTTCAAAATTTTATGATTTGTCCTTTGATGTGAGGTATTCAGCTATAAGTATGCAAAATTTCACGCCTCCAATGTAATTAGAGGTTCACATAGAAAGAATTATTTAAAATACACATGTGGGAGCCCAAAGGGTTAAATGTATGACTTTTTCAAAACTTTATGATTTGTCGTTTGATCTGAGGTGTCCATCTATAAGTACGCAAAATTTCATGCCTGCAACCATTAGGGGCTCACTTAAAAAGAATTGTTTAGAATATACATGTGGGAGCCCAAAGGGTTAAATATACAACTTTTTGAAAATTTTATGATTTGTCGTTTGATGTGAGGTATTCAGCTATAAGTATGCAATATTTCACTCCTCCAACCTAATTAGGGTTCACTTAGAAAGAATTGTTTAAAATACACATGTGGGAGCCCAAAGGGTTAAATATAAGACTTTTCAAAATTTTATAGTTTGTCGTTTGATGTGAGGTGTTCAGCTATAAGTTTGTAAAATTTCACGCCTCCAACCTAATTAGAGGCTCACATAGAAAGAATTGTTTGAAATACACTTGGAGGAGCCCAAAGGTTTAAATGTACGACTTTTTCAAAATTTTATGATTTGTCCTTTGATGCGAGGTATTCAGCTATAAGTATGCAAAATTTCACGCCTCCAATCTAATTAGAGGTTCACATAGAAAGAATTGTTTAATATACACATGTGGGAGCCCAAAGGGTTAAATGTACAACTTTTTCAAAATTTTATGATTTGTCCTTTGATATGAGGTATTCAGCTATAAGTATGCAAAATTTCACGCCTCCAATGTAATTAGAGGTTCACATAGAAAGAATTGTTTAAAATACACATGTGGGAGCCCAAAGGGTTAAATCAGGCATGTCAAACTCATTTACCGCCGCGGGCCAAATTAAGCATTATATACTAAGCCGCGGGCCATATTTAAAAAAAAAGATAATAATATTACCATTCCGCAGAATAAAATTTCTCTGTACAACACGCAGTCCTGTTAAAGAAATTTTAACGCAAAGTTCCAACATTAAGAACGCAGAAAGTTTATATTAATTTTTCGAAAAAACACTCACAATTATTTTTATCAACCATAATAATAATAATAATAATAATAATAATTTGAATATTATAAATTGCGTGTATTTTAAAAATGGCTTGTACTCTCTAATCTAGATTTAGCATAGGCATAGCTGTCAATCTTCCGTGTTTTTTCAAAGTTAAAAATAAATATATTTTTAATCTGAAAATCTATTTAAAAAAACGTCATATATAATCGCTACTTTTTTTTAATTTCATTTATTAAATACATTTCCTGGTTCAAATTGTTTTATGTGACTTGAAAAATAACAAAAGATTGCATATTGTATTTAAAAAAATTAGTCGATTGGTGAATAATTACAGAAATTTGGAAACTCCGTATCCATGGTGCAAATATGGAATCGTGCTGAATTTTGATTAGCTGCAGTAATAAATTCTGAACAATAATTTGAACATAAATTATTAGAGGTGAGGGAAACAGATTAAACTGTTTCTTGAAATTCAAAAATCTTCTTTTGAAATCATTTTCAATACATTTTTAAAAAAAATTCCACTGTGATGATTTTTATTATAAAGCAATCCGATACGTCCCTGAAAAAACTCGACTGGTGGCAGGCACTAGGCAAAGGATAATTAAAAAAATGGAAAAGGATTCGCGGGCCACAGATAAATGGTCGGCGGGCCAGTTGTGGCCCGCGGGCCGCGTGTTTGACATGCCTGGATTAAATGAATGACTTTTTCAAAATTTTATGATTTGTCGTTTGATCTGAGGTGTCCATCTGTAAGTGCGCAAAATTTCATGCCTGCAACCTAATTAGGGACTCGCTTAGAAAGAATTGTTTAAAATACACATGTGCAGCCCAAAGGGTTAAATGTACGACTTTTTCAAAATTTTATGATTTGTCGTATGTTGTGAGGTGTTCAGCTATAAGTACCCAAAATTTCATGTCTCCAACATGTATAGTTTCTGAGAACGGGCTCTGTGACGGACGGACAGACAGACAGACAGAGGAACGAGACGAATAGGGATGAACGAAACCCTAATAAGCCAAATTCGTCGGCGTTAAAAATATCACAACTGGCATAATTTTTGATAAGCCTTGGAAGACTTGTTCTTTTTTCAAAATTCTGCATTTTCTATGTTCACAGCAGCAGATTCTCCACAAATTTTCTTGTGGGTTCGAAATCAGTCTAATCACCCATTAGACGGAGTAAAATCTTCAATTCTTAGCTTTTGGGCTACTTCGGCACCTTTTTCTTTAACTATGGATTCGCTGACAGGTATGTTACAGTCAAGAAACCACTCGTACATAACTTTTTCTAAATCTTCATATTTTCCTGCTTTCACTCTCTTTTACTTTGAGCCACTAATCGCAGCATTATTTTCAATATCTTTTCTGTTTTGAAGAAGAGTCCGAAGAGACGACGGCCCAATATTCATAGATAACGTAAAATCTTTCTGGCTCAGAATAGGTGATTTTTGGTCATAATTTTTTAGAATTTCTAATTTTTTCATAAGTGTCAGCGTCTTTCTTTTCATACTCTTAGCTTCCATGTTGGAGTCGGCAACGCTGCTACTTACTTATGTGTAAATGAAAAAAAGAGAAAACAGTTTGTGTGAAGTAAGAGACAGACAGGTACTGCTGAGATGGACAGCATAAATTCTTTTGTTCTCTGATCCCAAAGCGTAATATTCAGGATTTCTTTGCTCAAAGGACCAATAAAAAGCATGTTAAAAGCGAGGAATTCTTATGGGTATGGTTCAAGGGACCGGGACAAATGAGCGTAAAAGGCGGGAAAGCGTTTTAAGCAGTGAGCGTTATATCCAAGTTTTATTGTATATACATATATGTATGTATATTTATATAACGCTGGCGCCCGGCTAACCGAAAAGCACCAAAACTTTTATAGGAGCAAAAGCTATGCATAGGAATTTAAACATTTTTAGATCATTTTATACATTAGAAGTTTCCTATGTGCAGACTGCATTTATTTTTTTAATTTGACTCAAAACTTTTAATTTACTAGGGGCAGAGCGTCCTAGCAACTCAAATTAAAACAATTACACAAACTATCTTACGGAAGTAAATGACCAGAAAAGTTCATGCACCAACTTCATTACTTGTTATTAGCCAATTAAATCCTATGAAAAATTCCATTGTAGAATGCATCACCATGCAAAATGAAAATAAAAGTTGTTTTTACTCGTACATATCACATTATTCTATATTGTTATGTAATAACTAGAGAAACTATCACACTCAACACGATGAACTGTATTTAACACACACTTTATTATAATAATTCCACATACTAGAACTCAAAAACTTGTGATAACAATATCACCATTTCACAGCGCAAATTCAACTCTTCGAACAATGCACTCTCAAACTCAATTTTTTTCGCAGGTGGTACTGCTGCAGCATAGCTTGCGGACATAATCGCATGCATCGCTTGCGCTTGTACAGAACATTCCACCCCATGTTGCAATGTTACATTCAACTATTAAATTAAACAGTCATTTCAAATGTAACTATAAAATAAGCACACTATATCGATAATATTAAATAACACCTTGTAGGTAAATACATATTTTTGAAATGGGTCATTTGTATAATTTTAACAACTCTGACCCGTTTATCTTCATCAAAATAAATCTCTATTATTCTATGCAATGCCCCTTTTTGAAGCAGTAGATTTTCACCCTTAAGAAGTATACTAAATAAATTCATTGACTTTTGCATTATCTTTTTCTACCATCCACTCAAATGTCTGTTGCAAATTATTAAGATACTGTATATGTCCTTTCTTCCTAAAAATTTGAATTATTATCAACAGTTAGACAATCTAGTGTCAATTAAATTTGTCTCAGCAATAGCCAATTGGGCCTTTTCATAGTTATGTCATAGTGGATGCATAGTTAGTTCAATAGGGTCTAGTGGGGGTAAAATGGGTAGTCAAAAAATATTGTTTAATTTTTTAAAACTTTTTAAAGATATTTATAGTTTTCAAAATTATGTATGATTGCTTGAAGTTTAAGCTTTCTTCTCCTACTTTATTTTTGTTTTTATAGTTTTTTTCTATTTGAGTGGCAACAGTAAAACCGTTTGAGGACAATTTCATGCCACATATGGTCTGAATAAACTTCTTTCTGCACCTACTTTCTGCACCCACTTCTTTCTTCATAATATCTGATATAAACTCATTTATTTGACCTCATTTTGTTCATTGAGCACTTCTAATACTTTTCCAAATTACAAACAAGAAAATGTCTTTTGTTTTTATTGTTTTATCTTAAATCTTATAAATGGGGTAAAATGGGTATAGTGTTAGGCTTAACGTTTGTAAGTATTTTTAAGGTGTTATATAGAACTTTTCTGAATAAAATTCTTTATTTTACTGGAATTAGAATAGAATTAGTTTTAAAAATACTGTAAAATGTTTATATAATGCACATACAGGGCCGAAACTGGGGGGGGGGGGGGGGGGGGCAGAAAGGTCATGTGCCCCGGGCACCAAATGAAGATTTTGTTTGCCAATTTTTCAAGTCAGTGTTTACCATGGTATTGTTGAAATTATCCTGGCTGGGTATGCCAAAGCATAGAAGAATCTAAGGATGATATAGCATAAGGATCCTGTATAAGGCGGATTTTTTTTTTTTTTTTTTTCCGATTCCGTTTTCAAGATTTTAATGAATCAATATTTAACAAAGCAGATTATGTAGTATTACATGTATTTACGTCAGTATTATGTAGTTTAAATTTTAAAATAAGTCGGCTATTAGGAAATTAGTAAAATTTTCTTTGTAAATATATTTTGCTGGGAGGGGTGCAAAATATATGTTTGTTCCAGATGCAAAAAAAGCTAGTTTCGGCCCCAGTGCATTATTCTTGAGATCAGAAAGACTTGAAATTCATTGTATATAATTTAGTTAAATCATTGCCCACTTCTAGAAATATTCCTTTTCTAGATGGCATATCAGGTGCTGATAGGATTTGAAATTTTAAGAAGGGAGGGTCGAAAGAGATGGGAAATAGAATCAGAATTGTCGAGAAAAATAAGAGCAGTGTGGTTTTGACACATCCTTGCTTTCTCGACATCTATTAATCTGCCACACCTCCAAATAATCTTAGAATAAACTTCAGAGCTGAAACATAAGCATGTCCAAGCAATAGCAGATGAAGTTGTAACAAATGAAGACATTTAACTTAATGTCTGGAAGATATCCCCGAAGTAAAAATAGATGTATCTTTAGATGCATGATTGAACGTCCAATATTTGGGAAAAAAGACAAAGTGGCAAAACTATGGCTATTGAAGCAGATGAAACGTATGAAGTAAAATTCTTGGAAAAGTCCAAGATTGGTTGCGTTTTATGTTTTTCCTGATGCTGAAGACACTGGGGTACATCCATTCATTACTCTTGTGACCATTAGAGCAATTTTTCAGAAATACTTCCAATTATTTTATTATTAGCATAAAAATTGATATGATATCACTCACATAAAATATATCTAATTTGAAACAAAAAACATTTTACTTGTCTATATAATAAATCAGAATTTTATTACAAATTAGATATATTTTATGAGAGTCTACCTAATTTTTAACAAATTTTTTATTGATTGTATATATTTAATGGGAGTGGAGATGGTAGGTATTTAACTGGTTATTTCAATTTTATCCACATTATATTTTATAACTAAATAATTGGAAGTTTTTCTGAAACTTTGCTAACAGTAACAATGGACATTGTCATAGATTATATTGTAAAAAGAAAGCAGATAATAGAAACATTAAATGAATCAACATTTACATAATCTGGGCCATTATGCTTTTGATAAATAGACTTTTAACACTTAAAATGTAAAAGTGTGAGAATACGAGTTGAAAAAAGTGTAGCCAGAAAATGTTTTCATTTACACCCAAGCTTGATTCATAGTAAAACTTCTCATTTATCTATTAACTTAAATTCCATATTTAAAAAACATTTTTTAAGACTTATATAACATTGTTTTCCATATTATTTCATTATATAATCTCTGGTAAATCTATTTATACAGTATTCATTGTTAAACTTTTGTATACCCATTTTACCCCACACTATACCCATTTTCACCTGCGTGGGGTAAAATGGGTATACCAAACATAGATCTATTAAATGTTTTGTTATAGACATACTTTTGTAGCCTAAAAAATAAAAATTGTGTATTTCCATTCCAAGAATATGCAATGTAAAGAAAATACCAAAAAAAGTTTTAATTATTTAACATTTATGAGAAAATTTTAACTGAACATTTAAAAATAGTGAATTTTATACCCTTTTTACCCCACCTGACCCTAGTCAATGTTGGAAATAAATGATGCATTACCCTACATTTTGACGTGGTGACCCATTTCTTTTTTTCACTTTACTTTTTATACAAATATTGCTAATATGTCATACAAATGTTTCTTAGAGTAGATAAAGCATCCAATTTTCAAGCCTAAAAGAGGAAAATAAAAATGTAAACCAAACAATGATCTCTATTATAAAACCTTGAGCCGCAATTTGTGCAGAATTTTGCTGATTCAGTATTTATTCTTTCAAGTGTCAGTTGTTGAAGTTTATAATAAGATTTGTTTTTTCTCAGATGTGTAATAAAATATTTTTGCTTCTGTCTTTCGATTAGATTATCGTTTGCATTCTGGACTTGTTTTGCCGTTCAAGGACCGGAGAATATGAACCCTTGTCGAAAGGTCCTGCTCCCTACGCAAAGAAGGCTGAAAAGGTTCTCTCTCTTTTTTCGTCTTAAAAATAAGATTAACCAAAATAGGATTCTCATTTTTAAAAATCTATATTTCGGAGTGGATTCATAAAATTTGTACAGATACTTTTTTTATAATTGGGTTTGTTATGATATTTATTTTCAAAATGTCATTATGATAGATTCAGTCAAAACAGGTGTAATTGAATTTTTCAATTCTCTCTGTAGATAAAGTACTTTTGCCTCTGGGAATGACTAGTTTAAATGTAAAAATACGTGAATGTTTGACATTGCATAAGTGCTAAGTGTAAACCAACAGAGTGAAAAATGTCCAAGCCGTGAATCAAACAATCCGATTCTCTACCTTTTGAGCTACAAAGACAAGGAGGCCAAATCTAGCATCTCTCTCACCCCACATATCGCTAGGCTGCACAAGGTGGAAAATTCTTCACAAGAGTCAAACAAGTCAGCCATATGCGAGTGAAAGATCCCCGTAGCTCAAATGTAGCATTCAAAATTTAGAACCTGGAACCAAGGATCTGGGTTTAATTCCCGGCTTGGACATTTTTCACCCTGTTGGTTTTACACTTAGTTAGCAATGTGAAAAATTCACATATTCAGTAATTTCGACCGTCATTTCATTGCTAAAAATTAATTGAAAATTTAATTACAAATTATATATATATATGACTATTTTAGCCAAAAAATAAGTAAATCTTTTCCAAAGCTTGAGGCTAAATTTTTAACTGCAGAATTGTTGACTGAGAGAATTGTTTTCAAATTTCTCCCGCATTTATGAAATGATTTTCAATCAAAATGCATACATTTTCATGAAAGGAAAAAGATTTAAAGATCATTACTTTAAACTCCTCCTCATGATTGAGTGTAATTTTTTTTGTGTGTGTGTGTCGTCATAGAAAAGGAAGTAAATTATTTTGGCATCCTGATAAATCGCGCTAGGTGTTATTTTTCGGGGAAACCAAGTATTTATACTTATTTGTCTATCCAGAAACACTGATGACAAAAACTTATAAGACAGGGATATTTTAATCTTTTGTTTCCTATTCCAAAATGATGTGTGCATTAAAGTTTAGTTTTTTATTAGTTTATCAGTGTATATTAAAATCAAAGGTTAACTAAGATAATTTATAACTGAATTTTATGTTTCTAAAAATATTCTAATGATTATCAAATATCAAAATATCATATTCATTATCTAGCGACTAAAATTTTTTTTAACAAGTTCACATTGTAAACTAATTCTAACATTTCCTGTTGAAATAATCACTCAATTTTGCAATTATGGTTTTTACTTTCTTGATGAGACAATGGATTGTAGAATTTGAGAATGAATCAATGACTGTCTCAATTAATATTTTCTACATGAGCTATTGTTCTCGATCCATCGAGGAGATGGAGACTCATTTTTAATCAAAGTGCAAGATGAATAATAAGATACACCTCAGGTTGGTTGTGGATTTCATAGAGGAGCGGTAAAATTCAAATAGTAGCTAACATTTCTGTAAAAAGTACATTATTAATTTTTTTTTTATTCAATAGATGCATTATGAATTTTAATAACCCTCAATAAAAAAAAAAATCTGTTAGATAAAAAAAAAAATTCTCTTAACTAATCAGCTGTTTTAGAAGAATTATAGAAAACTTGAACGTTAAATATTTCGAAATTCACAATCATGGTTCATATGGAATGGAAAAAATGCTGATAAAAAAGAAAAAAAAGATTCATTTTAGAGTGCTGGAAAATTTTCAAAAATGTAATAAGTAGTTCCTGAACTTTAAAATTTCTAACATGCAAAAAAAAATCATATATTTTTATTTTTAAAAAAAGATATTCCCTCTCAAAAAAGGGGAATACATTTTCTCTCCTAAGCAGCTACATACTAGACATTAGTAGCTGGGAAGCTCGGCTCAAAACAGGCCCACACATTACCAGGAGGCCCAGTTAAAAAAAAAAAAAAAAAAAAAAAAAAAAAAAAAAAAAAAAATACCAGACTCTCACTTTTTTTTAGTTCAAAATTTTAACTTACAAATAATTTAACTCAAAAGTCTGAATTTGCTAGAATGCCTTTACGGGCATTCTCCTGTGTTCATTGAATGTTTTAAGAAAGGGGATGTGGCTCATTTCAGACACACAAATCAGGAAGAAAGGGTCTTTTCAAATTCTATTTCTTTCATTAAGTTAAAAATGCAATTTAAATTTAATTAGGTATTCAATATTTTACATTTTTATATGAAAAAGCATTACAAATGCATCATAAATTGTAATACTGTAAAAGAAATATAATAAAATACTATAAAAGCAAATACCATATAGATTTTTTAAAAAAGGTTAATTTATTTTCTAATAGAGTAAAGTCTGTTTATAACAGACTTTACTTCACTACTTAACTTTACTCTACAGACTTACCCTGCAATAACAAAGAAAAAAAAAAAAAAATCAAATCATTGTCGAACCTCTCTCTCTCCCCCTTCTCACACACACACACACACACACACAAAAAAAACAATATGTTTAACACGAAAACGCTTAATATGAAAAATCAGTTAACACGAAATGATATAGTGGTCCAGACAATATACTATGCAATTTAATACTTTTTTTTTCTTTTAACACAAAACAAAAATCGTTTAGCATGAAAAATTTCGTGAGAGATGTAGATTTCAATGATGAATCTGACAATGCAATCAACGATGTCATTCCAGCCGCCTCTGCTTCAGAAATGTAGAAAATAATTAAAAGTGCATGCAGTTATTTAGATGCGCTTTTGAATGGAGCGATGAATAAAACAATAGATGACCTCAAACAATTTTCAGACACTATGGGGCTGAAAAACACACTTAAAAAAAAATCTCATTTTTTTCCACCAAAAACAATTTTTTACTTGCTTTTTACCCTAATGGATGCAACCCACTAGTAATTTAACAGGATATTGAAATAAAATATGGGTGAGTTTTGTTCTTTTTTACTCATCTTTTAACTTGAAAAAAATGTTCAGTCCCTTCAGTTTTGTGCTAAACGTATTTCACTGTAAATCAAAATCATAATAATAATAAAAATATGCAATTATACCTTCTAAAATGAAGATAAAAGGATCGTTTGTGTTTCTGTTGGAACAGGCTTTGAAGTTTCCTAGTTATTTATGGTGGTGGGGGAATTGTTTTGTGTGGCAATGTGATGAAGAGGAAGCTTTTATCCGATGATGGTTTGCTCGTGAGCTGCTAAAAGTATTAGGAATTGTGGATCTCTGTTATATTGCCCTGTCACTTCCATCCACGTTTTTATCGACTACTTCTTATGTTTACTTACATTTACTTTATTCAATATCCTTTTTAGCTCACAGGCTATCAAAGTCTGAAAGCTAATGTGCCCGTCCGTTCTGTATGTATGTATGTACGTAACGCGATAACTCTTGATAGAAACATCCGATTTGCTTCAAAATTTTTTCCTAGGTTCATTGTGATTGCGCGCTTCCCTGATTAGTTTTGGGAGTTCATTGGTTAAGGATAAAGGGGGGGAAAACGGGGTTAGTCACCCCCCTTAATTCAGAAAAATGGGTTTTTCATGCAGAATTATTCGATTTGCTCCGAATTTGGTATACCGGTTTATTATGTTAAGGAACTTCCCTGATTAGTTTTGGGAGTTCATTGGTTAAGGATAAAGGGGGAAAAACAGGGTTAGTCCACCCCCCTTAATTCAGATAAATGGGTTTTTCATGCAGAATCATTCGATTTGCTCCGAATTTGGAATACCGGTTTATTATTACGTTAAGGAACTTCCCTGGTTAGTTTTGGGGGTTCATTGGTTAAGGATAAAGGGGGGAAAAGGGGCATTAGTCCACCTCCTCAATTCAGATAATTGGGTTTTTCATGCAGAATGATTCGATTTGCTCCGAATTTGGTATACCGGTTTATTATGTTAAGGAACTTCCCTGATTAGGTTTGGGGGTTCATTAGTTAAGAATAAAGGGGGGAAAGGGGGCTAGTCCACCCCTTTTAATTCAGATAAATGGGTTTTTCATGCAGAATGATTCGATTTGCTCCGAAGTTGGTATACCGGTTTATTATGTTAAGGAACTTCCTTGATTAGTTTTGGGGGTTTATTGGTTAAAGATAAAGGGGGAAGGGGGGCTAGGCCACCCCCCCTTAATTTATATAAATGGGTTTTTCATGCAGAATTATTCGCTTTGCTCCAAATTTGGTATACCGGTTTATTATGTTAAGGAGCTTCCCTGATTCGTTTTGGCAATTCCCCCTTAATTTATATAAATGGGTTTTTCATGCAGAATTATTCGCTTTGCTCCAAATTTGGTATACCGGTTTATTATGTTAAGGAGCTTCCCTGATTCGTTTTGGCAATTCATTGATTAAAGATAAAGGGAGGCTAGTCCACCTCCTTAATTTAGATAAATGTTTTTTTTGCAGGATTATTCGATTTGCTCCAAATTTGGTATACCGGTTTATTATAAGGGGCTTCCCTGATGAGATTTGGAGGTTCACTGGTTAAGTATAAAGGGAGAAACGGGAGCTAATTCCCCTTCACTTATTATTTTGAGGGGCATTATTCTTTAAAATAAGTGTATAATATACAATTAGTGTGAATAGCCTGTGAGCTCAATGCCATCAGTTTAGCTGGGCACTTTTCTTTTTTATTATTAGTTTTGTACAGAGTGGATTTACCTCTACTTGGGCTTTATTGTTTCTTTAAAATCTATATTTAGTTTAGCCGATAACATTTCTCTATTTACATTTTTCGGCATGCGCTTTCCAAGATCGTTCTGGCAGCAGTTATTTCAGCCGCAGGTGACGTTCATCCTCTTGTCATCTCCTCTTTGGCGAATCGTTGAATAATCTCAGAGCATTCTAGGAAGTGGAAGTCACAATGCACAATCTGTTTGTTTTTATCAGGTCTGAAACATATATAATCATCCATGGCCTATCTTTGTTATTCATTATAGTGTGAAGTTGTTTTATTTTTGGACCAGCAGCTTTTAAGTGTTTTTGTTCCTACGTTCAAGTAGAAGCTCTTGTGTTTAGGATGATAGGGTTTTCCTGAAGCTCGTGATTAGTTTTTTCCCATTCCACTTTTCTTTTCATCCTTCATGCATAAAGGAAGGGAGAAAAGCCTCAATTTACAAAGAAGGTGTGAAATATCTCTTCACTTTTACTTCACTTTTATCGACAGTTAGTTGTTTGAGCTACAGTCATTTTTTTAATGCTGTAACGGGTTGAATTCATGAAGCCTAAATAGTGTGGTTACTAAGTGGTAGTGAGTTTTACTTGTTATTTATTTTCTACTTGCTCAGATATGTCTTCATTTAATGCCAAGACCATTATGTTGAGCACTGGGTAATGTTTGTTTTTTCTTTTAACGACAGCCTATTTATAATGTATTCATGATTTAAAGCTTTTCCCTTTTTTTTTTTTTTTTTTTTTTTTTTAAATGTTGAATTTTTTTTCCAAAAGTAATTAACAAAATGCAGCATTTTATGAGTAACCTTTTTAACACTTTCCAACAAAGTTGAAAAGTGTTTATCACTTCGGTTTGTCTGTCCGCACTCTAACTCTCGTAAATAGACTCGGATCGTTCTGAAATTTTTGGATGTGAGTGACCTCTATCCTAACACGATCTCTGTTTCAAATAAAGTTTCTAGCATGTTTAGTTCATTTACAGGGACGGTCAAAAGTTTTTCGTTACATGACGACCTGTGGGAAAAAATCGTTTAAAATGGTTTTTAATGATGTTATATGCTTTCAAACATAATAAAATTCATATGCATTTATCAAGTACACTAAAATATGCATTCTGTAGAATAGGGGGCGCAAAGAATAGTTATTATTCATTGACAGGGCCACACAAAATATTTCTGTCACAGACCGATATAGAGGTGGAGGGAATTGTTTGCGGTGTATTTTAATTATGAAAATTATTTCATGTATAATGAAACTGATATACGTTGCTGAGTTTTATTATAACTTATTATTTCATGTATAATATGAAGGGCATAGCATTGAGAGGGACACAGAAAAGATTTCAGATGTATCCGAAGTACTGTACAGTAGCAATGATTCCTGGAAATGCATTTTTAATTATGTTATGCACTTTTATGTTTCACTCTACTTATGCATATGCATAGTATAGGGTGTGTATAAATGTTATAATTCATATACAGGGCTAACACAAAATAATTCGTAAGGGTTACTGGGTATGATTGTAAATTACTTAAAGGTGGTTTTTAAATGAGTTATGAATTTTTACACAGAACTGCATTTAGTTTACCAAGAAATGTTTGTAGAACATAGATAAAAGGATAGACAGGGTTATGCAAAGAATTGGATACAGGGCCGTCTATAAATGATAATTTCTGGAAATGTGATTTCAGTCGTTTTAAGACTGTTTTTCTTTGAATTCAACTGTAGCTAAATAGTGCCACGTAATAAAGGTACTAGGCTGTACAAATAAATGTATACAAGTATGTTTTGATCTATTAGTATAAATAGGTGAAAGAGAAATTTGAACCTGTTATGCGTTTTCTTTAAACCAAATTTCTCCATTCTGTAGTATGTATATCAAGATCCAATAGAGGGCTGTTCAGAAGAATTGGAATACCTATTTGGCCTATGGACGTTCACTGAAGAAAATCAGTTTTCTAAAATGTTCTCTTCTATACCTCTCAATAAGGAAGTTTTGTTAAAGCATTCAGGAAGTGTTTCATAAGCTGTGTTTAACACATGATTTTTCTTACTTGTTTTTAATTTATATTAATTCATGAACACTCTTTCTGTTGATACCTTTCAAAAGATTGTAAAAGGATTTGTGATTGTTTTAATCTAAAAATTACAAAACAATCCCAAGTCTATTTTTTTTTTCTTTTTTATCATATGTACAAGTGAATCCAAACTTAACTCTTCCAAAATTTCAGGAAAATGAGGATGAATACGAAGGTGAAGATGTTATTCGAGAAGATGCTCAGGAGGAGGATACTGAGTTGAGACTGAGGAATAAACAGACGACGCATGCTGATGATGATCGGTGATCCATTTGTGATGACCAACATGTTTTCTATTTTTATATGCTATGACTCTGAGCTTGTGGGGATCATCTTTATTTATTTATATAAAAGATCTGTTTTTACTTTTTTAAAGAAAACTCTGTGCAAGCAAAATGCCTTTTCTGGAAAACGTCATTCTAGACAAGCTTGTAATTATTCTTATCATTTAGACTGGTGGATTCCAGAAATGAGACGATGAAATAAATATTCCACCATTTAATAGCCGACTAACAGAAAAGTACCCATAGAAAAGGAATTACTGTGTACAAATGCAGGTTTTTGTTTCCTATTAGGTTTAAAATTCTTAGATGTTATCCGAGAGCGAATTTTGTCATTTTAGTGTCACATCAGATTGTTGAATGTTTTAAGCCTAGAAAAAATATATTCTGACATCATTGTACACGAACTGAACATTGTTAAATTTTTATTTTAATGGGATTTTTTTTTTTTTTTTTCTGGATTGCGTTTGTCTAATTTTTAATAAAAGTTGTTTCTTCAAGTCTCTTGTTTAAAATTTTTCATTTATATTACAGTAGACTCCCTCCAATCATCCTATAGATGTAAAGAATGAAACTTTCAGTTCAGACTTTTTTAATATCCATTCTGCATGTATTTTATTTAATAGGACTAAACTCATGAAGGAAGTATAAAGTTTTGAAAAAATTCAAGATTCACATCACAATCTTTTTATGTATTGAAATAAAACTTCCTTGTTTTGATGTGAATGACCTTTAGGAGGCAAGTTTCAATGAATATTTTAGGCATCTCACATTATACATGAGTGTTAACTTGACCTTCATTTTGATTACTTTATTTTAATTATGTTCATTCATTGTAATTTTGATTCCATTCAAATGACTGCAAACAAAGCAGTGGCCCGTATTGGAGAGAGTCTACTGTATTATGAAATTGTCTTTTTCTTGCTGTTCATTATTACAAATTTCCTAAAGTGAGCATTACAAAACTGAAATAATTTTGACTCAAGTGTTGGTTGGGGTACCCGAAAGGTTTAAGTACAAAATCTATTACTCTATCTGTCATCCTAACCAGACTCACTCGTTTTGCTTTGCAAACTTTTAAACTGCTCTTTCAAGCAAGAAGAATCCTTTTATAAGGATTATATTCCTCTTACCACTCACTACAGCATACAGATTTTTAAATTCTTAGCCCTTTGTTCAAATTATTGAGCAATACTTTTCCAGTAAATTGGGCTTCAGATTGCATTAGACAGCTGAGAAAACAAACAGAATGATTCCTATTTCTGTTTGCATATAAAAACAGATACATTTTTGAAAAAAATTGCTTGCTTCCCTATTCTGGCACAATCCAATAAAACAAATTTATTTGCTAATTTCTCCTTCCCCCTCTAAATTCACCTATTTTAAAACTAGTTTGTTTTGGAGCTAAAACTAACGAGTGTCCAAATCCCTTTCTTTGTTCCCACCACAGATTTTCTTTCACCCTTTTTAAAATGAGGTAAATTAATGATCTAAGTTCTGACACACGTTTCACAAATATTAGCAGGACATTTAAAATTTCTAACAGTAGCTGACTATTTGGCTAACATACACCGGCCTCCAAAATTTAAGGAACAGGGACTGGATGCTTTCGATTGTACACGGTTTGTCGAATATCTACCAAAATTGTTCTTGAACTTCTGGAATGTTGTTTGATTTCATATTTCTCAATGGTCAGGAGGACAATGAGGGGGCTAATAATAAATTTAATAATAATAATATATGCGATGTAACAGAAAATGCTGAAAATGGTTTGTCACTGTGTTAAATGACTATTTGGGTCCTGTCCAATGTTTGTGTGCATTTATGTAAGCTCATATTCATGAAGATGTTATTGTGTCTGTGAACAATTCAAAAGTTTTTTGTTTATAGCATACAGAGTTTTCAACATTGAACAAAAATAGGGGTTGACGGAAAAAATTATCGTATTTATTGTGTACTGAAATCCAATTATTTTCTGACTCATTCATTTTTGCTCTCAAACGCATCCAGTTGGCAGGTTCTCTTATTCAGAAACTATATAATGTGCAATGTGGGTCGATTTTTGCGATAAAGGTAGAACACATTTCAAAAAATGCTGTCAAAGTGGACATTTTGAACTGAATTTCCCGAAGTGATAGTGCTGAAAATGAAAAAAATGTTTGTACTGAGAAAATAAGTGTTTATAAATCAAGTTCTAATGGATTGAACAAAAAATAAAAACACAGGTTGCTTTATATATCTCTTCAAAAATTCCGGCAACAAATTTCATGTTTTTACTTTTAAAAATGTGTCAGAGAAAATTTAGAGTTATTGAGCATGGAAAAATATTTTTTTTGAATACCACCTTAATATTCGAGATAACATCGCGGGCCACTAAAATAAATTCGACGGGCCACCTGTGGTCTGCGGAAACGGATTAAAGACTCCTACGCCTAACGTTTCAACACTTAATTATTTTAAAAATAGTTTATCAATTAAACAACAAAGAAGCAATTTTAAAGAAGAGGTTTTAACTTTTTTATGCGAGAAAAATACCATGGACATTGGAGAAGAAAACTATCTGTTCTCTAACGAGTTTATCATCACAAATAAACGAAAGGATAAATCGCAGCTGTCCAGTTTTCCAAAAGTTCAGTTTTCTCAAACCCTGTGTTTTGCGCATGTGCTTCTGTGTTGGGATTTATTTGTTTGATTGTGTTTTGCGTCTGCTTATGTTGATATGGTATGGACATGTGAAAAGTGTAACATAAATTTCACTCCTCAGACTACTTTTTAAAGGCACCGTAAGTTATGTGTCATAAACACACATACAAGGATGTTTTTTAAACTTAATTATTAATTCATTAATTTTTAGGCATGCTACATGTGAGAGTTGAGAAAATAAGGGATTTAATAATGAGCAAATAAATTCACCAAAATAGGCCAAAGCACTTTTAAATTGCAACAATGAAACATTTTAAATACTTAAAAATAGAAAATAAATTATAAATAAAAAATGAAGAGTGCAAAGTGTATTTAAAAAAATACACTTTTATCAAATAATAGTTAAATATTAATTACTTTACAATTATATATTGAGAAATAATTTAGAAATTCTAATAAGAGAGCTCAAATAATGTTTAATTTTTTCTTTCATTTTCAATTTCTTAAAAAATAAACAGAGTTAAAATTATGTCTTTTTTAATAAATTCGTTTGTTTAAACTTTCTATCCAATGTACCAAAAAAACAGTGAAATTTTTATAATCGAGTTCATTGTCCACACCAAAATAATGTATTATTATGGGAATTTGTGGGAAGAAAACATGAATCCCATTAAAAAAAAAATAGGGATATTTTCCAGATGAACATTGGATGTTCATCTTTTTATTTTTTACTTCTGAAAAGCAATCCCAAAATGAAAATTGTTTTTCATCAGTAATTTTAACATCTGAAGAAATTGTTATTTGCATTGCTATCAATATCCTCCGTTTCTGTAAATGAAATGAGCTTCTTTTTAACACTTTCTTCTTTTCTCTTAATATCTGCATCTGGATCATTATTAAAAAAAAGCCAATTTAAATTGTGTTTCTAAAACGATTGCAATGACATAATTGTCATTATTTTCAAATGATGAAAATCGTTTATTTAAATTTTGTATTAGAACTTATATCTTACTGGTCCAACACCAGAAAAATGATCTCCTGTCTTAGAAAGATGCAATTTCACAGTTTTAAATCATGGGTATAGCCACAAAAATGGAGCATTTTGTCGAACTAACTTCTTTCGTTATTGCTTTGAAAGGCCTTAACAGTTTTTTTAAAAGCATCCACTGATTATTTATAGCTCCATATCCATATTCAGCTGTGTATAAAGAAACTGCTTGTTTTTGCTCATTCAAGCGCTCTAGCATATAAAATGTGTTGGTACATCTTGGATCATTTTTTTTGTCTTTAATGCCAAGGTTCTTTATCTGTATATCTTTCAATCTAGAACATGCCAGAGATGAGTGATTGAAATGGCCGACAATTCTTTTAGCTATTGCAGTAAGATCATTTATAGTTCTTTGTGATTTCAATGCATCAGTAATTAGGGGCTGTGCACATATAACGTTATCATTTTAGGGGGGAGGGGGAGTCTGGCAAATGATATCGTTAGATATCTCTAGGGGGAGGGGGGTTCGTCTTTTGATATTGTTATCATTTTTGATCCAACCAAAATTTTCTCTTTTTATTTATAACTTAGCCTTTACATATATGTACAAAAAATATGTTACATAAAATAGAATGTTATCTTTTTTTAGTCTGCTATCTATTTTTATGAAAGTACAAAGTTATTATAAAAATCACTAAATGATTATAAAATTATTTAATTCCAAATTTCCTATTTCTTCTCTCATATGTGTATGCATATATAATTCGCTGTTCGAGAAACCATATGCGAAGTATGTTTCAAATGATACCTGTGTTACTAATAAATAAAAGAGAAAGAATGTTGTCCAACTGTTTTGGTGATAAGAAGCTCTGTCTCCCCCCCCCCCGTGTGGGGTCAAGTGCAAGAAAACATTATTACTGTTGAATGTATTATGTAACAAAAAGCTGTTATAAAATACTTTTAAATAGTAACTATTTCTTTTAAGTGTTATTTGATAAAAAGTTTTTTAGTATATAAAGTGATATTTTATTGAGTTCTCTTCATATGAATCAATGAAGTATGCGAAAAATAAATGTAAACATATTTGTATATCACTCCAAGCAAAAGCAAAAAATTTCATAAATGAAAAGAATTTTTAGACATTGATAACGATATCATTACGGGGGGGGGGGGGGGGGGGGGGGGGGGGGTTCGAGGAATGATAACGTATGATATCGTAAGGGGGGGGAGGGAGTTCAAAATTGCCAAAAAAGTGATAACGTTATATATGCACAGCCCCTTACTAAATGCAACAAATGTAGAAATTACCATTCAGAATGTATATTTGCATTATTTAGGCCTGTTGTGATGTGACTAGCGCCATCTCTCGAAACAAGATGAATTTTTTTTCAAATTCCATTCAGTGCATACTTTTTCAATTCTATCACTAATAGCATCGTAATGAATGAAATCACACTTATAAAGCTGTTATTATTAACAGAGCTGGTCCAAATGTCTGAAGTAAGATAAATATGTTCTAGCAGAAATGATATCGTTCCCTTGCAGTCTTCATACCTATCTGGCAACACAGTGCCATGGAACATTAATTTGATGATGTCTTCTACAAAAGAAAAGGGCTGGTTATCACAAGCAATCATCTCTCCTTATGATTTTAGGGTTGCTCTCTGATCCAGTGTTCTTGCTGGACAAACATTAGCGATTTGGCGAATAAGATATAAAAAACAGTAGCCAAATGAACAGAAATGTTAGCAAAATAGATTCGGCTTGAAACACTGAAAAATCTTTTAACCCTTTTTTCAATATGTTCTAAAAAAACCTAAATTTTTGTAATTGCTTATACAAAAGAAACTATTAAAAATAACCACTACAGAAACTATTAAAAATAAGTACATTCTAAATGTGTTTCAGACACTCTTTTAGCTGTCTAAATAAAAATTAAATACAGCAATCGTTTAATTACCACTAAAAATGTCTATGAGACTCTTAACCGATTGGAAAAATTTGACCGGCCCATGATACTTTGCATACATTTAATAAATAGTATGGTAAATGGCTAATTTTAACACCGTATTCCAGAAAAAATTTCTCTGTTTGGCGCTTATGCGAGTCATTTTGTTTGCGTTTTTATTGCCACGACGCTCGAGCATAGATAGTGATTAACTGACAATAGAGAAATACCTATTGCATAATCCTTTCTGTGTCTTTGCCTGTTGTTAAACTAAATGGGTGTTGAATCTCTATAAATAGCACGGTGCGATTGAACACGTCAAGAGACATCCATCGTTCAGTAACGCACCAAAGAATCTCGACTGTATTGGTATACCACACATCGCAATTTGGTGAATTTGACTGTTGGTTTACTCGCCAAATGAAGAATTTTGTCGCGATTTGGCCCAATGGCGAGCAGCAGCAAGAACCCTGCTCTGATCATTTATGTCCCCTTTTCTTTTTCATTATTATTATTAATCTAGTATTTCAGTGGAATCTTATTCTACAAATAATCAACCTATTTCATGGCACAAAACAACATTTAATAACGAAAACGGAACATAAAAAAGTGACATTCAACTCGTTACATCTAAAACATTCTAAGATCAACAAAGGATTAATTCGTAGAAGTAGGTCTCAAGATCAATTACACGGACATCTCCATCATCACCCTTATAAGTTTTCACAACTCGAGTCCACTTTCACCAGTCTATAAACTTGTCATTTCCTTCCTTCAATAACACAAGCTGACCAATTTGGAGGTTGTGTTCCATTTACTGCAGACTTCCAGCTCATTTAAGTATTCTTGGCTCCAGTGTTGCCAGAATTGCATTTTTAATCTTTGAACTAGTGTCGACCTAGAAGAAAAAGGTAAAGAGTCTAAAATAGCATTATTTTCAGGAACATTCAAAAGAGGACCTCCAATGAGGAAGTGACCAGGTGTCAGTGGTTGTAGATCATTAACATCTGCAGACAAGGGGGTCTACAGACGTGAATTCATAACTGCCTCAATTTGCGTCACAAGTGTTGACAGCTCTTCAAAATTTAAGATAGGGGATTTACTTATTTTCAAGAAGATTCGCTTCATGGTTTTTATATTTGATTCCCATAATCTGCCGAAATGTGGGGATGCAGGGGTATGAAATTCCATTGAATTTGTTCTTCAGCTCTAAATCGCTGAATTTCTTCCGAAGAACAGATTTGATAGAAAGATTTCAAAAGAGCACAAGTACCCTTAAAATTTGTCGCATTATCACTCCATATGATACAGGGTTTAGATTTTCGAGCAATGAATCTTCTCAAACAGGCTAAAAATGCTTCTGTGGTCAAGTCTGAAACAACTTCTACATGAACGGCTTTGGTAGAAAAGCAAATAAATATAGCAATGTATGATTTTAGGGTTATCTTTGAATGTTTTAAATTAGGTTTTGTTATAATAGGATCTGCTAGATCAACGCCTGTTTTCTCAAACAGTCTAGATGGTACAATTCTGTCACGTGGCAAGTCATCCATCAATTGTTGAAGAGTTTGATGTTTTGTTCGGAGACAAGTCACACACCTATTTATAATTTTCTTTACTTGACTTTGACCAGATGGTATCCAATAAAATTGTCTTAATAAAGATAGGGTACCTGACCTGAGTACCTGAATGTAGGAATTTTTTATGGTAATAATCAAAAAGAGTTCAGTGAAATAGTGAGACACTGGTAAAAGTATTTGGTGTTTCTGAGATTCTGATAAATTAGAAAATTTCAGTTTTCTACCGACCCTTAACAGTTCATCTGCATCTAGAAATACATTTAAGTTTAAGATCTTACTGTTGTTGAGAGAGGACGTTTTTCCTTTAAACATCGAATTTCAGTTTGAAATGCAGAATTTTGAACAATCTTTATCAGCTTCTTGGTTGCATTCTGTAACTCAGGAGTATCTAAGTAATCATATTTTATAAATCCTGATTTCAATATACAGTTTTTCAAAAATCTTAAACACCATGCAATAATTCTTATTAACTTCATAAAAGAAGAATATCGATCAATCAAATCAATGTTTAACTGATTTTCATTTACGATAGTTGATTTTACAACAGTGTTTTTCTTTAGTTCTAACTTATCTTTAACTTCAGAAATATCTAATTTATCGAATGTATTATCTAATTTTGGCCAAAGTCTTGCTTTAGCTACTGGGGACCTTCCCACCAAAGATGGTTATTTTTCAACTCTGAAACTTTCAAACCTCTAGTAACTAAATCAGCGGGATTATCTTTTCCAGGGCAGTGAAACCAATTTAATGGATCACTAAGATTTCTGATTTCCTTTATTCGGTTTCTGACAAACATTTTAAATCTTTCTAATTCTCCTCTAATCCAAAGTAATAGTAGAATAGTAATACAGTAGAGGACCTATTATCCGGAATCCTCGGGACCGAAGGCATTCCGGATTTTGGAATTTTCCGAATTTCGGGTCCTCCTGAATTCCGTCAAAAAAATCGTGGGAAAAACGCAAATTTCATTAAAGAATCACGAAAAAAAAAAAAAAAAAAAAATTCTTCTAAGCAACGCAAAAAACCACAAATTGCGTCAAAATATAGCACAAAAAAACAAAACAAATTTCTTCAAAGGATCGAAAAAGCCTCCCGCAATTTCGTCAAAAGATCGCGAAAAAATCCGCAAATTTCGTCATAAGATCGCAAAAAACGAAATTTCATAAACAAATCGCAAAAAACACGTAAATTTAGTTAAAGGATTGCGGAAGAAAAACGCAAATTTCGTCAAAATCTCGTGGGGAAAAAAAAACGCAAATTTCGTCAAAAGATAGCAAAAAAAAAAAAAAAAAAAATCTTCAAAGTATCGCAAAACACTCTCTTAATTTCATCAAAAGATCGCGTAAAAGCGCGAATTTTGTTAAAGGATCGCGGAAAAAACGCATAATTAGTGCCGAGAGGGCCACCCCCCCCCCCCCCCCCCCCTCCCCTCTTCTGTAAACTTTCAAAAAATTTGCTGTGAATTTCAGAATTTTTTTTTTTTTTCTTAGAAACCCTTGATTCAAGTAACATAATTGTGTAGTCATAATATTTTATCGAAGTGAGAGGGAGGGTATGAAATATCTTTTTTTTTTAAATGAATCGTAATATAAATTAATTTTAAACTAAAATTTGACAGAAAAATGATTTTTTTCTAATTTTATTTTTTTGGGGGGCGGGGGAGGGGGGGGGGGCACCGTGTTCCCTCATCACTGATGTAACATATTTTAGTGGTTACACATTGCAACACAATAGACCAAAAAGAAAATTAGGCATCTGTAAAATTTTCGACAAATTTCAGAAATTGCAAAATTTTACTAAAAATTTACAAATTTATAGAAAATTTTCATTTTTTTTTCTTCTGGATTTTGGGTCCTTCCGGATTTCGGAATTCCGGATAATGGGTCCTGTACTGTAGTAGAGTCAGTCCAAAAGTAGCAAGTTGCAGGAAATGCTAATTCTTTAGCAATTTTATTGCAAAGTCTAGCAGACAAAAGGGCTCCTAAAAGTTCCAGCTGAGGTATAGAGACAGTTTTTAAAGGGGCGACTCGACTTTTTGCTGCCACAAAACTGGTAGCAATGTTCTTATTCTTTAACACTGCTCTAAAGTATACTACCATACCATATGCCTTTAAAGCATCTGAAAAACTATGTAACTCAAAATAATCAACTTCATCATCATCATTCTTCACTATATCAGCCAAATAATATCTGGGAATGCTAATACAATTTAGTTCTTTTATTTCTTCAAACCATTCATTATCTGGATGTTTGGGTAGGTTTTCATCCCAATCAAGTCCTAAACACCAAATTTCTTGAATTAACACATTAAGCACACCGGTGGCTGACACTGAACTTTCCGTTTAAAATGCATCATTCACTGATGGCTGACGTCTAAAATATGATATAAAACTAAAAAATTATATATTGTTTATTTAAAATTTACTTATCTTTTATTTATTACAGGATTATACTTTCTTAAAAATTACTTAAAGCATTGTAAATTTTCCAGCGCTTTAGTGTTAGTCACCGTGGCGCTCAACGTGTTAAACATTTAATTCTATATATAAGGACTTATAAAACCAATTGAGTCAAAAATGCGACCAACAGTTTGCAATAAATAACGTTTAGTACTAAGTTTATTTGAAAGGAAATTTTCTAGATTTTGAGTCATAAATGAAAACATGCCACTATTTGGATGCCTAGCAATCCCTAAAACCATGGAAGGTATCAAATTCTGATTAGTTAGATTTAAATTATCAGAAATTTCATCAATATATAAACCATATTCTTTCCATTTCTCACGTAATTCATGCGAGTTGATTTTCCATTTTCTAAAAGTCATACTCTCGTCATATTCTAAAAGTCATAAAGCTTCTCGAAATATTTCATAGAATAAAAATTAGAATATTTCATATTCTAATTTTAAATGCATAATCAAGATTCAGTTGACTCGTAATAAAATCAACTACGTATAATGATGAATTTCAAATTTCAAAAGATTCAGAAATGTTTCTACATACCTTTGTAGATGATGCTTGATGGTAGCAGCCAGAGGAAAGGGACTTGATTTCACACCGAAGAGAACTCTCTTTAGTCTGAATATTTTAAATTTCTTACCTGGTTCATCAATCTCGATCTGCAAAAACGCTGCTTGAATGTCTGCAGTAATTGCTATGGGGAATTTTCTGAATTTGATTAAAAGGCTGAACAATTCGGAGATGAGATTCAATCCAGTATGTAAACAGTCATTTAGTGACAGTTCACCCTTAGCCTTGGCACTTTTGTCAAAGACAATGCGAACTTTAGTGGTAGACTTATCTTCACGAATTACTGCTCTGTGAGGTAAGTAAAAAATGTGTTTACATCAGATATGTTGACTTATCTTCATGAATTACTGCTCTGTGGGGTAAGTAAAAAATGTGTTTACATCAGATATGTTGTCAACAGGTTTGATAATATTCTCTGCTAAATAACTATTAGGTTGGCAACTAAGTTCCCGCAGTTTGTTTTAAGACACTTTTTCTATCGGAATCTATATTCTGTTTTTTTGAACAAGTTAATTTATGTTAAATTTCAGACCAATAAAATGTAATTTCAGCTATAAAATACCAAGTGGGTTAGCAACTAAGTTCCCGCTGTGTGTTTAAATACATTTTTTTCTGCCGAATCTACATTATTTTTAAACGAGTTAAATTTCATATGATTAACTCTTTACATTTGTATATCCAGTCTGACTGGACATCATCTTTCTTAGCAAAATTTGTTTTTGGCACCAGTAATAAAACAAAGTACAATTTGCCTTATTTAATTACAGCATTTTTGAACTTGTGTACTTGAATGAAACTTCTTTTTAAATGTGGTGTAAACCGAATAAAATTTTTGTAAGAGACGCCCGGGTCGAAAGGGTTTAAATGGAATGTCAACTATAGAATGCCAACAGGGTTGGCAACTAAGTTTCCGCCATTTTTTTTAAAATTATTTAAAAGTTTATTTTTCAATAAAAAATAACAAATAATTAATCAACAATGTATTCTCCCTTGTTGTTTACAACTTCTTCCCAACGTTCAACAAAATTTTCAATACCTCGTTGGTAGAAATCCCCGGTTTCGACTCGAAAAATTCATCCAACCAAGCTCTCAATTCTGCATTAGTATTGAACGAAACTCCTCGTATAGCATTTGATAGAGATCAAAAGAGGTGGAAATCCGTTGGTGTCAAATCGGGAGAGTACGGCAGGGGCTAAGCCATTCCTTGCGTTGCTTCATATTAATGTACAGGCACCATTTTTCGTCACCAGTAACGATTCGGTAAAGAAATTGTTGCTTGTTTCCATGAGTTGATCGGTGACGAGCAAGCAAACCAGCAGAGATTGTGGTTCGTTGATTTTTGTTGCCACTTAAACCATGCTCCAAACTTCTGAACCTTTCCCATCGAGTGAAGATGTTTCTCTATAGCAGTGTGAGAGAATTTCATTTTCTCTGCTAGTTCTCTTGTCGTTTGACGCAAATTTTTGTGCAAAAGTTGGTTTAATTGCTCCTCATCGAATTCAACTGGACGGCCAGAACGTGGTACGTCTTTGATGTCAAAATTTCCATTTTTGAACTTGGCATACCAATCATGGGTGGTTCTTTCAGCTATGGCACCCTCGCCATACACAGCACAAATGTCGCGAGCAGCTTTTGCGGCCTTACAACCTTGATTAAAAGCAAAGAGGAGGAGGTGTCGAAAATGCTCTTTTTTCTCAACTCGATTTTATTGATCGAAGTTTAAACAAAAAACAAAATACAGATTCCGGTAGAAAACTTGTATTTAAAAAAACTGCAGGAACTTAGTTAGGGAACTTACTTGTTGATAAACAAGGTTTCTGTTTCTAACTAAGTATGTGGTGACTTTTATATTTTATGTGGTGCTGTGAAAGAATATGCCATTAAAAAGGTTCCATCACCCACAGATTTTTAAAAAATTCAAAATCTTGAAAATGTGAATTTTGTAGTATTTATTCAACACATTACGAAATTTATCATTTGGTATTTTAGTAATGACAAACTTTTAAATAAACTTTAAATAAAGTTTAAAAATTTTAAATAAAGCTTAAAATTACTATTTAAAACACTGAAAATATGCATTGTTTTCAGAAAAATGTAGAAGAATTTTTGTAAAAAGAAATGACATGAATAAGAAATTTCATGTGTCTTATCTTATAGGCACAATCACTAGCTTCCCTAATAAGGTTACAACAGTTATCTCCGAGCATATTAGGGGTCCACCTGCCTTGATATCAGGTTTCCATCGCAGAAATATCTCTCCTCGCTCACAGCTCCCATATTTTCGGGGAAAAAATTTAGATGAGATGCTAAAAAGGGAATTTTCAACGACATTGAGCCATCCTAAATCTTTGTAACTTTTAACATGTCTTTCATAGTTAGGACTTGGATGATTTCCTAAGAAATGTGGCACAACATTTTAAAAATCTATCCATGCTGCTTTTTCTAAATCACTTAATGTATCATCAACATTTTTGTCCTTCATAAGGTGTCTAATTTGTGAGCCAACAAAAATACCCTACTTAATTTTTGCATAGCTTAGCGATGGAAATTGTTCTTGCAGATATTGAAATCCACGACCTTCTTTATTCATAGCTTTAACGAAATTCTTCATCAATCCCAACTTTATGTGGAAGAATAACTTTCTCTTTATCGATTAGAGGAACGTTTTGGATATTTTTTTCCCCTCTTTGCGCTCTGGCCACTTCTTTTTGATATAATGCTCATGCTTTGCTCTGCTATCCTACTCGTATAGGGAACAGCAGTATTTTGTATAACCTTGTTACATACCAATAAGCAATGGCAATTACTTTAAAATCCGCACATATATTCCAATCATGATGTGAGTAATCAATTTCATGAAGCAGTATCTTCATATTTTCATAGGACTCTTTCATTATGCAAGAATATGCTATTGGAACAGACGGCAGGGCATTTCCATTATGAAGAAGCACAGCCTTCAAGCTGGTTTTTGAATCATCGATGAACAATCGCCATTGTTCCGAGTTATATTGACAATTTAAAGCAGACATTAAACCATAATAGCATAAATCACCTTTTCTTGAAAAAAATGTCGAATATTTCTTATGTCGATCTTGATAAATAGATATCTTTGTATTGTTTTTCAGGAGATTCCAACCTTGCAATCTTGATCCAAGTAATTCTGAGTTTTTCTTTGATAAATTTAAGTCTCTCACAACATCATTTAATTCTTCTTGAGTAATTAGGCGTGGTTCTTCATTTATACCAGGAGAATAGATGTAGAGGAAGTTTGATTCCTCAATTTCCATTTCTACTGCCGCATCGTCATATGTAAAATTCTCTGGAGGTTTCGGTATTGGTAAATCATCATTATGTAATACTGGTCGCATTGCTGAATCTAAGTTCGGATACTTAATTTTATGTTTACTACTTCTTGCAGAGAATCCTTTAATTTTTGTAATACAAAAGTAGCAGTCAGTTATATGATCCTTCGGCTCGCGCCATATCATGGGTATAGCAAAGCTCTTTCTTGTACCTTTCATCCATGCCCGGAGGTTTGTAGCACATCGAGTTCAACAAGAATGAAGTGACCATTTCTTATCTTGTTCACCTACTTTACATCCAAAGTACATGTGATAGGCAGTCTTTATTAGTGGCGTGAAAGCACATCGATGCTTTTTCAAAGTTAGCTCCCCGCACACATAGCAAAAAGAATCGGATTCATCCTCTAGACCTTTTTCACATATTTTAGAGGAAAATAGGATAATTATAATCAAAATTTAAGTAAAAAGTCTTACAGAACAAAGAAATAGCAGTACACTGACCTCAAAAGATATCACGGATTTGCGTTAAAGCCAAATACTGTGGGGGCGGCTAGCGCTGTCTGTTCAAGGTCACTAACATAAAATTTATTAGGGGGATATCTGTTTCTACTCTCTTGTTCGAAATCTTTCGTTGTCGTTCTATCGTAAATCTATCGTCTATCGTTGTAAAAAGAAAAAAGAATGTTTGTGTGAATCAAATGCATGTAAGAGAATAATGTAATATAATTATAATTGTAGCCTATACGATGCCTACATACTCCGAAACGTATAAATGAAATTTCTCAAAATTGGAGAGTGATAGAAAATTTTTACAAACATATTCTTTTTCAGCAGCTTGAAATCTATAAGAAACACCCAATGTATATAGAGAAACAGAAAATTCGTTAAAATTCATTTATCAGTGATATATAAAATATTCTGAGAATAACAAAGGGTCATTTCTAAAGTTTGTTCTCAATTTCAAAAATCTTCTGTGTGTGACTTTGCGATTGTTACTAAGCGACATTTTCAAATTCGGAAATTTTACTTTATACCGGTTATTCTTAAAAACAATATTAGACTGAAAATCACCCATAATGTCATCATCCACATTACTAACATGTTGAGTTTCGGATTCAATTCCTAAACTTTCCAACTGCCAAAAATTTCTGATTTGATCAGATATATCCTTTTCTTCAACTTCATATCAATTTTCGTACTGAACAATTCATTGGCTGACCTAATCCTGTAAGCACCAGCCAAAAAGGGTTTCAGTAGCTATGAGATTATTCTTTAGTCTTTTGATTCTGCCAGTTACGATATTATAATAATTTATCAGTGCTGATTAAAACTGCAATTTGTTTACTAGTACATTCTTAACTATCAGCTAGTTGTAAACCTTTTAATTTATTATATTGATATCTCAGCTTACATTTCAATTGTTTATCTGTAAATTTTGGTCTATATTTAAATTTATTATCATTAGAAAATGATTTCTTAACATCTAAATCATGTATGGTTGATACTCTTTCTCTACTTTCAACTTCATTTTTAAGAAAACTCATAAGTTTGTCTATATTCCACATTTCACCATCCTTTAGATTTCTATTCAATTCTAATGTCAAATCTGGGGGTATTAACTTCAGTAATATTGGGCAAATTAACCCACTGTATATATCAGGTTTTACACCTAACGACTCTAAGTTTCAAATTTGCACTAGGCATTTATCGTGTAAATTTCTTAATCCACCAGTGTCAGAAGAACTTTTAAAACCTTTCATATTTAATAAATTGTTTAAGTGAGCGTGTACGAGCATGTCATGTCTAGCATACCTTTCTTTCAAAAGCGATACGGCCACCACATAATTATTTTCAGTTAATTCAAAACGACTGTTTGTGTTTGCAGCCACCCCTGAAACCAAACTTTTCAAATACGTAAATTTTTCGATTTCTGTTAGACTTGGGTTTTTATCTATCGCTAATTCAAACTGGTTCCAAAATTCTAAAAATTTGTCTTGTTCCCCCCAAAAAATCGGTTTATTTGTAGCTTTGGTCATTTTACTCTTTTCAGTTCAGTAGCAGCATGACATGTTTGCACTAAATCAATGTTATTACTATGTGTAATATCTGCATTAGAATTGAAACTTTTAATTTTAAAGTTTGATTTATTTCTGTAAGTTATTATTTTCTGTCATATTCATCAATATTCATGATTTCATTTTCGACATTTTTTGCATTTATTAGGCTTAAAATGTTATTATCATAATCCTTAATAGTCTTATATTTAACGTTTAACTTATCGACTAATTCTTCTAAATTTTCTAACGAATATTCATTACTAGCTAAATACTGCTCAATTTCTTTAAATAGCTTATTTAATAAATTTCGATGCGTATCACGCATTTTTCGCCCTTTATTTTCATTCATTTTCAAGAAATAAAATAATAACAAAAATCAACACTCACCAGTTTCAACTACAAACAAAACAAAAATATTGCACAGTAATCTTTTCACATCGAGACTTAACGGCGCAATGCACTACAAAATGTTCTATTCTTTTTCACTTAATCTAAACGTTCATTTCAAATTAGATCTGGCATCTAGGTGGTTCAGTGGTATCTTATTCTACAAATAATCAACATATTTTACGGCACAAAACAACATTTAATAACGAAAACGGAACGTAAAAATCTATAAAGTGACATTCGACACGTTACGTTACATCTAAAACATTCTAAGATCAACAAAGGATTAGTTCATTTCATTTCAGAAGTAGGCAGTTCTAATAGAGCATGCGCTGGCTAACTAGCTGTTTAGAGAATTAGCCGGAACACAGAGTTTTGCCTTAGTTTCCTCATTTACTTGGGACAAAACTTTTTTTATTAAACTCGTGAGAAATTCCTATCAGCTAGATACTAACATGCATCAGTTGAAATTACTTTCCTAGGTGAATCAGGTAAGATTACTTTTCAAGGTGCAATAGAACATGTGAATCTTTACTCTGAGTACAAAGTCAGAGTAAGTCACATGTTCTATTGCACACGCATATGGTGCTGCTTCTGCCGGTGGTTTATTTGGGTGGCATAAACTAAGGCTAAACTATCTGTTTCATTGTGTGATTCTATGGCTACGGCTTTGTATTTTTTTTTTTTTTTTTTTTTTAATTTTAGAGAAAATAATCCAAATCCTAAAAGGGCTTACGGATGCACAAATCGTTTTGTGAAGGGTAGTGGATTTTTTCATTTTCCAAGAAATAGTGACAGAAAAAAACAATGGATACATACATAAGCAGACAAAATTGGGAGATGAAACAAGAATATGGGGTCAACATTTTCAATCTGGTAAGTAAAATGTATATGCTTATAATTTCAACTTAATATAAACTTAGAAACATAATTTAAATTTCCATTTCATTCGAAAATCTAGTCTATGCTTTGATTGAAGAGGAGTCAAGTAAAAAAAGTAAACAAACGCTTTTCACCCCCCTCACGCTTTTCATAGGAAGTACTTTTGAAATGCTTTATTATTTTTAATACATGAAAAAAAAAAAAAAAAAACGCTCAGAGATATTAAAATTCTACTAAGATTATCATTATCATCTCTGCAGTTATTTACATGTAAGTATGCATGCAGAATTATTCAAAAGAACTTAGATTAGATAGTACAACAAACAATTTTTATGTGAGAAATCAATGTTATTCTTACTCAATTAATTCATTGAAACAAAAGTATTCATTCCAATACAAATTTGAATTAAAATTCAACTTGAGTTGCAATTTAATTTCTGTTTTGTTTAAAAAACTAATCCAAAAACTAAATTTTTTTGGTACTTTTCGGTAAGCCCGGCTAACCAAAAAGTATCTTTTATTTATTTGATATTTAGACATTTTTTGGCCAATATTGCAAGTTTTTGTAGGAAAAATAACATTTTGTTAAATATATAAATAGTTATTTATCTTTAAATTTTAGGAAGGCCATCTGCTGATGCTGACCCTCTCGACTCCATACCAAATGTTTTTATATTTGGGAAACAGAAAAGGGATTTAACTTCTTTTGAAAGAAGAGTGTGCCTGGAAAATATTGAAAATGTGTCTGATCCAGCCAGCATAAATGCTGTTTTAATTGATAACAGTGAAAGTAAGCAATGTCATTTAACTTGTGCATTATTTCACTATGATATTATAGAGTGCAGATTAAAGATTTAATGGATAAACTTTCCACTCAGATCAATTTAAAATGTTTTGGTTTGTTTTATTTCTTATCGATTTTTTAAAATATATTTTAAATGAAATGAATGTAACACAAAAGATGACAATAAGAACAATATTGGTTCAATTTGTCACCTGCGTTCATTTACATAAAAGTACTGATATTGAAACACACATGTTATTTGAATTTCATAAGAGCAAATTATAGAACGATGCAATATACAATTAGTTTCTAAATATTAAAAATAAGCAAATTAACTTAAACTTACACTATGTGCAAAACTACTTAAAAGATGACAGAATACTAAAAAGATGTTAAATTATTTTAATACCTTAGTACTTTCAACTATAAAAAACATAGTCTTCGTCAGAGGAATATAAGAAATACAATTGTTGTTTTCAAAATTCACGTAGATGGTGACGAAAGGAGTGAAAGTTGAAGTTAATTTTTAGATCCGGAAAACATTAATAAATAAAACATGGATATAGGCAGCGTTCGAAATCCTTGGTGGTCCGCTGGTCCGAGACCACCAAAAATTCAATCGGACCACTAATTTGAAAAATTTAATGGTCTGCAGGACCAGTAACTTTCCCCCTCTCTGACAGGTAAACGTAAACTTTCCCGTCCTTGAGAAAACTGCAACCAAACACAAATCGAATTATTTTATTTTATTTAAAAAAATTGAATTAAACCTTAGTCAGTTGAAATGTTTAATTAATAATTTTATAGTTTTTCTTTATGTACTGTTTAATTTTTAGCAAATTATAATTTTACATTTTATTATGATGAAAATTTTGGATAATTGCAAAGGAAGTTCGATTTATATTCTAGGAAGGGGAGGGAGGGCAATCAAAGGGTTAAAGAAACTTAATGGAATTTTATGTAGCAGGCCAGTGATGATTACTGCGGAGCAGTAAATTCTTATGCTTACTGGTCCTTGGGACCAGTGCCTTTTTTATATCAATTCTACCGCTGGAAGTGGAATATTACTCGTTTTATGATTATTTAAGTAAACTGAGCCAAATTCTGGGTATGTATATTGGCTCAGTTTACTTAAATAATCATAAAATGAGTAATATTCCACTTCCCTATATCCATGTTTTATTTATTAGCTAGTGTATAACCCCCATCAAAAATGACGGAATGTGAATGATAAATCTCCAAAACAATATTTAAAAAAATATTTTTCTGAAAAAAAAAAAAAAAAAAAAAGCCTCAAGCATTTTGTTAATCAAAAAGTATTATCCTTTGATTTTTGATAATTAGAACGAAGATATTATGCAAACTACAGTTTAAAATCATATTTTAAATATTTCAGAATGGAACAGGAAAAGATCAAATGTACACACACACACACACACACACATATATATATAAATTATTAAAGGAAAAATTATGCTTAATTCTATAAAACTTTTTATAAAATATTTTACATATTCATATTGCATGCGTAATTAAGGAATTTTTTTTTTGCTCAGATTTGTGTATTTTAGTTTTAAAATATCAAAACACTAAAATATTTTTTAAAATTTTACATTTTATAACATCATAAGTACTTTACCCCCCCTCCCCCTTCTCAAACTATTAATGACATAATTTTTAATTAAAAAATAGTTAATTTATCCCAAATAACATTCATCAAAGAAAAATTTATAAGCAAACAACATTAAAAAATATATAAAATAATCTCTGAATTTTAACATTTTCATATTTCAAATCTGGCTGCCATAATTGTAAATATGTATAAAAAAAAACAATATAACATTAACACTTTTTAGTTTCTAAAGTTATTATTAAATAAAAAAAATCCATCATTAAGCAGGGTAAATAAATTGTATTTTTTAATCAGATTATTGAAATATCAATTTTTTTCTGTTCTATAAAAAAATTTAAATGATTGAAAAACGTAAATATTCAGTAAAAAGTGTATAAGATAAATAAGGTAAATAAGATATTTTAAAATTACTTTGCATAAATATGTATTAAGAAATACGTATAATATGTAAAAATATGAATTTACTGATAATAGATGGCGCCATGCCTAGAACTAAATTGCTGGGATTTTGTGTATGAACATTTGCGTTTTCTAAATTTTAAAACTAAAAAACATAAATTTCAGTTACAAATAACTTAATTACATTTATGCAAATAATGCCTCTTTTATCAATGTATCCAAATCGAGGGATGAAAAAAATATTTATTTTATAATGGTTTTTTAACATAACTTGGTAACATTAGCAGCTCGGCGTTATGTAGCCATCATGTAGCTCATCAGGCAATGCTAAAACGATCCTTAAACTTAAACTATAGAAAACAACAATAAAAACTGATTTGATTGAATAAATTCAAATCCACTGCATGTTCAAAACAGCATTTAGAAAGATCAACAAAGGTTAAAACAGTAAAACACACGTTGCCAATTGGCAATCAGTACAGTACAAATAATTTTTGATGAATCATTCTCAAACGTGAATGACTCACCGGATTTTTTTTTTTTTCAACAATAATAATAAGGATTTTGAAGGTTTTAAACAAAATTAAAATATTTAAAGACTTTAATAGGCTCCTACAAATATTTTAAGAACAAAATCAGATAATTAACTTGTATTTTTTTTAATGAAGCGTTCAAAGAGTCATTCATTTGTTTCAATATTCGGAAATTGTGAATGGGAACAGTGTTCTTTTGTAGTAGTAATCTAGAAATCTGATGTTTATAATAGCTTATTTTTAATTTGGAACTTAATACATTATAATTGGATATGATATACATGTTTTAGTGAAAATATGCTGAACAGACATGATTTCTAGTAGAAAAATTATCATTTAGCTTGCATATGTTAAGATGTGTTTTTCATTAAGCCTAACATGGCGTTTAGCTACGATCGAGTCACACACTGGAGTGGTCCGCACCGGCATGGTTCCGACGGTTTCCTGCACTCAGATTTTATTATAAGTAGATGTTTTCTGGATCTAAAAATTAACTTCAACTTTCACTCCTTTCGTCACCATCTACGTGAATTTTGAATATGTTTTTTATAGTTGAAGGCATTAAAATAATTTAACATCTTTTTAGTATTCTGTCATCTTTTAAGTAGTTTTGCACATAGTGTAAGATGCATTAATAACTTTTTAAAGATGAATTAAGCATTTCTATGTATTTATTTACTGATGTAACTCCCAAAACAATGTGTTCATGAATTGTAACACTTTTTAGGTGCGTTCGTAATTATATAAATACGTAGCACCTATAGTCGTCGTTCAGTCCGTCCGTCTGTCCGCATGTAACAGAGCAAAAACTACCCAACCGAATGGTCTGAAATTTCAAATATATGATTGTTGCAAAATTTTGTCGAGCCATTTCAAATTTTATGAAAATCGGATGTATAGTTAAATTACAGGGACAGTCAAAAGTTTTTCTTTACATTACGGCCAATGGGGAAAATTATTGCAAGTGCATTTTAATGATATTAGAGCCTTCCGAATGATCTGAAATTTTAAAGATATAACTGTTGCAAAATTTTGTCGAGCCATTTCAAATTTTATGAAAATCGGATGTATAGTTTAATTACAGGGACAGTCAAAAGTTTTTCTTTACATTACGGCCAATGGGAAAAATTATTGCAAGTGCATTTTAATGATATTAGAGCCTTCCGAATGATCTGAAATTTTAAAGATATAACTGTTGCAAAATTTTGTCGAGCCATTTCAAATTTTAGGAAAATCGGATGTATAGTTTAATTACAGGGACAGTCAAAAGTTTTTCTTTACATTACGGCCAATGGGAAAAATTATTGCAAGTGCATTTTAATGATATTAGAGCCTTCCGAATGATCTGAAATTTTAAAGATATAACTGTTGCAAAATTTTGTCGAGCCATTTCAAATTTTAGGAAAATCGGATGTATAGTTTAATTACAGGGACAGTCAAAAGTTTTTCTTTACATTACGGCCAATGGGAAAAATTATTGCAAGTGCATTTTAATGATATTACAGCCTTCCGAATGATCTGAAATTTTAAAGATATAACTGTTGCAAAATTTTGTCGAGCCATTTCAAATTTTAGGAAAATCGGATGTATAGTTTAATTACAGGGACAGTCAAAAGTTTTTCTTTACATTACGGCCAATGGGAAAAATTATTGCAAGTGCATTTTAATGATATTAGAGCCTTCCGAATGATCTGAAATTTTAAAGATATAACTGTTGCAAAATTTTGTCGAGCCATTTCAAATTTTAGGAAAATCGGATGTATAGTTTAATTACAGGGACAGTCAAAAGTTTTTCTTTACATTACGGCCAATGGGAAAAATTATTGCAAGTGCATTTTAATGATATTACAGCCTTCCGAATGATCTGAAATTTTAAAGATATAACTGTTGCAAAATTTTGTCGAGCCATTTCAAATTTTAGGAAAATCGGATGTATAGTTTAATTACAGGGACAGTCAAAAGTTTTTCTTTACATTACGGCCAAAGGGAAAAATTATTGCAAGTGCATTTTAATGATATTACAGCCTTCCGAATGATCTGAAATTTTAAAGATATAACTGTTGCAAAATTTTGTCGAGCCATTTCAAATTTTAGGAAAATCGGATGTATAGTTTAATTACAGGGACAGTCAAAAGTTTTTCTTTACATTACGGCCAATGGGAAAAATTATTGCAAGTGCATTTTAATGATATTACAGCCTTCCGAATGATCTGAAATTTTAAAGATATAACTGTTGCAAAATTTTGTCGAGCCATTTCAAATTTTATGAAAATCGGATGTATAGTTTAATTACAGGGACAGTCAAAAGTTTTTCTTTACATTACGGCCAATGGGAAAAATTATTGCAAGTGCATTTTAATGATATTAAAGCCTTCCGAATGGTCTGAAATTTTAAAGATATAATTGTTGCAAAGTTTTGTTGAGCTATTTCAAATTTTAGGAAAATCGGATGTATAGTTTAATTACAGGGACAGTCGAAAGTGTTCCGTTACATTACGGGGAATGGGAAAAATTATTGCAAGTGCATTTTAATGATATTACAGCCTTCCGAATGGTCTGAAATATTAAAGATATAATTGTTGCAAAGTTTTGTTGAGCTATTTCAAATTTTAGGAAAATCGGATGTATAGTTTAATTACAGGGACAGTCAAAAGTGTTCCGTTACATTACGGGGAATGGGAAAAAATTATTGGAAGTGCATTTTAATGATGTATCAGACTATGCGCTTTATGAAGTGCAAAAAAGTATACATTCAGTACAATATGGGGTGCAAAAAATAATTATAAAACTAGTTATAGTACGAACGCACCTCATTTGCCACGTTTGACGAGCAATTTCCAACTTGTTATATAATTTCTGTAGCTGCAGAGTTGTGTTTCTAACCTTTTCAACGACCACCTCATTTTAGTTGTCAAATGACACCGAGAATATTTTAATAAAATTTTACTTTTATAAGGAAAGTTTAAAAGAGCAGGTTTATAGAAAATCATGTCTCACTGATATTTTTATCTTGTGTTACGTTGTATATGCAAAATAATATACATCATAACTTAGTGAAAAACCCTTTATTTTTCTTTTATTTATTTATTTTTTTTTTATAAGAAGATTATCATTTATTATTTATTTGTTGCTGTTACAAAGTAAAAATTCGGGTATTCGTTTCTTTTGTTTTAAATATTTTAAGCTTTTTATACTACACCGTAGAGCTATACTTTACCGTAGCAAAGAGAGAATCAGTAATATCGGGGGCAGTGATGAATTCAGACACTTTTCTTTGGGGGGGGGGGGGGATTGCATTTTTTTACAATTGAAAACGCAAAATCTCAAATCTTCTGGGGGGAACAACTTATTTCTCCCTGGGGGGAGGGATGTCCCCCCGGACCATCCCCTGAATTCAATACTGATCAGGCGAGGAATAAATGATTTATTTATTTTTCCAAGAAAATAGGAAGATTAAAAAAAAAAAAGTACCATAAAATCCGGCATATAACGCACTTTTAATGTCCATAAGATCAAAATTTGTTGTCCTGGTCCGGGTACCGAATCAGGGTCTGAAACAGATAAAATTAAGTTGCAGAGTAATGATATAGTTGGGCAAATCCACAGCATAGACCCTAAATAAAAAATGAATGACAAGGTAATTGACATGGGTGTGTAAAAGTAGATTAAGACAGTGAAGGAACACTATTTAAGTTTTTATGGAGCTAACGTTTATTTGTCAAAAAAAAAAAAAACTAAAGAAAACAAGTACATAACATAAAATAAAATAAAAGTAACTCAGGTAGAAGTTAGTTGAGAATGACAAACAACAATTCAGTATTGCATAATATACTTTAGTATATGAGCCAGCTATTAGCATATTAAGTTGTATGATGGATGATACAGTAATATAAGAATATTTCACTCACATTTGGCTGAAGCAGAACATTGAATCATGAAAAACATTTCTTAAACATTCGTAGCACATCATTGTTGAAAAAACTGATGGTTAAGAAGAATTCCAAATGCTGACGACACAGAAAAACATACGACGGAAAAACAAAGTATCCAAATTTAAAAGTTCGATGTATTTGAACGATAAAAGTCCAACAGATGGGTAAATATCACAGTTTGAATGTACACCGGTTTTGACTTAAAGATTGGCAAAGTCCACTATTTCAAACTTCATTATGTATTCATGAGAAAAACTAAGTGTCTAAAAACTTTCAATATTAACTAACTTCAATAACATCTTTCTTAAACAATATTCAACATAGCTTTGCTAAA